>JAVJAQ010001250.1:209258-252528 GCA_032362365.1 Zygogramma bicolorata
AATCCGAGTGCATAGATAGTTACTAATACAAGGAATTATAGTTTCGTGGAGATCCCCTGCTTCTGTCCAGATACCTACATCATAATGCCGTTAACAAGAGATCAAAAAGATGAAGTGAAGGGGCTGGTTGACGTGGTCATCAAACAAATATGTTTAGAGGATTCATTTATAAAAACGCTAGCTGATAGTGTATCAACACAGGTGGTCGGAATGCTGAGCAAAAAATTGGAAACGTTCGAAAATAAATTGGATGATGTAAATACATCAATAGCCCAGTTAAAAGAAAAGCATAACAATGAAATAAAAAAATTATCTACTAAGATGAATGATCTCGAAAAAAAACTTGAGAATTTGACAAATGATTCCACCAACATATCCGAAGTAATCTTGGAAATCAATGATATAAAACGGAGAGAAAACAATATTATCATCTTCGGAATACAGGAGGATACGCAAAACGAAGCCATGTATATAAAGGACTTACTGAGGAGCGTTAGCCCGGATATTGGCATCATCTCTACTAAAAGACTGGGGTTGATGCAAGTCAATAGGTCACGTCCTATCAAGGTTACGCTACAAAACAAAGAAGATGCCAGTCTCTTGATCAGAAGTAATAAGAAACTTCGTGACAATGAAAACTACAAATATATATACATACGACCTGACTCCACCATCAGGCAACGAGAATATTACCAGAAGATACGTAGGGACTTGAATGATCGCATTACAAATGGAGAGGTTGGCCTTTATATTGGTTATAAGCACAATATTCCCGTGATAATGAAAAAAAACTGATCAATTCATCCAACAGAAAAGAAATAACTAATAAGGAGCTATCAATTTTTTATCAAAACTGCAGAGGTCTCAACACAAAAACTCACCTATTTCTAACCAATGTGCTCGCCTATGAGTACGATATAATCGCTGTCACTGAGAGTTGGCTGAAGGATGGTGTTCAAGATGCGGAACTATTTCCCGAAAACTATGTAGTCTATCGGAAGGATAGATCAACTCCTGAACGTGGGGGAGGAGTTTTGCTGGCAGTAAATCGAAATGTTTATCGATCGGAAGCTCTGAATATTGTCTCACCAGTTACAAACATTGATCTATTAGGTGTGAAAATTCACTTGAATCATCAGAAATGTATTGATATTATTCTACTCTATATACCACCGAAATGCAATTACAACAACTACGATGAAATATTCGAATATCTGGAAAGTCTTCAATTCATAAATGAATCACTGATTTTGGGCGATTTTAACATTAGTGAAATTCAAACATTTTACAATGATGGTCAATCGTCCAATCTAATCATCCGTTTCCAATCATTCACTGATTTCTGCAATCTCAATCAACATAATTTTATCAGGAATCAAAACGATAGAACTCTAGATCTAGTGTTAACACCCGATTCTCTCCAGTGTGAGGTATTTTCTGAAGAAGTGGCATTGGTGCCAGAGGACCAACATCATCCCAGTTTACGTGTTGATTGTACTCTGTATTTTGAAGAGGTTGAACCATTTACATCAACTGCGAGGCGATATAACTTCAAAAAAATTGACCACAATAAATTTGTAAGGTTACTGAGTGAAACAAACTGGACGATTTTACGTTCATACAGTGATGTAAATGAAGTTAGTGAAGTTTTCAATAATATTTTACAAACAATCATTCATCAGTGTGTTCCTCTCATGAATACAAAATCGCGCAAGTACCCAACTTGGTATTCTAAGAGCCTCATTCGTGAGATCAAAAAGAAATATCATTACTTGAAAATGTTCAGGAGAAGCAGATATCAGTATTATCTACAACGCTACAGAAGTTTAAGAAAATCGATCAAATCCAATATCAAAATAGCATATTATAACTTCATTCATTACTCAGAAAGCACTTTAAAAAGTAATCCTCGATCTTTTTGGACATATATCAATTCCAAAAAGAACACATCCCGAATTCCTGGTAGGATGAAGTACAATGGGAACACCCTATTAACACCTCAAGAAATAGTTGATAGTTTTGCAAAACATTTTAGCAGTGTGTACAATACAAGTAATCATAATGATACTGTGAGTTTTCATGATAATCATAATCCCAGTTCGTACCTTAATATTGACTCTGTTTCTCTTGAACAAATAATCAATGCCTCAAAAATTATGAAAGGTAAACCTACGTGTGGTCCTGACAATATACCAATGAACATAGTGAAGAAATATATAGATCTATTAAAACAACCACTCTACGTTATCTATAACTTAATGTTAAAAACTGGCTCATTCCCAAAACTATGGAAGAAATCACGCATATGTCCGGTGCATAAATCCGGTACAATTAATGACATAGAAAATTACAGGCCGATTGCTTTAATATCACCTTTTTCGAAACTTATTGAAATTATAATATCTAACATAATTTATGATCACATTAGTAATTCTCTCTCCGAGCACCAACATGGCTTTGTGAAGTCACGTAATACCGCATCCAACCTCTGCTCTTTCACTCAATATGTTTCAGATGCCTTAGATTCGAAAAAACAGGTGGATGTGGTATATACTGATTTCAGTAAGGCCTTCGATAAGGTGTCGCATCATCAGCTTCTGGGAAAAATAATTCAATTTGGAATTTCTTCAAAAATTCAACTTCTTCTCAAATCTTACCTCATGGATAGACCACTCTTTGTTGAATACGAGGGAACTCAGTCATTCGAATTCATAAGTTCCTCCGGAGTTCCTCAAGGCTCCAATCTAGGTCCACTCTTATTTTTAATATTTATCAATGATATAAGTGATTCCTTTCATTCCAAAACTCTTCTTTTCGCCGATGATATGAAAATTTTTCGAGAAATAAGTAACCATGAAGATTTCTATATTTTACAGAAGGATCTTAATTCATTAATGAGCTGGTGTCTAACCAACGAACTTCCGTTGAATATAAATAAATGCAAAATTATGACATACTCTAGAAAAAACTCTCCAGTGTATTTTAACTATACTTTGAATAACATCTTATTAACTAGAGTGGAAAAATGTAAAGACTTAGGCATTCTTTTTGATACAAAACTGACATTTTCCACGCACATTGAAGACATTACGGCAAATTCAACGAAAGTTCTGGGTTTTGTTATACGAAATTGTAAGGAGTTTAATTCGTTTGAGGCCTCACGCTCTGTCTACTTTTCACTAGTACGTAGTAAGCTTGAATATTGTAGTCAAGTTTGGAATCCTCATCAAGTCAAGTATATCAATATTTTGGAGTCAGTACAAAAAAAATTCCTAAAATTCGCATTCTATAAAAAATACGGAAATTATCCCGGAAGACATTATGATTATAATGCACTTCTTGAGGAGTTCAAAATGACTTCACTGAAAAAACGTCGTGAAATAGGTAGTTTGATGTTTCTCTACAAGATTATCCACTATGATATTCATTCTCCTCTGTTACTGTCCTTAATGAATTTCAATGTCCCTCGAATTTGTTCGAGGTCTAACATAACTTTTTATGTAAATGTCTCAAATACGCAACACAATTTCAATAGTTCGGTCACCAGAAATGGATTTTGAAAGTGATATTTAGAAAAAGTCGCAGATTTTCCACGGAACAGCTCTTTATAGAAAGTAAAATGCTCGACTTAACACATCTGTATATCTTTCATATTGCAAAATTCATGTACAAAAATAAAATGCAACACCAAGAAATTTCCCACAATCACAGTACAAGACAAAGAGGTCTCAAAAATTTAAATATTCCCCGTCCCAATTCTACCCTTTATAAGAAGTCGATAGCATTCAATGGCCCTAAAATTTATAATTATATCCCAGAGTCCATCAAAAATATTCATAGTTACAAACTGTTCTGCAAAAATCTACTGTCCTACATTTTCACGAACACTAGAGCTCTTGAGGTACTCATGCAATGAATGTCACTATTTATTATATTCTGCTATTTTCTCAGTTCTCCAATTTTTTATGCTGTTGGTTTAGTCTCTTAGCTTACTATCATATTATTATATCTATTATATTAATTAGTTTTATAATAATTATCTAGCAAATGTTCAACAACTATTAGATGAATAGTACTATTTAGGCACAAAACGATCTCATTCTGAGATCAGGTGCACTCAATTTGTGAAAAAAAAAAATAGTTCATAATACCAATGTAATGTAATGTAATTTACGTCAATATACAATATACATGTCGATAACAGTGACTTCTATGTGTCGCAGTTTCAACAATCTCAATAATGTAGATATTTTTTTCTCAAATTCATCATGTTTCAAAAACGAACTATATAGATCAATACCTAATTGACATGTCAGTAATCACCATCAATCGTTGTTTTTCACAATTATATCAGGGATTTCCTCTATATTTTACTCTCCAATAAGTTGCATACACTGTACTTTATTATATACTCCTGTAATTGGACTTAGGTCTGTTGGATGTTATTATAAATAAATAAATAAATATATATATATATATATATATATATATATATATATATCCGTTAATTTTTCCTGTTTATCTTTCCAAAATCAAATTTTCTCACACATTCCCCACCCAATTTATTTTTAAATTCCTTTTTCACTTTTCAATCGTTGCAAATGAAAGTCTATTAGTTTCTGTTTGCAATAATATGAACATAGGTATTGAGTTTCGGATCACTGGAATACAGTTTTTGTTATCAGCGAAAATTGAAAGAGTTAGAAAGTTATACCAAAGTGAACAACCTACCCCAAGCAATTTATTTTTATTAATTTTCAGTAATGATGCTACGATAGAAGCAGACCAGCCCCTCCTCCTCCCCCAATCTAGCACATCTCATACTGGCTGATCCTCGATTTCAGATTGGTACAACAAATATATATCGTGAGTGTAAATCAGTATTGTGTCCATAACTTCTTCAAACTGAATTTTCAATAATTGAATTTGAAACCAGATATGTTCATACTGAAATCAAGGAATGCAGGAAAAAAAATATTTCGAGAACATATACAGGTGAAATAAAATACATTTCTGAGCCACGTATCTTTATTTTTGAATAGCGAAAATATCCCCTTTCAACAAAAAAATATTATTTCTGGTGACAATTTCTTATCCCCATAGAGTATCAGATAAACCCTTTCAGCTGTTATTCCAATATATAATATTCATACAGCTGTACGATATATTACCAAGTATCCATTCAAAATGTTGTAAGTGTGCTATTTTCAACGCCTCGAAAGTCCTTCTGATCTATCTCACCTTTTTTCATTCTCCTTTGTGTGAGGTATAATCTAGAAAGATATTTATGTGAATTGAATGAGAACCGATCCAACTCTCTCATCAAAATGTAAACGAGTATAAAGCTCACTGAATAAGCCATCCAAACCTGAAAGCGGTTTCAATTCATGTACACCTGAGTTGAATCCTGGATATATCGGCGTGGTAATTCTGGGTCAGATTCAAGGACCTACGGCTCTTGTTTGGAAATGGATATACCCAACTGTTACATTGTGGATTATCCTTAGTTATTTTTTGCACACAGTGGGTGTTGCACGACTAATAAGGTATTGATCATCTCAGGAGCTTTGAATTATTCACTGGTATATTGAATGGGGTCAGAAGTGAAGACAAATTTCAAATGAAATTCATAATAATTTGATTTTATGAATCGATTTATTCCATTCAGAACAACAAAGCAACGTTTCATAACATAAAATATGAACTACGCAAGTGTTTATTCCAAATTGTTTGAGGTAAAGACATATATTGAGAAATGTTATCAATACCACTTCAATATTAGTGAAATAATCATTATGCAAAATAGTTGAGGCTTTCGCGGCCGAGGTTTTCAGTATCACTACTTTCATTCGGGTTTGAAGGCCGTCGTTTTTTGGAATTTCTTCCTGACGTTTCGCTGGCTCGAGTGGCTAGCTTCTTCAGAGGTTCATTCATCTTGGAATTCACTCCGATGACTGGAGATTGTTTCTTCGCAAGTTGTATTTATGCCGATTCAGGTAGTTTGCGGTGCTAATTATTCCATTCGGATTCGGGGAATTGTCATTAATATTGATTACCTTGTTTACTTCCTGTGGGTTCGGAGAATAATCATCATTAATATCTGAAGAACTACCTGCAGTTATTATCGATTTTCTTAAAATGGGATTCCATATTCGGTTGAGGTTGACAGCTTCTTCTTTTCTGTTGAAATTATCCGTGTGTTTGTGGATTTCTATTGCCTCCCGTACCAGTCGGCTATGGTATCCCTGGTTGGGTGCAATCAGTTTTGCATTTTCAAACAGAATCCTGTGGTTTCCTCACTAAGTGCGTGTTCCGCCACAGCCGACTTGTCAATTTGCCCTAGTCTGCAGCTTCTCTCATGTTCCTTTAGCCTAGCCACAAAGGAGATTCAACAGAGCCTCAGATCGGCTAAAGACAAAAGAGATCCACTGTCTGCAGCAGGGGTTTATCGCATACCGTGCACCTGTGGGAAGGTATACATCGGTACCACCAAAAGATCCATGGGAACTAGGCTAAAGGAACATGAGAGAAACTGCAGACTAGGGCAAATTGACAAGTCGGCTGTGGCGGAACACGCACTTAGTGAGGGAAACCACAGGTTTCTGTTTGAAAATGCAAAACTGATTGCACCCAACCAGGGATACCATAGCCGACTGGTACGGGAGGCAATAGAAATCCACAAACACACGGATAATTTCAACAGAAAAGAAGAAGCTGTCAACCTCAACCGAATATGGAATCCCATTTTAAGAAAATCGATAATAACTGCAGGTAGTTCTTCAGATATTAATGATGATTATTCTCCGAACCCACAGGAAGTAAACAAGGTAATCAATATTGATGACAATTCCCCGAATCCGAATGGAATAATTAGCACCGCAAACTACCTGAATCGGCATAAATACAACTTGCGAAGAAACAATCTCCAGTCATCGGAGTGAATTCCAAGATGAATGAACCTCTGAAGAAGCTAGCCACTCGAGCCAGCGAAACGTCAGCAAGAAATTCCAAAAAACGACGGCCTTCAAAACCCGAATAAAAGTAGTGATACTATAATTCTTATGCAGTTTCTGCTATTGCAATATTGATGAAGTCCACCACTCCACTGAAAATGGCGGTTGTAAATATATCAGAAGGAGGTTATATCTCAACAAAAAAACTTTTCTGGAGACAATTGATACAGTATCAATTTTCTTTTCCTGAAGATGCTAACCTTGTTAGGGGAACTCGTGTCGAGTGCAAAAATATCAGTTTGGTGTTAGGGTTATTGATCTCAAGGAAAAGATTCATCTTTTACACCGAAGGTTCCAATCATTGTTTACAAGTTTTATTTTGCCATTTTCTCTGCTCTCTCGAATGCCCAAAAAACCTTGAAATGTACGGTGAGTCATATATATATATATATAAATATATATATATATATATATATATATATATATATATATATATATATATATACATATATATATTTTTTTTTTTGTGACCATTTTCTGTATCCACCTCTCTCATGAAATGAATCCTTATGAATGGCAAGCGTCTTGAAAAATTTCATTTCCGATAGTATTATGGTTTTTCGTGGGTGATTGTTTTTCACTTATAATTACACGAGAGCTTTTTTTGTCAGTAATTTTTTCTGGCAGTGTTTTGAGTTGATTTGCCGGAAGACAACTTAACTCGAATCATAAATATCAAGTTTTCTTCGACAAAAAAAGCTCGAGTGTAATTCGGTACGACAATTCAATGAATACAGTTCAGTTGATAATAATAATATTATTAATAATAATAATGCATTTATTTTCCAACTGGTGAAACACGCAATTACACGAAAAGCTAAACTATATAGTAAAAAATATATACAGAGATATTTTCGTGGAAGTCAATTATGTACACATACAATAGGTATCTGAAGCAGCAAAAATCTCAAATAGACAGAAAGCAAAATATTGAATAATTAATTGTAAAATCAATTATGTTGATGGGAACAACAATATAACTCGTGGAGATAGCTGAAATTCAGAATCGATCATGACAATTGCAAAACAAATAATATTGAGCTCTCTCTCGGTGAAATGAAAAGTTGACGTCGCAGACATTACATAGTATTGTAATTTCTACAGCAAATCGCTAGTGGAGACCTAAACAAAATGCTGGTTCTGGCAAATTCTGAATAAAATGTTGCTTTGGATCTGGTAATATAGGATGGAACATTGAAAGGGATTTTTGAAATAAGGTAAGGACAGTTGATCTTATCATGTAGTAGATTGTATAGGAAGGTTACTGTTAGGATTACTCTTCTGGCATTCAGACTGATTGAGTTTGATTCGCTAAACAATTCAGAGTAAGCGATTTCTATTTGAGGGTACGCCCCTGTAAGTCTTAAATGAATGAATTCAAAAAACATTCTCCGAACACGCTCAACAGAGGCTGAGTAAGTGGCAAATATTGGATACCAGATAAGTATTCCATATTCCAACTTGGAACGAACGTAGGAGAAAAAGAGTAATTTGATGACGTCGATATTCTACAGATCTCTGCTATTTCTCATTATAAACCCAAGCATTCTATTAGCGGGCGATACAGTTTTTTCAACATTCTCAGCAAATATGAATTTTTCATCAAACACAATAGCAAGATCTCTCATTTGCTGACATTTTTGTAATATAGTTGATTTAATGTTATAATTGAATATGATATTTCTTTGTTTTCTGCTGAATGACAATTTGCAACATTTTCCTACGTTCAATCTCAGATTGTTTCTGTCACACCACTCAGATATTTTATTGATGTTTGCTGCAATCCTGTAGATCCGCTATTTTTTTGAAAATTTCCAGATCATCCGCATATAGAAGCTTTGGGCAGTTTATTTCCATTACAAGGTCATTTATAAATAGAATGAAAAGTAATGGGCCCAGATTTGATTCCTGCGGGACTCCGGTCGTTGGTCTTATGATAGCAGAATTGTACCCTTCTTATTCTACATATTGTTTGCGGTCAAACAAATATGACTTGAATTATTTCACTAAGCAATCAGAAAGACCTATTTCTCTCAACTTTTTCAGTAGAATATGTAGGTCTATTTAATCGAAAGCTTTCTGCATATTCATGTATACAAAGTCAACCTGTCCTCTTTTGTCAAGGATTTCACATGTATATTGAGATAGACAAGACAGGTTTGTTACACATGACTTTCTATCGACAAAACCATGCTGCTCCTCGGTTATAAAACTTTTTGTAGATTTATAAATGAAACCGTACAAAATCATCTCGAACAACTTGGAGAAATTACATAGTATGGATATTCCTCGATAGTTTTGAATGACACTGATATCGCCTTTCTTCAAGATTGGTGTGATACGTGCCACCTTCCAATTATTGGGAAATGAAGATGTAGTTAAGATCAAATAAAAAATGTGTTCGAGTGGCTGGATTAGATCATGAATGAAGTCTTTCACTAAAAAACTGGGAATATTGTCAGGGCCCACTATCAATTTGTTTTTCATTTTTTCAAATGCTGAGATTATATCTGCCTCATTTATTTCTCCCAAGTTCATACTAGTCATGTTACAATATTTCAAGTTCAATTCATTACTGAGATTAATATTTGGCTGATTTTAAACACTAGAAAAGTACCTCCCGGAGGCCTCAACAATAACCTGCGAGTTTGAATATGTTGATACTCCATCTTCATCTTTCATTACACCCGGTATTCTACTATTTTTTTTTATTTCTAATGAATTTCCAGAACTGTGATGGTTCACGACTAATAATGATTTTGGCTTCATTAACAAACTTTTTATGATCGTTGCTGACTAATTTTTTTAGCTCCTTCCTCAGTGCCATGAATCTATTTTGATAAGAATTAGTTCTGAACATTTTGTAGTTTTTATGCGCCTGTTCTTTCTCCTTGATTTTCTTAATACTATCAGGACTGAACCAGGGAGGGTACTGGCGGGTACGAATGATTCTCGAAGGTACTGAAACTTCCAGAATATTCCATAAATGGCTCTCTAGTCTATCGCAGGCATTATTCACATCAGAACATTCAAGTACCTCGACCCAATCCACGGTTGCGACTAATTCATACATTAAATGAAAATTTGCTTTCCTGAAGTTATGTGAATTGTTGGTTTGTTTTTTATTGGGGTTGAAGTTGTTGTATCGATGACGTGGTGTTGAAAAAGTGAAAGACAGAGATAGATGATGTTGATCTTCATGAACTAGAGGTTGTAAATCTCTACTCGACTGACAATCGATACTGCTGAGAATTAGATCCAGAAAACGGTTATTATGATTCGGTACCACATTGTATTGATTGAAACTGAACACTTCGATTAAATTTTGAATTAGTCTACATTTTAGATCATTTTCATTGGCATTGAAAAGTGGGACGTTAAAATCACCAATTATCAATATAGGTTTGTCATGTGAGGAATTGAAAATTATGAATCGTTCAAGAAATGTTTCAAAGTCCTGAATTTTTAGGCTTGGAGGAATATAGATTACACATAAATAGAAGATATGTGTATCTGAACCAAATTTACCACCTACAATGTCTATACTTGGAGTCGCAGTGATCACAATCGATAGATTTACTGGATGAAAGTTGATTGAGTTTTTGACAGCAATAAGAACGCCTCCACTTCTAGCAGTATTGGTTGAATCCAAGTCTCGATCTTATCTGTAGATGGTGGGAATAATTCTGCATCATAGACTCCCGACCGACGTAAGCCATGTTTCGCTCAGGCAAATGATATCCAGCTCATTTTGACGCCCCGAGACAGAGGTTGAGAACTCAGTTGTTTTGGAATTCAAGCCGTTGAGATTTTGGTAGTAGCAGTTGTAGGAGAAAGTATAATTGGGCGTTGTTTCTGAAAATTTATTATTATAGGAGTTCCGTTGACATATTTTATTCTGATGTTAGTTTCTCCGTTTCTCTTACGCTCATTCAAATCCGACAGTGTGCGTTTGTAATATTTCATTTGGCGTGGAGTTCTATCTGAACTTATAGATATATTTCTGAAGTCATCAGACTTCTTCAGGTTTGATGACTTTTTCAGTAAATAGACAACCTGTTCGGGATCGTCAAGAATAACTTTGAGTGGTCTCGAAGTGTTTCTACTCCTCTCATGTTTTCCTGGCCTATATACATTATTGATTGAGCTCAGGTTCTTGTCAGCAATAATCCGTTCTTCCTTTGAGGGAAATTCTGGCTCTCTCACACCGAATATGATAATATTGCATTTTCTTCTTTGTCTGTCCTGAATCTCTTGCACGATCTCCTCAAAATCAAAAGAAGGTGATTTTTTCGCACTAGTAGTGATTGCTTGAAGTTCTGTAGTGACTTTCTGCAGATCATTTTTCAGCGATACAATCGCTGCCTTTAAAGCATTTATGTCTGCACTAATATCCTCACATGATGTACATGTCTAAGAGAATGATTTCTTGCTATTGGAATGCGGGTCTCTGAGGCGGTCACTCCAACGCATGCATAGTAAAAGAGGTTTTTGCATATGAAACACGTGAGTAACAGATGCGGTTCCGCTATTTTAGAACAGCAGTTACACTTTCTGTCTGTTTGTGGCATCTTGAAGTGATACGCCTATGGTACGTATTGTACGGGAAAATATAAGTTGTTTTGGTTATAACTCTGAACTTCTTCCTATGCCTTCAGTTGTAGTGTGTAATAATCAGGTTTCACTCACTCAATATCCAGTGCAGAAGCTACCACTTGAACCACATGAAAACTAAAGAAAATTGAACAACACTCGGAGAGCCGTTCACCACACACGATTTATCCCGTCAATAGTTATGAATGAACTTCATAGTTCATTCAATTCAACGGAAAAGTACAATTATTGTTAGAAACACAATTCCTAGATTTCATTTTCACAGATCAGATTTACTCTTTTGACAACGCAAGTGAAAAATTGACAAAGACGCCGTCGAAGATTTGTTTACAATTCTGGTTGCCATGTTTTCAAGATTGAGGTTCCGTTTTTCGCTGAAAAACTTAGGGCAACGTTTTTTCGCTGTCATAATGACAAAATCACGGCGGCTTATGGGATATTTTATAAATGAGTTGAATTGTCACTGAAAAAGAGTGGGTGTATTCATATTTCAATTTTCCAGATGCAATAGTATATAATACTCTGATTTGAATAATCATCCGTTCATATTCTCCCTGTATATTTCGATGAATAATTTGATAAAGTAGCTTTCGGAGCGTTCAAAAAACCACAAACGGAAAACACCCCACTTCAAATAATCAAAAGATATCCTTATCAATAATCCACATCTTTCCTATCAACTCTTACTAACATAACACTCAATTCGCATGAATTCTCTTCATGAATCCCTATTTTTTCATAAATAATTATATTTCAAGAACACTTCGAGAGACAGCCATTGGAAAATATATTCGACTCGAAAAAATTTCGACAAATGAACTGAACATTCATTTTGCACTAATCTGCATTCAAATAAGTGATGGACTATCGAATAACTCGTATATCGATAAATTTGTTTGCAGTCCTAGATATGTTCCTTGAGGTAAATTGGAAAAAGACTACATTGTCTGCTTTTCACGAGATAGTCCTCAAAACAGATACACGTGTTTCACTATACAATTGCCCCTTCCTGTAATTTCATCCATAATAATTATCATCAATTCAATACCATGCCTCATAATATTATTCAATCAATAACACAATGAGAATTTCGTAACTATCAAACGTCACGAACTAAAACCAATCCAGAATACTTCCAATCGAATCAACTCGCCATAACATCCCTAATTAACCTTTGCGAACACCACCGAAGGCATAATTTGCATGAAACGAACCTCAGAAAGCAGGTTTATTATCCGAAAACAACACGTAACTCCATGCAAAATGGATCTGTTACTAATTTATATTCAATCGATAATAACTGAAACAGACTCACTTGTACAAAGTTTGATCTGATTTGTACAAGATTCACATACCAGTTGAAGATTCTGGAATGTTCTTATCATTTACTGAAACATTTCTTATTTGAAAATGTAATTATGTATTATTTATCGTAGAGATAAATCTGAAAGTTTGATATTATTCCAACCTCATCGAAATTTGAAGATTTTTCTCAGCAGATACTGCCTATTTACTGAATAAAAAAAATTCATTTTCCATTCTTGAAAATTCCCGATAACTTTGCGAAAACATTTTCCCTCAACAACTCAATCTCAGAATATGAGCCTTCATATGAGTACTACGTGAGTACCTATAATGTGTGCATGCATACAAGTAATTATAAAATTGTATAATTGAAATCGAAAAATCGACGAAGACTTTTCATATTCAAGCTTTCCTGATTTTTTTTTTAATGTTTCGACGACTCTGTCCATTGATCACCGAAGCTTTTATAACAATTATATATCTCTCACACGAAAACCAATCATCTGTAATTATATAATGAAATAAGTCTGACATTCATTGAAGTCCCGTCGATATACCAAGGTAGTGTCGATAATATTGGCACGCTGTGAAGGTTGATTTTATTTTTGTATATACGAGGGGCTGCTGATTTGTTTCTGTTCGCGTTTTGCTCATGCTGTCATTATTTGCATTCTTCGTATTCTCTCCTTGAAACCAAAGCAGACGCGGCTAGCTGAATGTACATTTGAAAACAACACTTCATTTATCAATATTTCTCGTCGTGTGAGCACTACCGTTTGGTGTAAATAAAGTGGTTCTCACTCGTGTAGTGATCAGCACATCCGCGTGTCGTATGGGAGACCGGGGTTCGAATCCCCACCACGGAATCACCAAGCTGGCACGTTAAGAAGTAATGCCTCTTCAATCCATTGCTCGCAGAAGTTCCGACTTATGAAGGTCGAGTTTCTAGAGGGCGTCAGCTGGTTATGGAAGAAACCCATTGAAAACAAAATAATACAATGATATAAAATATTGTTTCAATAACGAGAAGAAATAGAAATAAAAATAAATCGTTCATAAATACTTTGGATGTGCAATTCACTCGTCTCAACATATAGGCTTCTATTATAGTTATTATGTATTAAGGCATAAAAATAGGCTTTTATGGACCGCAGCGTGTGAGTAATAACACGCCTAGGTCTATAAAAGCAAAATACGCCCGAAACACAAACATTTTATGCACGACCGCTATATTTGATGTCATGTAGATATATATCTCTTTATATCTATACTATATCCATCCAACAAAGAGAGTAAACCAAACAACGATAGATGCTTGATCAACGCGTGATCGAGGCGTGATCACAACATACATTTGCATGTCTCCTCCTTACGCTGGTCAATTGAAATCAAATGCAATCGACTGGTGGAATTCGCGCTACAGTGCCGGAGTAGTCAGTCACGTTTTAACGCTTGTGGTGTGTACATATATGATATTTAGAAGTTTGAAATTTTTTAAATGTCAAATACTCATACGGCTGAAGAAACTGCTGATGTATATCCCCACAGCCCACCCAAAGAAACTGCACCTTAAAAACTATACGAGCAGCCTTGTCTGAGTGATCACGTGCACAATGCATGATAATGTTTTGGACCTCTCCTTTGCTTGGATGGACAGCGTATTGAACACGATAGAGAATCATCAAGACTGCTGTGAGGCTATATATTCATATCATATCGGGAACAGAATAAATCAAATGGTAGAATGAATTCTAACATGGCAACTCGGTCTATTTTCTAAATGAGATTATATTATAGACTGGTAGCCATACTTGCTGTCAAGTTTTGAGATCACAGATAATTTATTAGTGATTTTGAAATGGATTGAAGTTTTAGGTGCAATCATGTGATTTTACATCACAGAAATATTAAGAAAATTGTAATATTCACAATCATTGAAACATAGATGGCCTGAATTATATGGGATCATTATAAGTTACCTATATGAACAATAGATATATTGATAGTCTGATGATGGTGATTGATGGATTCTCTATACGAAATGTGCATTCATGTATAATTCAGATATGTTTCAATAATTTGGCATTTATTAAAATTATCATAGGTAATACCACGAGTCCTTCAAATTCAATCGATGAATTTTCATTTTCCACAAAAACTTTTTCATTTGTCAAAAGTATGAAAACAAACCGATTGATAAAATCACGAGTCTGTAGGACGAGTGATTTTATCTAATTCGGTTTGTTTGAATGCTTTTGCCTCAAAATAAAAAAGTTTGAGTGTTTCGAAAATGAAACTTTATCTTATTAAATTTGAAGAACGAGTTGTACTTGAAGAGATTATTTTTTGAACAAATAGAAGGAAGAACAATTTAATTGATCAGAATTTCATTTACATAAGAAGGAACGGAGAATAGGTGAAAATTTTATAAATTTGAAATGTCAAACAACGATGTAAGCCCTCTATGATCCAGAAGAGATATGATGCTTACGCAGTGAATATAATAATGCTTGCCGACGACACCAAGAGATGACGTCACACCTCTCATTGTACAAGGTTGATAATTGAAAATTTCTTATGAAATGAAAATCGCGCCAGAAGGAACACAAAATCATTCGTTATGTCGTTGTATCAAAATCTTCATACAACGGTTTCTCCTCATACAACAAAAAATGAATTGTATTTAATAAAAATTAATTGTACGCCATCTTCATTCGAGTTCTGGAAACCTTAAATATTTGAATCGGTCGTTCGTTATATCTGTCATAAAGTTGGGGTTATGAGCTATTTACGTGTTAGAGTGTTCATTGAAATGAGTTGTTTATATGTTATCATTATGTTGAAAAAAGTGAAAAATGAATGACTTCTAATAATAAGGTAAGTAACTTCCTTCATGATAATTTATATAAATATGAGCCAGTTCAATAGAATCGACGCGGTAAACCTTATAGTTTTGACAGTTCAAAGGTAAACAACGTTTTATCAAGGACTAGGCAGTTTTATCAGTATAATACCGAATGATTGGCTAGATCAACCATAGAAACTATTGGTTGAAATGCCAAAAACGTCACATTTTGACAAGTGAAAAAAATAATCGGAATAAAGATTTGTATCAATATGAGATTGAATTCCACTTCAGTTCATTACATCTCTTGTAGTGAATTTGTATCCATTTATGGGCTATAGTCTTTAAAACACCATAATATTTTCAATTAGTATTTTTTTCAATTATTGAAATGTGTCTTCAAAAAAAGGTTTATGTCTTTCATTAACAGTGAAGGGTCTAGAAATATCAATTATCCTTCATAATGGACCCAAATTGTCTTTTCGATAAGTTTGTTGCAGCATAATGATAAATCGAACTGAAATATTATGTTTTCAGATATTCTATAGTGACAATGTTAACAATTGTATAAGATCCTGGCGAATGAATATTTTTTCAACGAAATGTGAGTGTTCTTCACCATGATAACTATGAGTGAATAATAATTTTACATAAATATCTTGCAATAAAAATATCATCTTGTGAGATTAGATACGTGATATTTGTTAAGCTATATACATAGGTTTCTATGTTAATTATTATGAGATCCATATTAAGCGAACTCATAGATATGCATTCTTCACCAGACAGCATGATGAAAGCAGATTTCTTTAATTCTCACTTCCTGCTATTGTTCTCTTTTGTCATAATTTTAGTGACGTTCCATTCTACTGTGTGATCTCCATCGACAGTAAAAATGTGTTCTGATAATTGAGAACCACCTCTGTCATCTGTCTGTTCCTGATGTACATCTTGTGTTCACTCTTTCGCACTTCCAATGGTCGAGACGTTTGACCGAAACGTTAACGATAAGTATTTTCATATATATATTAGTTCTTATTATTTTTTGATAGGCAAAATTTGAGTTATACGACAATTTGCTGTCAAATTGGACTTGTTCTATCCAGAAAAAACTGTTTTTCAATAGACGCAGCAACTTTTCGGGGTAGACTGAAAATCTGCCCTTTTACACTTGTATAGATTGTTAATACTTATTTTTTCAGATTGTAGTAGGTTACA
This sequence comes from Zygogramma bicolorata, assembly GCA_032362365.1. Taxonomy (NCBI): domain Eukaryota; kingdom Metazoa; phylum Arthropoda; class Insecta; order Coleoptera; family Chrysomelidae; genus Zygogramma; species Zygogramma bicolorata. The sequence goes on from JAVJAQ010001250.1 coordinate 226,254, forward strand.
AACCCATAAAACTACGTAACGAATATTGATCCACAACGAAATAATGACGTACAAACAGTACTTGGAAATAATAGTGTTTTTGAAAATATAACTGTAATTGAGGAAAATTTTACAACAAAAACACTTCAACAAAAATTTTACTCGGTCGAGGATAAAGTTTAATATTCCTAACGAACTTCGAGTGTTGTTCACCATGAAGTTATCAAAAAATACCATTTCATCATTCAATGAACTGAAAACAATTTGTCTACAGTTTCCAAAGTGCCGGACATAAACCAAAACTCAAATACTTTCGACCAAATCAACTCACCATAACGTTCCTAATTAACAGTCGCGAACACCACCGAAGACATAATTCGCGTGAAACGGTTCGAAAATTGCCACCTCACACCGCAACTATCATCCGAAAACGACACGGAACTCCATGCAGAGCGGATCTGGTGTACGGATGCTGGAAGAGAGATGGTCTCGTAGCGCGGACCAAATCCAACTGGCGCCACATGGACCCATTCGGAGTTGGATGACGCTTGAGAGCGGTTTATTTAGCATCGATCTCGTACGGCTTTTGCGTTTCTTCCTAGTTGGAGTTTTGCCCTGTTGGTTGATGTATATACTAACATACGAGCATAGAAGGCGTACAAATGTCATTATCCATTTGTGGGGTTTTCTCTCCTCTGAAAATGAAAACGAAGGAGCTTTATAGTAGTTTACCTAGCAAGTGCGGAAAAGTCACTTTTCTCACGTGTAAGGTACGCTTTTTTCTCTACATTACTTGAAATTCGACATTAGTGACATTTTTGTACCAAAATTTAAATACCCACAAACACACTATCCTTTGCTAGACAACGAAGCAACATCTATCGAATCATTTGAATGTCAACAAACGTCGATCAAAAAATATTTGTAAAATATTCTGGTTCCATAATTTTTTAAATGGGATTGGGCTCAAATGGATAGTGGCAGTTTTGAAATTGAAAATACTTCATCAGAACTAAGAGAACAATATTTGTTCCGTAGTTTTCTGGGTTTGTAACTTACCCACAATCTGAAAAAATGAGGATTAATATTAAAATCTATACAAATGCAGAGGGTCAGATTTTCAATCTACCCCGAAAAGTTATTTTTTCAGATTGTGGTAGGTTACAAACCCAAAAACTACGGAACAAATATTGATCCACCACAAAATAATGACGTTCAAACAGTGTTATGTCCGTGAAATATTAATATGAATATTCCTCAAACACACATGTATAATATACTTGAAATGAAACTCCAAAATCTCTCTAGTGAATATATTGCTGGCTAACGACATACTGCTTAGTTCCATGAATTCTCATCAGTGCGTACAAAAACACCCGACTTTTTATAACCTAACAACTAAAGGATATCTTACATCTCCCCCTTCAAAACATTGTTATATAACATTGAATGTTTGACACTAATAAGTAATTCAGATTACAGACTAATACATCAGTCTATCAGGTTTCTTTATCCTACTACGACGTCGTAACTCTCGCACATTTTCACTATTTTTCAATTTTTCGGAATCACTATCATTCTCGTTTTTACTTTCTCCCAATACATCGTTATTCACTTCACCCTTATCCTTATATACATAATTTACATTTAAATCAGATCTTGGAATTATAGAAACATTTTCATCTTCCCAGCGATCATTTGTCTGTTCTTCTATCGCATAATTTTTTTTTATTTGATCAATATGACGTTGCCAAGTTATTCCATCATCTGACTTAATAACATATGTTTATGTTTCGATAATACTGTTGCTGTTTTAACTGTTTATTTTCTACAACTGATTTTATTGAGGGCATTAATAAGTCGAATTTCGTACGCATGTTCCTACCCATTAAAATTTTTGATGGAGTTTCACCGGTAGTTGTTTGGGGAGTATTCCTATAGTGAAAAAGGAATCGATTTATTATTAGGTTTAAATCCGCATTTCCATCCTCACTTTTTGCTTTCAAAATAGCCTTTTTTAGAATTTTCACGGCGCTTTCTCCTATGCCGTTGGTCGATGGATGATATGGAGCGCCGGTGAGATGTTTTATACCACTCATTTTCAAGAATTCCTGAAATTCATCGGACACAAAAGTCGACGCGTTATCTGTGCAGAGCTGAAAAGGCAACCCAAATCTGCTAAATAATTCGCGAAATACTTTTATTGTGCTAGAAGTTGTTATATTTTGCATTTGAACACACTCAATCCACTTTGATGTCGCATCTTCAATTACCAAAAAATTGTTTGTTAAACAGTGGGCCAAAAAAGTCGGCATGTAACCTAGTCCAAGGCTGTTCCGGCCACTTCCATGTTGACAAAAAAGATTTTGGTGTATTATTCGGGTACATAGCACAAGCTTCACAGTTTTTTGCCTGCTGTTCAATTTGTTTATCAATTGAAGGCCACCAGACATATGATCGGGCAAAAGACTTCATTTTTACGATCCCCATATGCGTACTATGAAGCTCTTGTAAAATTGAAGTTTGAAATTTTTGGGTAATTATCAACCTATACCCCCATATTAAACAATTCTGTTCAATAGTTATTCCATTACTTCTTAAGAAAAAAGGTTGAAATTCAGTGGATGGACAACAGGTTGGCCAACCCTCACTTACAAACGATAAAACTTTACTTAAAGTTGGATCGATTGCGGTTTCTTGTTTTATTGACTTTACATTGAAAGAAAAATTTGATTCATCGATGTAATTCAAATATGATACATCAAAATTCGAGTTGAGAAACGATATGTGGTTGTCTTCCACGTCAAAAGAATTCATTGGTAGCCTAGATAAACAATCTGCTAAATTTTCGTCACTTTTCACATAAACGATATCGTAGGAAAAAGCTGATAAAATATATGCCCATCTTTGCAGTCTATTGGCAGCAAAAACAGGTAACACTTTTTTGTTTCCACAAATCGTTAAGAGCGGTTTATGGTCGGTAAATAATACAAACTTTTTAGCATAAAGATACTGAAAGAATTTTTTAACTCCAAAAATTATTGCTAAGGCTTCCTTTTCGATTTGTGAATATTTAACTTCATTAGATTTCAACAACCTTGAAGCAAAGGCGATTGGCCTTTCCGAATTATCTTTATAGATATGGGATATTGTCGCTCCCAAAGCGAACTGGGAAGCATCAACTGTTAATTTGATTTTTTCCTCTGGATTGAAATGTGCCAAAACGGAGGAAGACAATAACATACTTTTTGCTTCCTCAAAACTTTTATTACATTCTGCTGTCAATGACCAAGCCGAACCTTTTTTTAGCAAATTATATAGCGGCTTCAGAATTCTAGAAGCATTTTTTATAAATTTGCAGTAAAAATTGATCATACCTAAAAATGATTTCAGTTCCGTGACTGTTTCTGGAACTTTTGCCTTTTTAATTACGATCACCCTTTCATCTAGAGTATGTAAGCCGTTCTTGTCAATCATATGACCAATATATTTCACTGAATCTTTGAAAAAAAAACATTTTCCTCTCTTTACCTTCAATCCACATTCGTGAAGTCGTTTAAAAACTTTCTCTAATCTATCGAGGTGCTCCATATCATTCCTTCCTGTTATCAAAATATCATCGAGGAAACAGACGACCCCGGGGAAAACAAACAATTTTTCCATGATATTTTGAAATATGCAAGGTGCACTCGAAATTCCGTACGGAAGCCTAGTATAGGATAATTGTCCTTTGTGTGTTGCAATGGTGACCAGTTCTCTACAATCTTCTGATAATAGAACTTGCAGATACGCTTCAGAAAGGTCAATTTTAGAGAACTTGTCCCCACCTTGCAATTGAGAAAAAGATATTCGACCATAGGTAAAGGAAAATGTTTAACTATTTAATTTGGATTCAACGTCACTTTAAAATCGCCACATAAACGAACAGATCCATTTTGCTTTAAAAACCGGAACAATAGGCGTGGCCCACTCTGAAAATTCTGTTGGCACTAAAACATTATTTTTCACTAATCTTCCAATTTCTGTTTCGATTTTTGGTTTGAGAGCAATTGGCACAGGTCGTGGTTTGAAAAAATTTTATCCTCAAAAATTTCGGAATATTTGTTGATGAGTGAATTAACCTTTGAGAGCGAATCATTATCATTGATATTCAATACAGCATTATAATCTAATGACAAATTTGTATCTAGATTAAAGTTTGATTGTTCGTTTTTCTGTATTTTACTAATTCCTAAATTTAACATATTTAACCCATTTCTGCCAATGAGTGGAGGTCCACCATTTCTTATTACATAGGTTTTCAAGAAATAATTTTTATTTTCGAAACATATACCCAAGTTCAGAAATCCCAGAGGTTTGAACGTGACTCCAACATAATCTCTTAGAGACAAGTCATTTTTGAAAAATTTTTTACTCCGAAAATGTCTCAAATATAATTTTTCAGAAATAGCACTATGGGCAAAGCCCGAGTCAGCCTCAAAGCTCATAGGGATATGTTCAACATTCAAATTAACATAAATTGGTTTGATATTTCCATTCTTATCTAAGTTATCATCAGAAGAGTCTATATCGAAGATTATTTGATTTGACTGATCTATTTCGTAACAATTACCAACAGATGGTTCTGATTTGAAATCAGACAAATTGAATATTGATTGTTCAGGTTCTATTTCTGTTTCACACTCGTTATCATTCAAATATTTGTGTGAAATAAATTTACATTGTGGAGCTAAATGGCCTTTTTTGCCACATTTATGGCAATGACAATTTTTGAATGCACAATCACTTGCCTGATGATTACCACGACCACAAACAAAACAACCCTTCTTGGTCGAAACATATTTATTCTGACTCACCGATGGATTCCTCACGTTGCTCTTACCGGCAGACCCGCTGCTTTCTTCACCTGTGGTTCCATTACGAGGCTGGTGCCCCTGAGCCCTTCGTGTAGACTGTCCATTACTATATTGTGGTCTGTAGAAGTTAACCAAATCAGCTGGCTCCCTCTTGATACCAAAACTTCCTCTTAATGAATGCTCTTTCAACGCAGATTCTTTGGAGAGAGCTAATTTCAGCACAGAATTCAAGGTTACATTCATCGATGATGGATCCTCTTCAAATAGCCGATCCATAATTTTCTCATCGCCAATACCAATAACGAAAATATCGCGCATAATGGTCTGAAGTTCATTACCGAATTTGCACTTGGAAGCTAAACTTTTCACACGAGCCTCCCACTCGCCGATGCGATTTGCATTCATTCTTGCCCAATATAATTTTAACCTTTCTGCAAAGTACGATTTTACCGGAGTCAGATGTTCAGTTAACAAACTGACGAGTTCGTCGAAAGATTTTGCTTCTGGAAGATTCGGCACACATAAATTCTGCACCAATTTATAACAGTTCTCGGACAGCGTGTTTAAGAGTATAGCTTTTTTGCGCTTGTCGTCCACTATTTCATTCGCGATAAAAAACTGCTGTAGTCTCTCTTTGAACACCGAAAAATCGGAATTTGCCGGATCAAAGGTATTCAAAGGTAAGTACCTAGAAGCCCAAAGCACTGTCGACTTGAATCATTATTTGAAGCTTCGTTTCCCGGCATTTTATGTACTTTGTAGCACCCACTGATTGAAAAAACAATGATTCTCTGCTCACGTGAATTCAAGATTGTCCTCGTCGCCAAATGTTATGTCCGTGAAATATTGATATGAATATTCCTCAAACACACATATATAATATACTTGAAATGAAACTCCAAAATCTCTCTTGTGAATATATTGCTGGCTAACGACATACTGCTTAGTTCCATGAATCCTTATCAGAGCGTACAAAAACACCCGACTTCTTATAACCTAACACCTAAAGGATATCTTACAAACAGTACTAGAGAGAACAAATAAATTCATTGTCATTGAATTTACTAACTTCAAGTTGAAAAGAAAAATATGTTACTGCGTATGAACAGCTCATGGATTGGAGGAAAACATTCGAAACTGAAAGTGTATCTGAAAATATAATTTTGGCATATTTAGAAAAACTTCAAAAATCAAGAAAAGCCTCTATTGTATGGCCAATATATTCAATGCTGAAATCGTCTATTTGCTTGGGCACCATAAAGCTAAGAATCAGTCACTGACATTCAATCCCGTTTTATAATAGTATGGTATTGTTTTTAGCAAGAAGTTTGTTGTACAAAAAGTATAGTGTGTAACACGAGCAGAAATGCAGTTTCACCATTCACATTTCTTTGAATTCGCGACTTTTTCAAACTCGTGAGAAAATTGCCCTTTTCTGCACTTGTTGCACAATATACTATCACCTTACAAGTGGGAAAAAGTTGCTTTACGCACGTGCTAGGTACACTATTTTCTCTAATAGCACGCGGAATAAACCCAAAAGTTCACATAAGGAAACATTTAAAAACTTATCAATAAATTGATTATCATTAATACAAATATCAAACGTGTAATTTTTTGCATGCTGCAAATCATTTGCAGTTACTATAAATGTTTTTCAATGAAGTCAGATTTCGGTTTCTACTGCTTTGTCAGCAACCTGGCTAGAAGAGGTCATTTAATTGGTTTTGACAAGGTGGTGTTTCGACAGACAGATTCATGTTTTCTTTTATTTGTTGCCATGGTGATCCAAACTGAGACTCCGAGGTGAAGAAATCAATCTGTCAGGTGAGGTTAAATATCTTGGAGTTGTACTGGATTCAAGATGAACCTGGAACCATTATGTGGAAAGAGTGAAAAGAAAAGCGGAGGTGACACTTATAGTGGCCAGGCGTACCCATGGAAAGAAATGGTAATTGTAACCAAGCATGTTGTACTGGCTGTACACAATGGTGGTTGGACCCATGATAACGTATGCATCTTCGACATGGTGATCAAAGACAAAACAAATATCTCCTATTAACAAACTAAGCAAGGTCCAAAGGCTTGACTGTCTGGACATAACAGATGCAATGAAAATAACACCAACAGCAGCAATGAATATAAACCACATGGCACCAAAATTTACATTCAACACGAACTTTTCAGTGATGATAAGAGATCGTGAAGAGTGGCAAAGAGACAATCCCCCTGAGAAGAAGTCCGTCTGGAGCACCTGGTTTACAGATGGATCCAAGACGGAATATGGTACAGGGGCTAGTGTATAGTGTGCGGGGAGGAGACTAGGATACAGTTACTCTCTCGGGCAATACACATCTGTATTTCAAGCAGAAATCAATACTATACTCCAATGCGCAAGAATAATCAATCTAAGGTCCCAACGAAATGGGAGGATCAATATTTTCATGGACAGCCACGCTTTAAAAAGGGCTTCCTAAAAATCCTAGAGTGACATCTAGACTGGTATGGGAACGCTGCGAGGAACTGAGGTATCGCAGGAAATGAAACCGATGAGCTCGTACGACAAGGATCATCGACACCATATACTGGACCCGAGCCATTAGTGGGGATACCCACAATGATGGTAGGGAATCACATAAGGAATTGGGTGAGAACAAAACATGGAGAACTTTCATAAACGGACCGTCGGAAAAAAAAACTGAAGACCTGCTTCGGTGCAACAGGAATCAGATGAGGGTTATAACAGGGCCTCTGACTGGACACAGTCAATTCAAATGACACCTGACTAAGAACGGCGACTTTAGCTGCAGACAATATAACATAGGGACAGAGACAGCTCAACACATACTTTGCGGATCACAAAAGGCAACAAATATATGGAAAACCAATTTTGATTCCAAAAGATTACAAAAAACACCCAGCAATCAACCTGCACAAACTTGTGCAGGGGACAATGTTGTTGGAATGGTTGCCATAACGTATAAGGAAGCAGAGCGCCATAAGCCCTAGATGCTGAAGTGCTTTCTGGAAGCCTGGTAGTGAAGGGCAGGTCAGACGACTTCCACGAAGCAAAACAAATATATTGGGCAACAAGTGCAGGAAACTGCTAATTGTTCACGAATTTGAAAAAGTTGCGGAACGGGCCCAAGAGACTGCTGCGATTGAAACGAGTGAGAAATTGCATTTCTGCTCGTGTTGCACACTATACTTTTTTTACAAGACACTTTTTGCTGAAAATAATTTGAAACGAAATTGAATGTTATTGACTCATTGTCAGCTTTATGGTGCCCAAGAGAAGCGAATAGTCTATTTTAGCATTGAATATATTGACCATATAGTAGAGGCTTTTTTTGATTTAGATAGTTCTTCAAAATATGCCAAAATTATATTTTCAGAAACACTTCCAGTTCAGTATTTTTCTGCCAATTCATAAACTGTTTGTATGCAGTTTCATATTTTTCTCTCAAAGTTGAAGGGAGTAAATTCAATGACAATGAATTAACCTGTTCTCCTAGTTCTGGCCGAGTATTTTTCAATTTCAGAACACTCGCTCTCCATTTCAGCCCAATCCCATTCAAAAAATCATGGGACAAGAATATTTCACAAATAGGTATTTTATGCTTGACGTTCCTTGACATTCAAATGATTCGATAGTTGTTGCTCCGTTCCCTAGCAATGGATTTGTGTGTATGGGTATTTGAGTTTTGGCACAGAAATGTCACTTTGCACACCAATGTTAAATTTCGATTTTTGTGAGGAATAATCATGTTTGCGAACCTGAAACTATGGAGAAAAGCTTGTTTCGGAGTGTGGTTGTAAAGAAAGAAATATTTATTATCGAATACCTATCAATAAATTGGTAATTATTGATAACAATATTGAATATGCAATTTTTGCATTGCATGTTCTCCAATGCAGTCAGATTTCGGTTTTCCACTGCTATGTCAACAACTTGGCTGCAAGAGGTCACAAAATTGATTTTGACAAAGTTGTTTTCACTGACAGATTCATTTTCCCTCTGTTGCTATATACACTGCCAAATGAAAAATGTCAGATGTTTATTATTATTTGACATTTAGAAATTATTGAAACATACTTCCTTTATCAAAAATTTTAGCAGAAGAAAAATTGAATATTTCCACACACAGTCTCTGTTAATAGGTACGTGTTAATCATTCATTGAAATATGGAAACTCATCCACGAAAAAGTTCTTTCCTAGTTTTCCAATAGGGAACTTAGAGTTAAATGCCCTTCCGAAGGTTCAAATCATATATTTTGAATAGCTACATCCAAACTAATTGGGAAAATCGAAATTTTCTTATATTCATTAACTGCAAATACTTACTGCGTTCCCACAATATAAATATTGTTTCTCATAACACCTATATCCAGTACTGCAGTATTTGTAAGCCTCTTTTTGGTTCGTGAGCTTTGCTATCTTCAATCTTTTGAAAAATCGCATTGACAGTATACATACTTGACTTAAAATCTATTAAAACACGATAAAAATGAATATCTGACTGTAGATTGAAAATATAATTCACTACGTTCTATTTAACTCTATACTTTCTACAGAAGCATCGAAATGCACAGTTTATCACAATTATATAATTTGAAGTACCAAAAAGACCTCAATACAGAACTGTCACTTTTGAATGACAATCGTCAGTTGATAAAGTCTGTTACTTCAAACAAATTCCAGCAACGTTGAGAGTGCTGCCACCCAATTGACAAGAAATAACAGGCGCCAAATTTGAAATTCGACGTAAACATTCCAATTCATTCCCATCAATGGATTGGTACTGGTGCGTTGATTTCATTTCCCTATCTAGGACGTGCAACAGTTGTTGTCAAATTGTATTCACTATATGTTATTCTATTCCATCTGCTGTTGATGACGCACACGAAATCATTCCCCGACCCATCTGTACCTCTCGCTCTACATGTTCACCGCGTATTCTTCGTGATTTCGGCAGTGGGACACCCTGTACCACTGATTGTTGTAGGCGGCAAACGCAAACTCGCCTCTTAATTGGATCGAAAACATCCGTCAGCTCTTACAAACTGGTAATTTTGCTCGCACGTAACTCATTTCGATGATTCATTGCCAGAGGAAGTGGAAAACCTGATCCGAATATGCATATTAAATGAATTTTATAGATAGAATCTCTGCTGAAAACTCTCTCGAGTAGGGTTGAAATTATGCTTTTTCATTCCGCCTACAATTCTCTCAGCTCTCCAGCTTTGTTTTGTTTAATGAGAGTTCGTATATATTTAATGAGGAGTATTTTAGGAATAATGATTGGATGATTAAATTATGAAATACTTGGGAAGTCACTTCTCGTGGGTTTTTGAATTTTTTTTCTTTCATCACCACTTCCTAACATAGATGCTGAAAGAAACCCACCGTGAAATTCTTCGGAATACTGAAAAATTATTCAGCAAAGTATGGTTCAAATGGTGAATTCTTCCGAAAATAACCAGAGCGGTTGAGGAATTTACTGAGATCATTCAGTTTCAAATGTTTTCTTAATGTTTATTGAGTGAGGGGATTTGTATTGAAATCTATGTTTTCGGTTTTTGCACTAGTGAGAATGAAATAGCTGTTTGTAGAACAAGGAAGGAAAATGCTACTTTTTCTCTCGAGGATGAAGTTTACTGCCCGATGCGAAATGGAGGGCAGTAATCATTCAAGGGAGGTGAAAGCACTTTACCCCCTCAAATAACAAATCTTTTTTGAATAATTCATTTATGAAACTAACAGACAGAATTTATTCAATAATTGATAATGAGTAGTAGGTATAGTATAGCATGCTCCTGAGATTCTGAGAATGGGGAGAATCTACAAAACAAAGAAGAAAAAATTTAAAAAAAAAGCTGTCGACGTCAGAATTCGAACCAACACCTACAATGCCTTCAAACATATCATGAACAGACAATTCATGGTAGGTATAATATTTACCGATTGACTTCTATTTTCTTAATGTATCCACTTCCTGAAAATATCTTACCTTCGTTACTGATTTTCACTATTTTACGAAATACAGGGTATTCTATAAACGCTAAAATTTATATATTAGAATACACTTTAGGTCGTCAATGCCGTATACGTTATTTTGATTATGTACCATAACGTAACTTTTCACTTCTCCTCCCTAGGCACTTTATTCCCTACAATGAGGCCAGGTAATTTATACTTTGGATAGTGGTAAGCGAAATGAGCTTCCAATTCTCATACTATCTTTTTTTGGGCAAATTGATTTAGTTGCTCCGATACGTATCTACAATATTACGAAAAAGCAAAATTGACTGACCGTTTTGCCAATTAAGTATCGAATTCTTTGTAAATTTGGAATTCAAGAAAGAAACGTAAAATAGCTATTTGTATAACAAGAGAGCAAAGTGTTACTTTTCCTTTCGAGGATGAAGTTTACTTCCCGACGCGTAAAGCTACTTCTCAACTCTTCAAACGGAAATTTTGAAATGTATATTCAATCTAGATCAGAAAGAACCAACTCTTAACCTATAAACCTATTTCATTGATGACTAAACAAACGTCACTTTTATATTTCCTACCTAGGGAGGAAAAGTACAACTTTCGTCCTACAATGAGGCCAGGAAATGAAAACTTTGGATATAGAGAGGTGAAAAAAAAATTTATTCTTCCACTTGACACAATAGTTCTTTCAATTGTTGTTTTAGACACAACCTATTTCAAACAGAATCCTCCCAGGTCAACTTCCCTCTTTAGAAGAGGCGTCCAACATTGGTTTATATTCGGTGAGCAAGTAGCAATCTCCTAATTTCCGTTTATTAATATTGATATTTCAAGATAAGCCATAGGCCCTCTAGTGAGAAGTTTCAAACAATGTCAAAATATTGTCAAAGTGGTGCTTATTAGTTGAAGCCTTGGACAAAATTGGGCTGCGATATTATTTTGATTATTTTGAGATTTTGGAATATGATTAAAATCATTATTAATTACAGTTTTGGTAGGTTTGGCGATCCAGAATTAAATTCTTCAATGGTGGTATTGGTGGGATTGGGATCAATCTGATTAGAGAAAAACGATTGTTTCTTTGCTAACGTTTCGACTTGTAATAAATTCATCATCAGGGCTCTATAAAAATGAGTTTCGTGTTAAAATGGTAGGATATAAATAAAATAAGAGAATGCCAACAAACTATTGAACATTTTCAGGGGTTCAAGATGTTGATTATTGGAAAAAAAAATTTTTAATACCTACCAAAAATCAGTTTTTCCGAGTAAAAATATTGAATATATGTATAGAACAGACATTTTGGATACACACTCTAGGTACAAACAATTCCACATTGAGCACGAGACAAACGAATACTGAAATAAAATCTATAGAATGGCTGCAGTTCTTATGGATGCTGATACAAAAAAAACGTGATTGTTGAAAACACCGTATAATGATAAAGAATCATTATACGGTGTTTTCAACAATCACTTTTGTATAATGATGAAGAATCATTATAGGTACGGTGTTGTCAACAACCACGTTGTTTTTTTTGTATCAGCATTCATAAGAACTACAGCCATTCTATGAATTCCATATCAGTATTCGTTTGTCTCGTGCTCAAAGTGGAATTGTTTGTACCTAGAGTGTGTATCCAAAATGTCTGTTGCATACATAATTTCAATATTTTTACTCAGAAAAACTGATTTTTGGTAAATATAAAAAACAATGTTTTCTTTCAATAATCATTATCTTGAACCCCGGTAAATGTTTCAATAGTTTGTTGGCATTCTCTTATTTTATTTATATCCTACCATTTCAACACGAAACTCATTGTTATAGAGCCCTGATGATGAATTTATTAAAATTCGAAACGTTGGCAAAGAAACAATAGTTTTTCTCTAATCAAATTGATCCCAATCCCGCCCATACCACCATTGAAGAATCATTAATAATGTTTATCAAGCACGGTTCATAGTTAACGTTCACATAAAAAGTAGAAATGAAGTCAAAACTGTAATGGTCGCTCACAAAATTTTACCTTGAACAGCAATTGTTGTCAAAGTGGTGCTTATTAGTTGGAGTTTTCTTGAATGTGGTGCTGCGATCTTAATTTGAAATCTCAATACAAGTAGCCTCTTTGAGATTCGTTTTTATTCCATTCCGTTCTCTCACGAGTTGATAGATATTTTTTCATTCCACCTTGTGTGTACCATTTGATCTCAAGTTGTTTTCATGTTCGACTGTTCTTAGTCAGTATGGTCTTGATGTTCCGCCAGTATGAACACTACCACATATACATGGGATACTTCTAACACAATTTTTTTAATTCTGTTCTGTGTTCAAAGTTTTGATTCGACTCAGAATGGACCTGATCGTGTTCTCTGTTTTGAATATTGTTTTTATATTGAATATGTTACTTTTACTTTCGATTCGTTCTAATTAATCATAGATATAAGGAGAATATTTTTATCCGAAGAATTTGTTGGATAATGGTGTGTATTCTGTATTAGCCTCTTTCGATCTTTCAGGTAGCTTCATTAACAAATTCATTAGAATAAACATTGTCCCAGAGTACATATTTTATGGTATATGTTTTTCTATCTCGAGTTTTTGGATTTGATGATATGATTTGTGATCTGTCTGGAAGACTTTCGATTATTCCTTTTTCACATTGATTTTAAAAGTCCACTTTCATCTAGCATTATTGATCCAATCGACAATCCTTAGGGTTCTGTAGAATCAAATCCCACTTTTTGATGTTGTGACGAGAAACTTCTAGTGGAAAAAATGTAATTTGCAAATCTATTTCTAAAGAACAATATCATTATGATCGATTTGCAGTTGCAAATTGACATAATATTGAAAATAGGGAGACCCATATCATAGTAATGAAGTAACTAATATTTTTTTCAAAAGGCAGACCCTATATGTGTTAGTAGGTTTTTCGAAGCTGCATGAATACTCCTCTGACATGATTTTCAGTCATTGGTACTGAATCCCTAAGGGGCACTAAAAGTAACTGAAAACGAATCTGTGCATTATTGCCAATAATTCTTTGGTTGCAGTTGGGAATAGATGAATTAAATATTCAATTTACTTGCCATTTAGCACCTTTCAATACCCAAGGCGACACTAAAAATTCCTTGGAGCAATTAAGATTGTTCGGGGTGTGATTTTTTTAATCCCATCAGAGACTTTAACTTTCATTTCTTCGATATAAGTCGGTGATTGAACTTTGGAGTTCAGATAATCCCATCAAAATCTTAAAACATATTGATGAAATTGATTCAAGGAAAGGTGATTCAAAAGTAATGTAAGAAGTGGTCAATTATTTGATCAAAATATAATAGTTTCTCATCAAATGATTGATCAATTGATAGCATTTGATGACATAGCATTCACATAGCATGAATATTAACTAATATCCATACAACAGTTTGAACCTGTGTTTGGTATTTCTATCACTCTGTACCAAATTAGTGCCTCTATTCAATACAAATCTGAAATCGGTATATGACATACAGGGTGTGTAATTCAAAACAATGCATTTTCAGGTCAGTGTTCTGACATAATCCCCATGTATAGCTGAAGAATTCACTAAAATACCGCAAATTCTATTTAAAAATCACCCTGTTGGAGGGTTGTTCATGAACGTGATACCTTTGTCAGAAAATGAATATTCTAAAATCAACGTGTGCACTGTATATATCTATAAAATATTGTTCCATCTGACAATTCACAATGTTCTGTACGAGCTTTTATTCATAGTTTTTGATGCCCGTTGCGAATGATCCACAGAAACAGGCCGACAAAAATTAATTATACGTCATCGAATGAATATACATTTCCGCATAGAATATACAATTGCACCAGCAGAATACGTGTTGATAATTCCATTTCCGGAATTTATGCGATTGTTTGTGTTGTTAATTGGTCACCAGTTGAATGATCTGTTTTTGTTCGTTTCGCTCTAATGCATTTCGACAATTGGATAAATAAATTATGTTTAATTCTATTGAAAAAACTACTGTGTTGTACAATGAAGCTGCATGTATTTTCATTCATTAGTTGGAAGAACTCTTACTTGAAAAGATGAAACCGTTCGCTATATATCAAAGGCAGAAGGAACAGAGTAATAAAAAACAATTGAATCATTGATTTTGATGCTCAAAATAATCAATGAATTTGTTTTCATATGATTTATGCTCAACCGTGTCTTGATTTGGGGTTAAATAACTTCAAATGAATGGAATATGTGATCACCAATCAATCAGATATTGGACATTGAAGCATGTAGTTCTTTAGGATGTCTGAGAGATTGATATCGTAAGGTCAAGTCATGTCCCTCCGTGAAACGATTTTGCTGTCGTTTACTGGAAATTATTATCTGTTCAACCACATATATACGAAAATATATTTTTCAAATTTCATCGCGAAATTATTTTTTTTCCAGCGAAAACCACTCGTTACACATTTTCAAAAAAAAGTTTTCTATGTCCAATCATTCTTGTCTTCGAAGGAACGTAAGTTTCATTTTGTTCATCAAATAGGAAAATTGAATCTCCTTTCTTCATAGTTTTCTGGGTTTCAACCCAATATGATCTGAAAAATAATGTCTCTTAAACATTAATTGGATTTCTTTTTTTCAATTCATTCGGAATTTCAATATACACTTCTTGTCATACTAATTTTGACAATAATGTGTTTTATTGCTCAGTTACCAACTTGTATATTTTATGCCCGTCTGGGCATAAACATGTACAATACAACCTTGCTGCAAATCAACCTGAAAATTCATTTCAAGATATTCTGAGATATTGACAGTAGGCGATTCAATTTCCATCAGCAGAAAATGGTAAATATTCCATTTTTCAAATAAAACCAGTCACCTCTATTTATTCCAATAATAATATTGACCAATTATATCCAGGATAATAGGCGAGACACGAGAAATGGGGTGAGGGGCACATTCTGAAGGATTACAACAAGGTAAACATTTCTGGAAACATTTGTTTCATGCAGACGAAAGGTGCCATGATGAAAAAAGCGAGCTGATTATGAATGTCAAAAATAAGTTTGTCGTCAGATGAACAAAGATTCTAATTCTGCGAAAATTAAGGGGGGCTCCATTTGAAAATAGGGTTTGGGGTGGCTTCCCAAGGGTACAACTGAGTTTATCAGTGTGTTATGTGAAAGCCCTTTCGATGTTCATCATGAGGCTACTTTTTTTTATTTTATCTATTAATTATGGGAGACCCATATATATATATATATATATATATATATATATATATATATATATATATATATATATATATATATATATTGTTACGTGTTCGGCGTCTTTGGAACCATTTTCAAGAAGTTGATATTATGAAATCACGGTGAGGTCTCAATCTGCCTACTCCTTAGATTGAACTGGTCGATACATGTTGAAAATACATACTTGATAAATAGTATCACAGATTCTCATTCACAATAGGTTTGCAAAATTGCGACACATATTTCGCTATACAATAGCGTTCTCAAGCAGGGTAAATAAATATCCGTTGAGATATTTCATTTCTTCAACATAGAAACGGCACTCCATACGAAAGATTATTTGTCACAAATCGAACGAGCAAGTCAAAAATGATTTTGAACTTGTAATGACTCAATGGGGTACTTACCAATTTCTGTTTCAAATACTTTGGTATTATTATAATTTACAAGTGTTCGCGCCACTGATGATCATAAAATTCCTGATTGCATATCAACAAATAAAAATTATCTCAACACCCAAAATATCTCGGAAAACGAACCATTTGTGGGAAAGTTAATTAGTATCCTGACATTATTTTTACATGCAGAATCACCCCTGTATATTTGCTGTTGATTTCATATTGATTTGAAAAAAATCAAAAAGCCAACAAGAAACAACTTTACTTGCTGCGACGTAGAAATAAAAAAATCGATCGTTCTCCCGAAGTGTTAACATTCAAAACACATCAACCTGCAGCCCATACCTCCTTCAATATGCGGATATCGGTTCGCAACACAGCGATTATGAATCTGAAAAGATCCGCAGCTCCGAAAAAAACCGTAACAAGTGCTGCGGATTGCGTAATTTAGATTTCCATATCCTGCGAGCGGAGGAGACACAAAGTATCAGGCGATCTATCGACCTCGTTAAATCCATTTGGCGGCTACCCAGACGTCATAACCCAGTTTCGATGCGATATTGCCAACGGGGAGTATCTACACAACAAGGGTAGCAGCCGGGGGGTGAAGGGGATCGTGACGATGTGGATGAACGGAAATCTGAAAGCGTGTATACTGAGGTTGAATTTTCGACTACTTTTGTTATTTAGCCACTACGCTATCAGTGACCTAGGACTGATTTGATTGGCTGTCATGTGACCTCTCCAATCAAAATGCTCTCAAGTCAGTGTGGAATACATTAATATCGCAGATAATGTGAAGCTCAGATTATAGAATATTAGATTTTAGAAGAAAAACAATATCATCACAGAAAATTCATACACGAATTTGATAAGAGAAGTAAAACTGTTTGGAACAAGTTCAACTCTGTCGAAGGCAGGCAAAAAACATCTGGAGTCAACCAAATATATCACGATGTTCTCTTAACCGGACTGAAAGACATGACAGCTGCTTTTGGTCACTACCTGTTAGCTACAATGCAAGTAAAAATGTCTGCTCATTTTTTCCCAAGCCTGTCAACAATCTGCACCACTGGTAACTCGGAAACTGAATCGATGTTCTTTGAGGCTGCTTCTGAAAATAAATTGATTGGCGTGATCAACCATTTACCGAATAAAAGGTCCATTGGTGCTAGAGTAGCAGTTATCAAGGAATGCAAGTAGACGATTGAACCAATCTTAGTTTTCACTGTTAACAAATCAATTACTCAGGGCAGATTTCCTGCCACTCCCGAAACAGTATTGGTTATTTCAACATATAAAAAGACCGACTCCAACAATGTTGAGAATGATTGGCTTATTCCGCTCCTGAGCATTTTTTCGAAAATTATCGAAAAAAGTAATGCGAAAAGAACTTTCGATTTTTTGAGATACATATGGCCATATAAGTTTTTGTCAGCATAGCTTCAGATCAGATCTGTCGACCGATACTATAACTACAGTATACAGTATATTCAAAACATTTTCAACAGGATGGATAAAGGAGAATTTGTAGTCTTCTTATGTTTGATCTCATAAGAGCTTTCGCCTGGGTATCCGTGGCTTTTTTGATGATTGGATCAAATCCTCTATCCAACATAGAAAACGTATGGTTAAGATGGACTACGTGATTTCAGATATGTTTGAGAATGATATTGAAACTCCGCAAGGCAGTGTACTTGGTCCACGGATCTTTCTGGTATTCATTAACAATCTTTCAAATCATATTATATCCCTAAGGCAAATTCCATAATGCATGCGGATGATACTCATATCTCAGTTTCGGACAAATCCGAGTGTATCAGAAAATTAATATTATCCTGATTGAAGAATGGTGCTGAATGAACTCATGAACTCCAAAATAATAATGAATACAAAACTCCATCTTACAGAAATATGTTTCGGAGGACAAAATATTGAAATTTCCATAGTCACAACATTGCTGGAATAGAGTGTATTCTCTCCTGGTATAATCGAGTGGATTGCATTATTAGAAAATTGAATGTGTTTCTTACTCTGAAAAATGTGCAAGACGTTCAATCTCTGATTTATGTATACAACGCCTTTGACTATCCAGCATTCACATATAATAATAATATTGTAGTATGAGGTCGTTCGTTTCACAAAAACGTATTGTTCGAAATATCTTTGGTATTTAGTCGAGATCATCTTGTAGAGACATATTTAGTATGAATACAATATTGACAGTATGCATATCAAAATTAATGATATACATTTAAAATAAATAAGAAAAAAAATTCACTCTTCACTTAAAACAGCTCTGGTCATTGCTGGTTGTCGGCTTTTCAACGAATTACTTTCTTGGTTGAAAAATATTGATCGATTTGAGACCTTTAGTATAATATCGATCTGATTCATTTTGTTCGATCATATTACTTCAAATTGAAGCATTTTATTGGTAATTAGAAAACATTTCATTGCATGATTTCCAACGAAACTGCTATACGTGTTTCAGTAGTCAATGTCTTCTCCAGGTGTGTTACATTCTGTAACAGTTCAGAAATAAAAGTGGAGTATAGTAGTGAATGTGAAAGAGCTATTGTATAGTGAAACATGTGTAGGGGTTTTGTAAACTATCTAGTGACCATACCACTTCTTCAAGGGTCAAGTGACTCAACATCAATCATGCCCAGAACGATACAGCAAACAGTTGCTTCTTCAACTATGCCGTCAATTTTCAGCGGTACAATCGACTAAAATATACCAGAGAAATCAGAGTACTCCACTGAAAAATAGGGAGGTACTGTTAATGTTCAAATAAATATGCAACAACCCTCCGTATAAATCATTTTCCTATGACCACTAATCTAGTGTTCATATAAAAGGTGCTCAACGTCGTTCCGCCTCGAGCATATAGCTTCATTTCTTTCATTCTTTGCCGGAAACCTGATAATCGTTGATAGGCCAGTAGATATAGACATGATTTTTCCAAAATTTCCCCAGGATTACAAGAGTTTTGAAACTTCAGTGGAATGAAAAGTACGTTCAAATGATATTGAGTCTGATTTTGCAACCATTTTTTCTGAATGGAACATGTTGATAATCAAGATTTTTGTGAATATTCGCATTATTTGTACCGAGAAATTTGCAAAAGATCTGCAAACTTTCGAAGTATTGCGATATAGCAGTCTACATCTTCTGGTAAATTCGCAACCATTTAAACAAAACACAACGTTCCGTTTTATCAAAAAAAAAGTTGGTAATAATCCTAATTTTTCAAAAAAAAATCCAAAAATTCTGCAGACTTGAATAAATAACTGAACTAATGTTCTTGAGGAGTACCTCAATTTGCAACCCCTTGCGTTAAACGGAAAATTTATTTTTGCGATAAGTTGTTTAATGTCATCAAAACTAGTTTCGAAATTTTTACAAAAGTTTTAAAAACGGGTTGCAGATGAAGAACTCACATACAACGTTTTCATTGATTTGTAACCACGTCTGCAATACGGAAATGAGAGTATAATCAAAATGAACAATATTATGGTATTTGTTCTCTACCAAAAAAAAGAAAAAGTTCTGCAAAGTTGTGAAGTGTGAAGAAATAGCTGTTTACGTCTTCTGATGAATTTGCAATCATTCGAAAAGATCGGAACTGCTTGATTAAAAAAATGCAATCAATCCTGATTTTTCGAAAAAAATTCTAAAAGTTCTGCAAAACTTGGAGAAATAACCAAAATCTATTTGTTGGGAAGTACTTCAATTTGCAACCTCTTGCGTCAAACGGAAAATATATTCGCGCAATAAATTGTTCTTTTTGAGATAATTCCTTTAAAGATAATTTTGTATTTGTACTCATTCAAAGAAAGCAAAAGTTCTGCAAACTAGTGAAGTGTTTAAAACTAGTATACCACACACAACCAAACAATATCAAACACCGGTACCTACTAACGGAGGAATTCAATTCCAATAAACCAGTTCAATATGTAATAGGCATAACCCGAATGATAATCAAGTATTCAGTTGGAGAACTGTGAGTCCCTTCCTGGGGTTGTGAAAGTGCGATAAGTATTGCTTGGAAAATTAAGGTTCTGTTTTAAGTTCGAGGTTGCAAGGTTTCATATCCAATGAGACCGATTCAATAAATACATATTCCGTTTTTCAGAAATGGTTACAAACGTAAGTAACTATGGCAAACATTTCGCTTACAGCTGTGGTAGGCATTATCAAATTCTATGCCTACCGCAGCAGCTGTGGGCGAAACGTCAGGAGTGAAAACTTTTGGACCACGACAAGCAAACTCGAAAAACACCCCAGAATCAGTTAGTTCCGGTCGTGAAAGTTTACGTTGCTAGGATATTCATGGATGTTTCTACAAAACGTATGCTATAATGAAATAGAATAATATATTCGACGATAAAATGCTTCATCTTAAACGCTTTCACTGTTTCATGAGGCATTTATTCATCGTGTTGTATAATGAATAACTATCACTTGTCGCTCCATCCTATTTTGTTTTTTATTTAATCTTTTTTTTTTATAAACCCGCCTTAAAGCATGCTAGTTCATTTGGCCCCTGAAGAAGTGTTAAGGGCTTGTGATGTACTGTTTTTCAATTACGTTATCATGGATTCTCGTCAATTATCGGCCATTTCAATCAATCATTCGAATTCAGTCATAAAAAAATCGGTGTGCTATTTACCTTATCGGTTGATATTGCCATGTGCACAAAAATTCTATTCCAGCAAAAAAAATCATATAATGTTTCTTTCTCCCCGCGGTTTGAAACGATCTGACGTCTTCAAGTAGTCCTTCTTATTCATTTCGCTAATCCATGTTTAACCCCAATGCAGCAATGAGAATTAAAAAAATTAACCCGGCTCGAAACCCTTTCAGAAATCCCGCAATTCCGTCTTTGGAAGACTCCCCAGCCGTCGCAATCCTCCTTAATGGACAACATTATTTTAATTCTTTCTCCTTTGGTTTGTACTCAAACCATACATTTCAGCCGACACCCCGCTTCGTTTCAAGCTTTACCGTCCCTAAAAGTTATAATTTCTTGGATTTCGCTGGGGCGAAATTTATTAAAATTCATTTTAATTTCAACTGAATCGCGCCCTTTCAGAGCGAAATGGGCACTTCAACTCTTTAATTGATACGAATCTGGAAGGGAATTCGTTTTTGATTGGATTCGGTTACGTCGAATTGGTAAATAAAATACGTGGAATCTGAAAACAATATCTTCCCTGGGTATGGAATTGCACCTATAGGATTTCATTACCGAATTATTGTACGGTGTTCATGTAATTGAAAAAATTTTTTTTCTACGGCTATAACACAATAGCTATTTGTATAACTAGAGGGCAAAGTGTCACTTTTCCTCCAGAGAATGCAGTTTGTAATCACTTAAGGGTGCCAAAGGCACTTACTCCCATGTAACACATATGATTTTTTCGCCTTCCTCAAATCAAAATTCATAAAAAAATTATTTATGAAACTAACAAATGAAATTCATCAAAGAACTGAAATTAAGAAGAAGGTATAATAGAGCATGCTCCTGAAATACCCAAAATTAGGAGAACCTACAAAACAAAAAAAAAAGAAAAGAAGAAACTAGAAAAAAATTTCGGCGCTGGATTCGAACCAAAACCTACAACTGCCTTCAAACCTATCATGAACAACGTCCGTTCCATAAACTTCTGCGGAATAAGCTCTATCATAATATTTGACATTTAACTTATATTTTCTTGATATATTCACTCTTTGAAAATATCATACCTCCTTTACTGATTTCTACCATTTCACAATATACAGGGTGTTGTATAAATGACCGGTAAAATTTATACTTATATAATAGAGTATAGTTTAGGTCGTCAATGCCGTATAAGTTATTTCATTGATGACGTATCAAACGTCACTTTTTTTCTCCCTAGAGAGAAAAAGTACGACTTTGATCCCTACAATGAGACCATGAAATGTATACTTTGGAGAGAGGGAGGCAGAAAAACTGCTTTATCTCAACTGTTCTTGATAGATAAAAGAGGTATGGATTGGATAAGCTATCCATATTGGCACAGAACTAATAACTTATATGCCGAGCAATCTCTGTGAAGTATTCTAGGATAAAAAACGACCTTTTATAATATGTGTTCACTGAATTAAAACTCATTCCTAGATGGTAATTCTTCTTTCGTCTTTCTTCTACACTACCAGTGCGTTACTGGAAAAGTATCTGAGTTTGTGCCAATATGGATTGGATAAGCTGTACATCATCTGCCTTCCATTTTATTTTCTATCCTGATAACAGAATGACTACATTGAGTTACAGTTCTAGTTATTATTACACAATAATTCAGGTCTCCCATGGAATGTCAAATCCCAAACAATAACAGCTCTATTCACTTATTTCATTGTACATAAATGGAAATTTTGAATGCTATTGAATTTGAAGTACATTTCGCCAATATCCATTTTATCCGTAGAGAAAGTATAGCGCATAACTCGCATGGAATGCTAATTTCTCTTTGAACAATAGACTATTATAGTGTAGTTTTCAATAGACAATTCTCGAAACAGATACACATGTTCCACTATACAATAGCTTCTTCAGCCGTATTATGGTACTATAACGATACTGTATACGGATCTTAATAACTATCATTGAACATTCTGGAAAATACTAATTACAAAAATTGACTTAGTTCACCTACTAAACGATCCTAATTACCCCTATTTCATCGAAATGAAACACGTTGATTGGTGATGAATCATTGAAATCGGTCATTTACTTCTTTACACCATTGATTTTTAAATATTCCAAGAGTTTCAGACCTTTCTTCAAATGAAATACACCAGAGTTATGATTAACCCATGTCTTATTCTCCCTTATTCTTTTGGTGAACACATCAAGTTGTATACTCCTGATTTTGTTCCTTCCCTATGACTTTCAGTGTATTTACTCTACCTATTATGTGGTCTCTAGGCTATGTCTGATTCTTCATTTTTCGAATAATATACAGGATGATCCAATAGTACTTTGACAAACTTCAGGAGGTGATTCCTCACAATATTCTAATATGAAGTGTCTAACTAAATAAATGTCCAGAAACGCTTCGTTTCCAAGATACAGGATGTTGAAGTTCTATTTTTATTTTCTTTTTTTTCAAATAACTTTTGAAATACTGAACTTAATTAAACAAAACTTGGTAATAGGAGGTCTTTGAGGTGTCGAATTCGAACATGATGTTCTTATTGCTCTTACTCGTAGGGGGCGCCACCTACACGTGTTTTTCTTTTTTAAGTTTCATAACTTTTTTGGGAGTACTTCTAGCACATTTTTCAGTAAAAAATTCGATTCCTCTATCATATCTACGTAAATAAGCTACCCTTGTTACTAGTCGTTGTAAGCAACCGTTTTCTAAATATTTGGACTTGAAACCTTCGAATCGATTATTTGATAATCGATGCATGTTGAAGTTATTACGAATATTTTGCTTCTTTCACAAAGGAACGTACCCAACAGTAATGACCTCTTCAAACGAGTAAAACGTCAAATTCATTTCCAAAGCATTCTTGTGAAAAAAGCAAAATATTCGTAATAACTTCAACATGCACCGATTATCAATTAATCGACTTGAAGTTTTCAAGTCCAAATATTTAGAAAACGGTTGCTTACAGCGACTAGTAAGAAGGGTAGCTCATTTACGTAGATATGATAGAGAAATCGAATTTTTTACTGGAAAATGTGCAAGAAGTACGACCAAAAAATTTATGAATGTTCAAAAAAGAGAAAGAAGTGTAGGTGGCGCCCCCTACGAGTAAGAGCAACAAGAACATCAGGTTCGAATTCGACCCCTCAAAAACCTCCTATTACCAAGTTTCGTTTTATTAAGTTCAGTATTTCAGAAGTTATTTGAAAAAAACGAAAATAAAAATAAAACTTCAACATCCTGTATCTTGGAAACGAAGCGTTTTCGGACATTTATTCATTTGGACAATGCATATTAGAATATTGTGAGGAATCACCTCCTGAAGTTTGTCAAAGTACTTTTGAATCACCCTGTATATATTCTTCAAGTATTTCGAATGTGTAGCCAGTAAACTGACTCTATAAATAAACTTTTTTCGCAAATCGCTGGGTAATTTCGACATTCCAGACAAAATTTCTTGAAGAAAAAAGATTTCAAGATTTCCTTACTGTAAGGAAATTATATTTTTCTATTCCCACCCGTGAATATGGTGAATTCTTTAGAGTTCACTGAACGGATAAGTAGGCGATTCCAGTCAACTGAATGGATATGATTTCATATCCACATATGGTAGGCTATGAATTCCACCAATCACAGAAAACAAAATACCTGGTAACCAGAAACAACCGTGTAGAAACGTCACAATTCTGAATGGTCACACACACAAACACAAAATCATTTTCTGAATGTGCTCATATTCGAAATAATCATTGTTTAATTTAGTCAAGTTTGAATTGTCACAATTTATGTTTTTTCGTGTAGACTCACATCTACTCGTCACATCTACCAATGATCAACTGAAAATATACAGTCCATGTGGCTGGCTGCCTAGTGGATAAAGTGCTATACTTTGTTCAACCATCCTTTGCCGTTACGTCATACGTTGTCCAACTTTATCTCTCATTCATGAAATAGATGAGACGGAATTATGACGTCATTAACGTATGTCTTATTTGATGTCGATGTGAGTTTTGTCATTTTTGACAGTTCAGTTGTCTTAGTTTGATTTGTTCAGTATTTTTGGTCATTTTTGCCGTTTTCAGTTAATTTTTCATTGTCAAAATGCCTTGCCGGTATAATGAGAAAAAGCAAAGCTTAATTTTGAAGTTGATTGAATACTTTTCAAGAGAAAGAGATGCTGGAGTGCCGCTTTTACCGTTAAATGCAGTCTACAACGTATGTATCCACCTGTGTTATGCAAAATGTAAGTTTCTATTGATTTGATTTTATTAAATTCTGTAGCGTGTTGCTGATGCTTTATTAATATCTATCAGAACTATTCAGAAACTAGCTACTAGTGGAATGGAAACAGATAAAGACTACAAAATAAAAGTTCATGTCGGACATGTTTCTGCTCGAGGATCATCGAGTTATATCATACATCAACATGCAATAAGAACACGAGTGTATGCGATGTATTCTGCAGGTAGGTACATACTAATAATAATTTTGAGTTTGATTGTAAAATAATATTCAACTAATATAAGACAAACTTAAAACAGCAGAATACGTCACCGATTATGACGTAACGGCAAAGGATGGTTGAACAAAGTATAGCCCTCTAATATGATGGACTTTATTGTCGCGGGTTCGAGTCTCACCCAAAACTGACTTTCTTATTGTGGCCTTTTCTTAATTTGACACTACAGATTTAATTCGTATCGTTCAATTTTGATTTGAATAAAGATGTTTTCCTTTGAGTTCATCATAAATATGGAGAGATTATTCCATATCTTAAATTGATTATAAATATGAAATTCACAAGATAGTTCTGAAATATTTACCTGGTAGAAAAAAAATCAAGTGTACAACTCGAATGGATATTGGCCATATAGCCCTCGAAAGTGTGTGCCCAAACTTCGTCCTCGAGCGGTTTGGCCACCATATTCACTCTTGTTGTTCAAAATACCTGGTTACCAGGGACAACCTTGTAAAAACGTCACAATTCTGATCTACCTACAAACACGAAATCAAAGTTGTTTCATTCAAGCATAAATAAATGTACCTATATTTGAAATATTCTTCTGTTTATTGTTCATTGTCACAATTGATGTTTTTTTTTGTGGAAT
>JAVJAQ010001250.1:253997-792905 GCA_032362365.1 Zygogramma bicolorata
ATAACTGGAAAAATATGCATCTAATCGAAAAACCTACGAAAAGTAAAATATAGCTTTTGAAAAGACAAAGGCGATCGTTTATTTGTAATGTATGTAAACCCACAACAAAGTGAATAATTGCTTGTTGAAAGTTGATTGGTATTTTCAAACGCCAAAATGGAAAGTTTCTACGTACAATAACCAAAAACCAATGCATTTTTCGGGAAAAACTCTTTGGACCTTTTTTGAAGTCGTTCAAAAATCCTTTATTTATGTTATTTGTAAAAGTTTCTAGCATCAAAAATGTCCGAGGTATGAAGGAAATAATGTTGAATCCTATTTTTTCGTTGAAAAAAATTTGTGAATAACTCATCCTCTCTTCCCTCCCCTTTGAAAAAAATCGTTGTTACTCCATAATTCACTTTATTCATGATCTAATAATGAGTTCAGAGTTTTTCATCAATTGTTAGTACGTAGTTTTGGAAAAAATGGAGATTGAAGAGAAAAAATCATATAAGTTATTCAGGGAAAAATCACCATTTCTTCGAGATAACTCGAAAAGTATTGACCACTTGCAAAATTTTCTGGAGTACAAAATTGAAGGTTATTCTTGTCTGAAAATTCTGGTGTCTGATGAAAATAGAGTAGTTATGGTATGACCAGTTAAATATTGTGAGGGTTCGCGCAAAGTACCTTTTTTGAGCCCTTTCAGCATGAACCTTTTCAAAAATATAATCTGGAACAAAAAATCATGTGAATGAACTTATAGCTCTTGAAAAAAGCTACGAAATACTTTTTTGGTGGAATTGATTGCTTAAAGACTAAGCGAGTTATGGAAAAAAAACAAAAACAATTTTTGTAGAAATTAGAGAAAGTACATAAATAAGTATATTGAAGAATACACATAGTAACTATATTTTAGGCCTAGTGGAACTATATGATTTCAATCGATCACATATCCAAATCTAGACTTAACCTTTTTTCAATGGGGTAGTTTTCACCCTTAAAAAATCAAAAGCAACCCCTAGTACAGAGGTTACTTTAAAGTAGAGTCCCAATCTGAATTCTGAAATCTGAATAACAATTTCGATATAATTTTTTAATGAAAACTATCATAAGGGTGGTTTTTAGGGGTCGAAACTGTTTAATAGATCAGAAATTGTCTATCATGGTTAATTCAACGTATTTACAGATGACTGCAGCACGCTCAAAACTAGTATTCTGTAATTTTTTTTTGAATAAGGGTAGTTTTCACCTCTGATGAATAAAAATCAACCCCAGGCACAACCTCAACTTTGAAGTAGATCGTATATAAAGGCTGAATCTCAAATTAAATGCAGATAGATACTGAATAAGTTGAATAACTGCCAAATAACATGTTTATTATTATTTTCTGATGATAGTCTGTCACAAGGGAGGGGTGTTAAGGGCTGCCACTGATTACTGAACCATAAATTATATTAAAAATTATCAATTGATTGATTTTACTGATATAAATATGATTTCAGTTTATTACATGCTCCAATATGGAATTTTGATATTTTTTTCGAATAGGGGTGGTTTTAACCCCCCCCCCCCTCCAGAAATGCAACCCTCGGCACAGGGTGGATTTTGAAATAGAGGGTAAGTAGAACCTATATCCAGATCTTCATACGAATCGGTGATGTATGGGATAAATATAAATACACAGTTTACACTTTTTTTACCGTCATAGACTGAAGTATATGATTTTTCGACGAAGTGAGCGACTCCGTGAGCGAAGAAACACTAACAAGGATGACTGCTTCTCCCTAAATAGAATCAAGAAATTAAAATAAATGTATTGGTGCCGAGCCCCACACTTCAGAACTATACTCCAAGACAGGACGTATCCATGCCTTGTAGATCATCAGAAGCTGGCGAGAAGTGAAGTGTTTCTTCGCACGAAATAGGAATCCAAGCTTCTGGGAAACACCTTCAGAGATCGATCTTACATGGTTTTCCCATGGGAGATTATTACTAATCGTAATTCCGAGCGTTGATGAAAAAAATATTGCAAAACCATAAAAGCACCTATTTTCAAATTTATGAACAATAAATAACTCAACCATAAGTTTCGCGATGAATGATCTTATAGTGTGGAAGTTAACAACAGATGTTAAGTTCATGTGACGTCACGACCATTTTTTTTATGAAAAAAATTCGGTCAAAAAAAGTGTGAAAAATATAAAATGAGGTACTAATACATGTAGTTTTCAAATATGTCATCATCCCAATACCGGTGGAAAGGTCTATTCATCAAAAAGCATCATCCAAATTCCAGTTTCATGTTGAGAAATTTCTACAACGAATATGCCCTAATTTTGCTGTATACACACTCATAAATCCGCAGGATGGAGCCTCATTATCGCCGACGAAACTAATAAAACGAAGAAGAACCGGCGTTTTCCGGGATTACCGGGCCTCAAACACGGCTCATCTCAACCTTATGAAAAGCAAATCGTCGTTAGAGAACAATCTCCTGCCGCTCAGCAACAACGGAGGAAGATTAAAAACCATCGTCGGAGCAATTGTTTATCACACAAATTGCCATATTAAGATGGTCTTTGTTTCGGGTTTTCGAGAACTAATTAATGATGGCGTGCTGCGATGGAATTCATTATCAACTCGAGAGGAGTTGTACTTAGATTTTCGGTTGAGCATCCGAAACACAGATTGAGAAACAACTTTAGATTGATTGATTAGAACAGTATACTTGTGAAAACCACAGTACATAGAAATAAATTTTGGAATGTAATAGCTACCTTCCCGCGTAAAATTTTGAAGCTTAGGGTCAACAACCACGGATGGCGCTGACGGCGGTTATTTTGTTCCAGTCACAGAATACCCAATTATACTTTGTTCAACCATCCTTTGCCGTTACGTCATGATCTGTGACGTATTCTGCTGTTTTACGTTTGTCTTATCTTAGTTGAATGTTAGTTCACACTCAACCTCAAAATTATAATCAATGACATTCAAATGATGCATGTTGAGGTGTGTTTGTATGAATAAATTGTAGTTTTGTTTCAACTTGAAATCTCCGTTTTTTCAACTGATTTGTTTCAAATTTCATACATACGTTGTAGACTGCATTCGACGGTGAAAGCGGCACTCGAGCATCTCTTTCTCGTGAAAGGTAGTCAATCAACTTCAAAATGAAGCTTTGCTCTTTCTCATTATACCGGAAAGGCGTTTTGACAATGAAAAATCAATTGAAAAAGGCAAAAAAGGCCGAAAATACTGAACAAATCAAACTATTACTACTGAACTAACAAAGGTAACAAATAAAATTCACATCGACATTAAATAAGACATACGTTAATGACGTCATTATTCCGTCTCATCTATTTCATGAATGAGAGATAAAGTCGGACAACGTATAACGTAACGGCAAAGGAACCTTGGCACTTTCATGGACACTGAGATATCTGACAATATATACCAACAATACGAAAATACACTGAGAAATTTCAAGTGGCATGCATCAAATTGATTAGCTGTCTTCATTTGACTCACTGAAGCAAAAGCAATACACCGCGGGCATATCTGACAGACGACAGTAAATGACAGTTGTCAATCCAGCCTGCTGGACAAACAAACTGATTTACCTATGCTAAGTGTGTGTATTTTGAAATCTTTTTTCTCAATAAAGCCTCAATTTTGTGCGATTGTGAAATGTGGAAGTAAAAGCGGCAGAGATAATGTTTCATTCCATCGATTCCCTTCTATTTTCGACAATAGAAAACAAGATCAATCCTCTTGCTGAAAAGAGACGTGAATTGTGGATTCAGGCAACTAGAAGAGCAGATTTAACTTCTGATGCGTTGGAATGGGCAAAGGTGTGTTCAAAACATTTTGTGGGAGATATTTTCAAATAATCTAGGAAACATAGGCAACATAATTTTTCCTTTTTTTTCATTTTAGGCAAGCCGACTGCACTCAAAGATGTTGACAATATAGACTAGGTACCGAATCAATTAATTGGCTACAAAACAAATATCAATGCAGTTCAAAGCATCCAGAGATTGAATCGTAGGGAGCAGCGTGACAAAAATGAGATCGCAAATATTCCAGTTGATTTGGATGAAGCTGAGGATCAAATTGATGATGATTCTTTGTGTGAATAATAATCCAGCTGTTCAAAACTTGAATATTATTGATGAGCAAAATCAAACTCTGAATGATATAAATTAACCAGTTGAAGAAGTGGAACATGCACAAAACTCTGGTGAAAACCTATGTCCAGATATTGATTTTGAGTTGCAGAATTGTAATAGTGAAATCCAACATCTCCGGGAAACTCTGCAGACTTATTCATTTGCATTGGAGAGTTTAAAGCATAATTCATCTAAATGCATTTTTTATACAGGATTACCATATGAAAAGATGGTTGTGGTTTATAATTTTGTAGAGCCTTATATAATATACCCTAAATCTGTTCTTTCAAAATAATTATTTATTAAAGTACATTTCAGTATTCTTTTCACAAGCTTCACTTCAATCCCTCTAATCCATTTAGATATGAACATATTGTATGAATACAAACTTTTATAGCCTTTGAAGTCTTCTCCTGTACATGCATTTTTATATACAAAATAGTTTATAATGTCATACAACATGTCATGAAACTTTAGGAAAGTATTCCACAACATTACTTCAATCCCCAAATTTCAATAAATAAGGATCACATCCATTACTTTTCTTCAGCTTCTCTAAATATCTCTTCTGAACATCCATAGACAAGGTGTTGAAATAGTCACTTTTATCAGCCATCTCATATACAATTTCCTTGTAGACAGAAAGAATAATGAATATAGACATTTATATATGTCAGGTGAACTGAGGGTATACCCGTTATTTCTTCATAATTACGATCGTAATCTCATCAAATTACCATTGTTGCTTATGGAAGTACGGTTTGTTTGTCCAGCAGGCTGATTGACAGTTGTCTTGTGACGTCACATGCCCGCGGTCTATAGAATACTTTGGTACGCTTTTATTGGTGCAATTCGGAAAGGCGTGGCTTTTACCGAATGTCATTGTATTCGCTTCTGTTGAGTTGAGTAATCTGTGTTCCTGTTGACAGTGAAGATACTGGATCGCTGACACCATGATAATAGAATAATCAAACTACTATACAGAAGTGAATCGGTAACCTAACAAAATTGTCCCACAAATATTTGAAGTTGATCGAACTTTGGCCCTTTCATGGACACTGAGGAATCTGACAATATATACCAACAGTAGGAAACTGCTCTGAGAATATTCAAGTGGGATGCGTAAAATTAATTAGATGTCTTCATCTGACTCAACGAAGCAAAAGCAACAGAATATTTTAGTACCTTCTCATTGGTGCATTTTGGAAAGTTGGGGCTTTTACCGAATATGTCATTGGATTCGCTTCTGTATAGTAGTTTGATTATTCTGTGTCATGATAGTGTCAATAAGACGTATATCTGAGAGGTAATTAGTTTTTAGAATATTGAATACTCTGAAGCATAACTTTTAAAAATTTATTTCATCGAAATAGTTTTCTGTGAGTTATGAGCTGTGTTTTAATCAATAGTAAATGAAGAGGTTTTTCGAAAAATGCGAGAAAAAGTCATCGTTTATTCCAAGAATAAATCGGCGATTTTCTATACTTGGATCGAGTGGGTCAAACCAACAAACTGGAATTTTCAACCCATATTTTGTGGTCAAAGTACAGTTTTCTTCGGAATTCACTCTTTTGAAAAGAGACTTACACAATGCTCTCCCACCGAATATAAAACATAACAATAACATTAAAAAACTTTTTTTTTGGATCACATTGCAATACTTACTTTGTTAGAAAGACGTTTTATAATAATACTAATAATGATAATAATAATGTGTCTTTATTTTTTTTCTAATAAATACATGAATATTAATGGATGAGAAGTGGGAGGCGATGTTCAACAGAGTTACTCTTCCACATAACGTTTTCTGTTTGAAATATTATTCTAATATATGAGTGTAGAACGAGGCTTATTCATCTCCAATGATCATCGGAGATGAGTAAGCCTCTGAAGAAGCTGGCCACTCGCGCTAGCGAAACGTCAGGAAGAAATTCCAAAGAACGACGGCCTTCAAGCCCGAAGAGAAGTAGTTATACTAATAACCTCGGCCGCGAAAGCCTTAACCATTTTGTCATCTACATCACTGATAAATATAACTGTTATGTGTGAAAATATTATGATATGGTATCATAGACGTTGTTGGTAAATATTTCGATAATGTTATAGCACAACACTCATGGATCTGACACGTGGCAGATATATTGCATCAATATAACATTTTTAATATTGTAACATTGTAATGTATCCTACCCGGACATTTAGCTATAACATCTCTATTGAGTAACATATTACGATAATGTTACATTAAATATTGTTATGTAGCTGTTGCTTTGAGGTTATACCACAATGTTTAGTGGGCTCATTTCTCTTAAAATTCTAGGTAAGTTCAACAACCGCCACAGGAATTGGGTTACATACTTTTCAGTTTTCACAAGTATGCCGTTGCCTATCTAAATTTTTTTAAGATCTGCGGTGAAAAACCAGAATGTATTACGCCACATTACTGTGGTGGTTGTTGACCCCACCTATTCAACAAAATTGGATGGATTCGAGAAAACTCTAGAAACTACAAATGCTGACTACTGAATTATCGATGAGCTGATGACGGATTTTCCATTTTCTAATCGATCGATACAAACTATGATCTTTTTCAGATTGAAGATGTGTTTAGTGGCGAAATTAAGCTACATTGGTTTTGACAAGTACGGCGAATACATACACGTACTAGAAATATCCTGGAGGATCAAATAACCCTCGAGTATTCCTTTTTCGATACACCAACGATCTTGGAACGAATTCAACTTTTCCCGAAAAAATATTTTCAACTCGTTTATGTCATGAAATAACAGAATACATCGAATTAATCAGCTTCTTCCGTAACAGAGTCAACCAATTTCAATACAAATCTGTTGCAGATAGTGAGATTGTGTTAATCAATGGGTTAGTTCTCTTTCTCAAAATTCAAATTGATATCAGTCTTGACTTGAAGACGAACTTTATATTAGGATTCGAGATCAGAGAAATGACATCGAAAACGACTTCAACTCTTCCAGAATGATATCTGTTTTATGATCATGAACCAAAATTAGAGGAGATGAAAAAATGCGCCAAATGAACAAGGAATCGAATTCTTTTCCTGTGACAAAAAGCATATTTCACAGATACTTTATAATTTATATTGTATGGCAGAGACAATGGAAAAATTCAACCAACCGGAGCTCCTGAAGGCTAGACGTTGAATCGAAGAAAAAAAAAACCAATAGTCAATCAATGAACACTTAGATGTGATCAAACAAATATCCAGCTCTTGTTGATCACAAACTTTGACTCAAGAAATGTTTCTGAAACTGGAGAGTCTACTTTTCGCTTTGGATGAAGAGTGTTCCAGGATTCTTCTAACCATAGTTTCCCATTACAATCGTCATGATTTAGTTAAACGAGTTCGACTTCAACAGAAGAAATATCTCCTTTGTAATCACGAACTGAAAATAGTCGAAATGAGAAAATGCGCCAAATGAACCAGAAAGACATAGTTAGAGAGATAAAGTTCCCAATTCGTTTCCTGCGACAAATGAGACGAACGACTCTCACGGACGCTACATAATTTCCAGTGTCTGGCAGAGAAAATGACACGGGAAACTCCTCGTCCAATAAATCCTGAGCTTTGTTTTTCCGCACGTCCAGTTCCAATTTCTCCATCGATGCTTTCCGGTGACGGCAATCTCGAGTTTGGCTCCGTGATCGGCCTCCAGAGGACGATGAGATGTATTGTAGGAGCGGCTATTCCTTCCGACAAGGTTTAGCCGGGTCAGATGTGGAGTTTTCTCTGATAGTCAGAGAGCACTATATCCGGCGGCCTATTTCTGCAAGTGAATGTTTTTGACCAAACGGTGTTCTTTAAACATCACAGGACATTCCTTTCGTGGGTATATATATATATATATACTTGTAAAGAATTTTGACTGGCTGTATAGTAACTGGAAAAGCTTTAGCGGGGTTGCAGTCACAATTGTTAGGGCGTCAAAGAAGACTCTAGTGATGAGTCACAGGTACTATGGAGACTTAGACCTAGACGCCAAATCACTTCGTCTTGAAAATGGTGGAAGACTGTCCGAAGATATATATAATGTGTTACATTACGTTACTATTTGGTTTTTGGTCTTTTCCCAGACATCAATTACCTCAACACCATATTATTTGCATCTGACCCCCTTTTCGCTAAAAAGTTTGACATCTTCGAGAGAAGGATATTATTGAGAGTGAAGAATGAGGTTAATTATTTATATAACATACAATCTGAAATGGTGCAGCACTACCTGCAGAAGGTTTGTCTCGGCTGTTCGATGAAAAGGGCCTTATTCTTCTCAGACCACTATTAAATTTGAGTTTGGGAAATGAATAATAAAATAAAT
This sequence comes from Zygogramma bicolorata, assembly GCA_032362365.1. Lineage (NCBI taxonomy): Eukaryota > Metazoa > Arthropoda > Insecta > Coleoptera > Chrysomelidae > Zygogramma > Zygogramma bicolorata. The sequence goes on from JAVJAQ010001250.1 coordinate 262,507, forward strand.
TGAATGATAGATGAACTCCTTAGACGTGTTTCATAATAGTACGATTCTTGAACCTACAACAGAACAATGTTCAACAGCTGTTTTTTTCTTATTGGTACAAAACTTGCATGAATGAACAATGAGATTGTGAAAGTTGAAACTTTTCCTAGAGATCAATTACTCCAACACCAAACTGATATTTTTGCACTCGACGCGCGTTTCGCTAACAAGGATAACAAGGATACTTGTATCAATTTTCTTCTACTGAAGATGCTAACCTTGTTAGCGAAACGCGCGTCGAGTGCAAAAATATCAGTTTGGTGTTAGGGTTATTGATCTCTAGGAAAATTTTCAACAAGACTTGCACAGTAATGAAACAGGCTCTTGGTCGGCCAGGGAAAACCCCTGCAGGCAATGTGGCATTACTGTAAGATAAATTAATAAGTGACCATCTCTTTGAGATGGAGTGTCGATGTTCTTCTGAAGATACAAACCTTGGGCTCCATAATATTTTTACACGCCTTATAATGGATTCTCAGATACTCCAATTTTTCTTATTTCTTATGATGAAAATGGATTTGAAATTCCGTTAGAGTTTCATTGACAGTTGAGTCAGCTTGCGTAATTTCAAATATAGTTTTTCTGTCAAACGTTAAATCAAAAAAGTACCATAGAAGGCGAAATAAGCTATGCGAAAAAATGTTATGGCTACCGATAAGATGTTTCTACCAATAAATTTTCGGTGGGGCGAGCGAGAAGGTGGAATATAATTTTTGACAATTGAAGAGCCATAGCTCCTGAAGTAAAGGGTTATGCTTTCTCACTTCGGGTTCGTACCTACCTACAAAAATATTTGATGCGTGTTTCAAAAAAGTATCTATCATGAATTTATAACAAATAATTTAATCATCATCATTGATCCTTCATTCATTACAGATTTTGAAAAAAACATATTCAAGCTGATATTTATCTGGCTATGTGCAATCATATAAGGATATTCCTGAGAAAGCTACCTCAAGACTATAATGGTAGTTCTTCAACATGTATAGATTCTACCATGAGGTTACAAGAGTTACTATGTTGCAAAGATAATGATACACACATAATCATTATCACAATGAAAGGATCAAGCGAAATCATATTCTCCAATTATTTTTTCTAGGGTTTGTAACAGAATCATAAAGTAAAATAAAGTAACTGCATTTTGTTTTGCGAATTTTCTATTGATTTTATAGATTTATATACAATCAAAAATTTCATACTGTGATTTGTGATCTTTTATCGTTTTTTTGTTAGAGTTTGTTACCTTCATCTTTTAATTTGGTTGGTGGGATTCTCACGGAAAACCAGAATACGTTGCCAGCAATTTTTTTATGTATGCTTTTGTACGTCAAAATTTCAACAGGTTTCCTGAATATCAGGTGGTGTAGCTTTAATCGCGAAATCTCAGGAGAATGTATTTGATTTTCATGAGTGCATCAATGGCTGCAATACCCAAAGTACGGCTACTGCAAAAATATCGTTGACTACGGAAGCAGATATGAATCTGATTCACAGCATTTTGGCTAGATAAAAACGCTAGATATTCCAAACCCCATGCAATTGTAATGTTTTTTTGATTTTATATCAGAAAATTTTGAAAAATTTAAGGAAAACTGGTTAAGGGTGGCCATAATAGAAATACATGAGACTCTAGTATCACAAAGATATTGCCCAAAATTACCAACACAACTGGCCACAATGTTTATTGGTGTATTTCGCTAGTCATAAGATTTATTGGGAGAGAACTTTTTTTGGGAACATGGTCGTTCCAAGTGTGTGATGAGTTTTCCAATGGTTCACGACCGATTCCTGTACAGTTGCCTAATCTTCAATTCTACTGCAAACACTGAAATTGCTGTCAAAAGCTTCTGCTTACTGGCATCTTTCTATTTCGGAACATCTTGTTTCCTTCAGCGATGTTTTTCAATTATTTTCCACTGCTTCGGAGCTACCTACATCTGCTTCAGCGACATAAAAAAAAATTCAAATTGACAGGTAAGTTTATTTCATTTACAGACGTTCGATTTGGTCATATAAAGAAAAAGTTCCAACCGGTTCACACCTTCCCATATGGACTAACGAGTATACGAAACTGAAATCAACCATATTCAAAATTTACATGTGATAATGATAAAAAAATCTGAAGTTTTTGTAGAAAAATTATTTGGGTTTTCAATCTTCTGAATTTTGAAAAAATAATAATTGATAAGGAATCTATATAACCTACAAAGAATTCATTCACCACGGAATAATGAGATGGAAACAGTAATTAAAAAAATATTGTTTTTCTGCTAGATATAAGTACAACAAACACCACTTGAAATATCAAGGTATGGAACGTCTCACATCAATTTAATTATATTTCGATGTCGGTATTTGTTCATCTTCTAGTTAGTTTTGTTCATTGATAGCAAGAACTATTCTTTCAAACTTTATCGTTTGTTCTAGAGAAATGATATGGTATTTTCCTAATGCCATATTATCCTTCTGAGATCTCCAGCTGGCTGTTTTATTTGAGTATATGTTCATTTTGTATTATCATCCACAACAATTCAATAGTTACTGGACATATAAGTTATCGGAAATCAGTGGTATTCACCGTAATAGAGTCAACTATTTCACCTTATTAAATGAAGCTTTCATGAAACAAGTTTATAGAAGTTGCTTCAGAAGTACTAGCTCCAAATATCTTTCTTATTGTATAATGTAACCGAAAACATATATAACACCCAAACACTCAGCCATTATGAAAATTCGCAGATATAATGAATCAATTTCATATACTTCTTTCAATGAAGTTGATTCATAGTTATCTTAATGCAGAGCCTCAATGATTTGATGAAAAATCTTTATAATGACACCAGAAAATCGGGACTCCTTATCCAGCGTAACAATATAAAAAATATTTGGTCCAATATAAACCTTCAATATAACCAAATCACCACAGTTTTACATGCTTTTGTAGATGTAATTGTGCTACTTGGGATACTGATACGTATTGCTCCCGGCCTATGTTCCGTCCAACAAATTCCAGCAGGGTCAGATACAGAGTCTCTCCTGATTACTTTCTCACTTCTGGCAGTTATCTTTGTTCTCCCTCATTTTGTCAGCCATTTGTATGCTTATTGTTGCGCTTCGCTTTCATTTCACGCCATGGCGTGGCCAACTTAATTTAACTGGGAAATGCATGTCAACTGTTTTTGTTCGAAGTTTCCATAGCTCGCTTAATTAAAACGAACGCTCTCACCAATATCCTTCGAACTACAATGATAAAATGAGATACTGAGAAGTTTTATTTCGATTCTTTACAAGGCAAATTATTTTCTATAGATTTTCGAATATGAACAGGAAAAGCCACTGTAAGTTTTTTCACAATCTTGACTTCATTCTCTAGGAATTCGAACTCATTTTCTAGAAATTTGAAACTTTAGACGGAATTTAGACTGAAAATCGATCTCGGGATTCTGATTATTCCTACTAAGTATATTGATATTTCAACTTGATGAGATGATTTAGGATTTGTGTTTCGGAATTCTACTTCAATAATGTGAAATTCCTTAGTTCCGCTTCAATATCACATAATTGTGAAAGAACAAGATACTGAGTTCGCCTTATGGAATTAAATCGAAATTAACGTTTCACTGAGAAACAAAGAGGTCTTGCTGGGTGCATTCCTTGACATCGAGGGAGCATTCAACAACACATCTCTAAACTCAATCTCAAGAGCGTCGAGACGAAAAGGCATCGATGAGACCTGCTGCAAGTGGATAGACTGCATGCTAAGGGAAAGAATCATCCACTCCTCTTTAGTGGGAGAAACACTGGCGGCCAAGGTCACCAGGGGCTGTCCGCAAGGGGGAGTCCTGTCACCACTGCTGTGGAACCTGGTGGTGGAAGACCTGTTAATCACACTCGAGAGGAATGGACACAAAACACTTGGGTACGCAGATGATATATTCATTACGGTCCAAGGCAAATTCAACAACACGGTTAGGGAAAGAATGCAAATGGCCCTAAACCTGGTCAGTACATGGATAGATGAGGAGGGACTAACCATTAGCCCCTCCAAATCAACCATTGTAGCGTTTACCCGAAGACGGAAGTTAGAGAGCTTAGGACCTCTAACCCTCCAAGGTACCCACATACAGCTGTCGGGGGAAGCCAAATATCTCGGGGTGATTCTAGACTCGAAGCTCACCTGGAACCAACAGCTGGCAAAAGTAAAGAAAAAAGCCGAGGCGACGCTAATGATAGCCAGACGGACACACGGGAAAACATGGGGGCTAAATCCTAAAATGATGTATTGGATATACAACATTGTAGTGAAACCCATGATCACATATGCATCTTTGGTATGGTGGACAAAGACAACACAAAAAATAGCCGCGGTTGAGTTGAGCAAGATACAAACACTTGCATGCCTTAGCATAACGGGAGCTATGAAAACAACACCAACACTAGCCATGGAAGCACTGTTGGACCTCCCACCGATTGACTTGACAATTATGGGAGAGGCAAGAATGGGACTCCTAAGGCAACAAAAATCGAGCAAGAGATCGGATCACAACAAGATAAAGGAGATAGTGGGCGGGAACATTCTTGAAATGGAAGCAACGGACCACATGACTCCTAGATACTCCTTCAACATCAACTTCGAGGTTATAATACAAGATCGAAGGGAATGGTCAGATGACAACATCAGGGGCAAACCCGGAGAGAGGATCTGGTATACGGACGGATACAAAACAAGGGAAGGAACTGGTGCTGGAATATACAGTGAGGGGAGAAACTCTCAAATAAGTGTCTCACTAGGAACAAACACCTCTGTATTCCAAGCAGAGATGTACGCTATCTTGCAATGCGCAAGAGAAATCAATATGAGGGAAATGCGTAATGCACGGATCAAAATATGCTCAGATAGCCAGGCATCACTGAAGGCTCTTATGAACCCGAAAGTGACATCAAGACTGGTATGGGAATGCCGAGAAGAGCTCAGGGTCCTTTCAGAACATAACAAAACAACTTTGTTATGGGTTCCAGGACACTGTGGCATCGAGGGCAATGAAAAAGCTGATGAACTAGCCAGAAACGGTTCATCAACTCCATATATTGGTCCAGAACCCGCACTCGGGATTACTAAATCCGACATTCGAGGATGCATTCGGGACTGGATCAAACGAAAACATAAGGAGAGATGGAAAGATGCCCCTCTCATGCACCACGGGAAAACATACATCAAAGAACCGTCAAAACACAAAACTGAAGAACTACTCAAGCTGAGCAGGAATCAAGTTCGAACAATAACGGGCCTTCTCACTGGTCACAGCCCAATGAGGAAACACCTGAACAAAATGGGGCTGTACAACGGAGAACTTTCCTGCAGACAATGTGGCAAAGGAACAGAAACAGCCAAACACATACTGTCAGAATGCGAAGCACTAGACCGCAAGAGACAGGCAATATTCGGGAAGCCCAGACTAACTCCCGAAGAATACAACAGTCATCCGGTGAAGAACCTGTACAGATTGGTACAGGGGACTAGAATTACGGAGTGGGTGCTGTGAAACTAATTGGAATGCACAAAAAGCCCAAGAGGCTGAGGTGCTGCTGGTGACAGGACCAGCATCCGATGGAAAAAAAAAACGTTTCAATTGAAGGGTAAATGAAGTGGTTATGTATGTAAAATGTGGGCAAGCGTCGCACGATTATTCTTTGCTTCATTAGGATATAACGTTGAGTTATGAATTTGATGGCGAGGATTTGGGAATTGAATGAAATCTCTATCCAAACAAGTTCATATCATCAAGAGATGAATTGAATTTGAATTCAGAATCGAAATATGATTTATTGTTCGAAGATTTTCGTGCTATTTACAAATATTGTCCTCCTGAAGAATGAACAACAGAACAAATTTGAGCCTAGTCAGATAATAATAACAAGGTGTATGTCCACCCAAAATAACAAAACACCCTAAAATGATAATCGATGTTTAAGATATTATACCCTTTCACACTGGTATTGATTTCAGTATCCAATCTTGACTTTTTTCAGGTTGTGGTAGGTTACTCACCAAAAAAAAATACGAAGAAAATGTCTACGTCGTATTCAGTGATGAGTTCCTTTACTGAATACATTCTCCAAGACTTTTCTGCAATCAATACTTACAATTTCAGTATCACCTGGAGAATATTGAACATTTTCAACCTATTGAATAAAAGAATCTCCAATTCAGAGAAAGGAAATCCTTCTGGTTGGTCATTCTTCGCTCACAGACTGGCTCACTTCGTTGGAGCATTGAGAAGGGTCGGAGACTTGTCTCCCTTCTCTATAGATACTTCCAGGGTCGGTGCTTTCCTGAATTGTCAATCGTTGCACCCTTGGCAGTATCTACACGAATGACCGGACGGGTACATAATTTCCATCCCTCTGTTGTGGGTTTTTGAGACCTGTCGAAACCCTCTTTCTCAGAGATCCTGTTTCAATAAAACAGCTGAACTTTGAAACTCCTTTCCAAGACAGGTTTTTCCTGAGGCTTACAAACCTCAAAAATCCGCATATAAAAAAAAACCCAAACGCGTTTTCACGAAAAATTTGACTATACGTTTTGATACTTTTCACTTCTGTTGATTCGTATCTCCCTTCCCTTGATTCACGCGGTGTTCTTTGAACATTAAAGGGCTTCCTTTTCGTGTGAATCTGCATATAAAAAAAATAAGAAGAATTTTCGAAATGGGCAAATTCAAGTTTTTTATTGGTGAGTAGAAACGTAGACAAGTAAATCATTCCAGACGCGGATCAACCGGAAGTTCCAGCCAGCGAATATATATATATATATATATATATATATATATATATATATATATATATATATATATATATATATATATATATATATATATATATACATAAAAATAATGAATCTTGGAGTTTAAGTCTTGTACTGGTCTTAAAGTAAACTGTCATTTTGTCAAGCTTTCGGAAAATATTTATTTCCTTCCTCAGGACAACTACAAAAAAAGAATACATAAATGAAGAAAAACGATTGAATCTACTTACATAACTTGGGTAAATAGTGGAGATTAGCACCAAAAAAAGGAATATAAAATAATGTTGGACAGACAATGTAAAGATAAAATTTGAAGTATATGACAGATTCAATTTGATTAGGAAATATCAAGTATCTGTACTGGGTGTATTAGCATTACTATAATGTTTCGACTTGTCTCTGTTTAATTTTAATATATAAGTGTAAATTTCACTAAGATTATTGAGATCAGTTCTCTTATTTAAGCTCTTACCCTCTTCATTAATTCGTAACATCTCTAAAAACGTTCTTTTGTATAATATTGTCAGTCAAGAATCACCCAATTATTCATATATATATATATATATATATATATATATATATATATATATATATATATATATATATATATATATATATATATATATATATATATCAATCCGAACTCTATCATTACAAATATATTCATACATATACCATCAATAATATATACAGCTATAGTGAGAAAGGATGTATAGTTCTTTCAAAAATGATCATTGATTGCTGTACACGAAAAATGTACAACCATATACATACGACTAGCACATCAGAACAGTACTTCATATTGTAGTGATTTTAGAGAGTGTCCAGCTCATTTGATGTCAAATTGTTTTATTTTTAGACAGGCCAAGGATTTGGTGATTGATTGAACATCTACGAAGATGGTTTCAATATGTGAACGAAAAAATGAATCAGATCGCAATATCATCAGAAGTTAATGTGAAATTACTATTGCTAGCGTCAGCTGTCAGTTCGAATATTCCGAGGCAACGGACCTAGAACTGAGCATTGAGGAACCCCACAGAATATTTTGCCTTCCTCGTAACAATTAGTCGTTCCAACGATTCGACTATTCTCAGCAAACGAAAATTGAAACAATTGAGATTTGCAATTCCCGTGATCTTGAAGGGAGTCATTTGAATCTCACAGTCAAAAATTTTCGAGTTCAGAGTGATATTCGCTTATGATTTCATTAATTTGAAATAGATCTTCAAGACTATAAAAAGAGTTAGTGATATCCTTTTGTGACTCATTATCCATTCAATTTTAAAAAACAGAATATCATTCGTAATTTCTTTCTTCAACAGTTTATAAGTGAAACTTTGAATAAAACGTTTTATTATCCTTTCAATGGTGTGAATGTATACTGTATAAATGAGTTTCCTCCATGATGCTGGAATCATCCCAACTAACATTTCAGGACAGTTATTTCACATGCCGATGCCGGGGAGAAATGTCTAAAAAAGGATGATAGTGGTAGTACAGGCCTTGAATATTTAACTTCAAAGTATAAATAAGTAGCAACCTTGGTTAATTACAGGAAAGTAATCACCAGTAAATCCCCTTCAAATTCCATAAGCCACTTAAGAGCAAGAAACATGTGAGGAATTATCTATTTTCTCCTTCAAAAATGACCCAACCGTCGCAAGGATTAGGGCGGTTTGAATTCTGGTATTATTTAGGATATAATTTACGAAGCAAATGTCATCATAACCCAATGAATCTTTTGGTATTCTCTCCTAGTGAATATTTACCTAAATGTGACTAGATATAAGCCGTTACGGTCAGGGAATATAAAGGTTATTTAACAGGTCTAATATTAGGTTCAATTATTAACTTGATTTCATACCGTAAGAAGAAGAATCTTGACTTATAGGTACATTTCAAAAATTACGCCATATTTAATTAGAATATCTGTTTCACCCATCAATAAATATCGATGATATATTGAATTTTAGTTTATTCTGACGATTTATTTCTAAATAATGGCTGCATATGACATTTTAAAACCATAACTTTGCTGAAAGAGTGATTTTTGGAGAAAAAAATTAAAATGTGCAATCAATCTAAATTATTTCTGCATTAAATCGCATATTTTAAGAGGCCCGTGAATTTTATGAAGGTAAGAACCATCATTTTACAGAAAATTTCGCGTCGCAAGGAGAATATTGTTGGGGAGAGAGAATGTAGCTACCGTATGACAATAATTTTTATATTCCCATACTTATTGTCAGCATTTTATGTAGACCATAGCTGATTCGTTGTGGCAACCAAATTATGAGAAGTTGAGATAGAGATAATATGTATATATGTATGCTATTCATATAAAGAAACCTCCCTTTGTTTACTCATTCGTCCAAGGGAATAATTTGTAACAGAAAGGTTGATTTAAGCTTGATATTTAATTATTTCTGACCAATTTCATGTCAAAATTACTTATTTTAACCCCCAACCTAGTAAACTAAATATCCAAATATTACAATTTTCGACGTCCAAATCACTTCGGATTTTTCCCCATATTGGTAATTACAAGGTAAAAATTACGTAATTATAACTAAAAGTGTTAGTTGGGAAATTGTATATAACAGGCATCGTCTCAGCTCTTCGTTTTTCTAAAGTATAAAAAGTAATCGAGGCAGAGCCTTGTCACTAACACCCAATATTGTTCAACAAATAATCCTTCATCGCCACTTTTTTCCCATTTTCAGGCAATCCGTTGCTATAAAGCCGACTTTCTTCTCGTAAAAAGAGAAGCAATAAATCTTGCGGGACGACGATTAATGTACCATCAGATCACTACATCACGTTTATAACTAACAGATGGTAGAGTTTCATGTAGGTTTCATTCGGCAATAAACATTTTCATTTATTTGGGGAGGATCTGCTTCAGGGGGTGTTGATATGGTTGAATTTCTATTGGATATTGTCAATGAGGATGATGGCATTTTTTTCATTGTATGCATTTAGTCATATTCTCCAAACATAGAAGAGATATAAATGTTTGAAATTTCCCAATGGGCACACGCACGTTAAAAATACGTTGAGAAGATGTTACATAACCAACGGTTGAAAAACAGTAAAAATGTCGCAGGAAATAACGTTTTCTTGCATCGAGAATTATATTATTGAGAAACGTTGTGTTTCAACGTATTATTATAATTCACTTCAGGCGCGATCTGAACGTTGATCACAACGTGTTGGTATATTATATTACTATACAAATTTATATGTGTAATGAATAATGTATGAATTATGTTCATTTCCACCATCATCTATACCTTTGATAATATATCACGAATATATAATCATAAAATAACATTGTTTCATAACCTTGACTTACATTATATCACTATACAAACTTTGTCCATAGTGACATATTCAAAAATAAATGTAAGATGAAATAAAACCCCTTCAGTATCAATTTTTCTTCCCCGATCCAGCAACAACTCTTTTGTTTTGGATTAATCGACAGGACTCTTATCTATTCTTTTCCAATTGAAAAGTTCGGCCACATTGGCAGAAATAGGTATCGGAGCATTTTTCTGGTCAAGCCCTCTGTCTCTTTTACCTCAGACGCTCTGACAAAATCAAAATGGTGGAGAATCTCCTAAAAAATAGAGACAATAGGTACAAAGTAATGGTGATTGAACTGAAATTTCAGAATATTCGAATTATAGGAGCTTGAAACTATTATTTCACAAACTAAGTGGGTATAACTCAACCGTCAACATGACGTATTGCCATTCGCGATAACCTCTACGAGCTCGGGCTACGAGATACATCGATGAGCGCTATTAGACGGAGAGCTGGCTACATGGCGAGCAACATGCCTCGGTTCAAGCAATATTTTACCTGAAAAAGGTTCGATTGTTGCCAGCAAAGCGAAAGCCCGACCGTCAGAAGGCGCACTGGAAGCTATATGCGTGGTCGCGCGATCAAACGTGTAAATTTCCCGACAAAAAAAAACTGTCGATTGGCAAGGCTGAAAATTTGCATAGGTATCGAGGAGAATAAGAAATAGCAGGAAAAAAAATTGTCAGAAGAGCAAGTGGAAGCTAAAGGGTTGTCAGAAGCTGCTAAAGTTGCGAAAAATCTCGGGAAATTTACATATCAAGGAAAACTTCTGCCAATTTGTATTGTTTACGTATAGAATGAAGTGCGTGCAAAGTGTCAGAAGTCAAAGTGAAAGAGATCACGAGAAATTCGGGGGTAGAGTCCAAGATCATCTTTTGGCGCCCGGCGGACCGATCGCTTTTCTCTCCATTTTCACATCGTACATGTTTTAGTGCACTTCTGACAATTAATTTTAATATTCATAGAGGATTGAAGGAACTATCATCAAAATGTCAGAAGTCAATTGAGAAGATATACATGTTTATAAGAAATTAAAAAAATTAATTTTATTTATAAGCAATCGGTTTCGTATTCAGTATCTTGCACATTCTCTTCAAATTCAGGATCTTCATCGCTATCATATTCGGACTCCTTGTTATCAACTGAAAATAATAAATAGTTAAGTAAATGAAATAAATCATGTATGCAGGTAAGAGTTGCGAATTGAAAAATACCTTCCGAATCGTCATTATCCAAAATGATATCTTTCACCGATGGGGGCAACTGTGGGCCTTCAAACCACAGGAAGTCATATTTATTATCAATTAAAGTCCACCATGAAGTTTCTGGCTCGAATTGGATTGGATCCGATAATGTAGCGTTATTCCACAAGTGTGATATATAGTGTGCTCTTCTTATCTGTTGTTGAAGCTCGGTGTAGCAAGGTGGCAAGCAGGAAGAGTCGAAATTTTAAAAGTTTTTTTTTTTTAAGATTGGTCCGTATTTTTTATTTTATAATTACGGAGGAACATTTGAAACCTGACGTTATCGATTTTTTTAATTGACTCAAATCCATACATACTGCAAACGAATGATTCTATTTTTGAAAATATTTCGCTTGTATCGATCGACGTATCTCCTAAACTAGCGAATGCCTTCTGAAATTCCCCTGTTTTTCCAAGAATTTTGAATGGACGCTGTTTGCATTTCCTAAAAAATGCAGGATTATAATCGCAACCGTTCAACGCATGAAATCCCGGCAATGCTTTGCATAGATCTAAACCTAAAAGCGTATGAAGCGCATTTGCATCTATAACATGACGACTATTGGAGACTCCACATTCAATATAAATTTTCGCTGATATTTTGTGCAAATTACCTAACATAATGACAGTAAGGTCGGTATCAGAGCACTTCACCACAACATTACAATCTGAATTTATTTTAGACGCATGATATACAATTTTTGTATCAGCCTCTTCATGCGAAGGACAAAATAAATCGGGATTCACCGTTCGAACAACATTAACATTAACGACTCTGTACGAGTAACAATGTATATAATTTAATGTAATAGTTTTATTTCCTATAAAAGGGGCTACATCATTACAAAAAATTTTTTATTCTTGTAATTCTCGAACCTCAGTACACTTGAGATGATACTTCTCCACGTGAACTCGACTCTGATATGATATCTCCTCTCACTCGCAAGTTGAAGGGGGTTCATCCCACTCTCAAAAAACGGAGGCAATTTCAGCATCTCAAACAGATGATTACTCCTGAATATAACAGAATATCGATTCGAAGGCTCATATCGAAAATTTCAAAGTAGAAAATCCTGACTTGATCCAGTACCTAACGATGTTTTCTCCTGAATTCACGTTTGCATAATACAGTAAGCTAGATCTTGGAAATAATTAAAAGTTTCAACGAAAGTGGAAAGACGGCTATAAAGAACGCTCTGTAATCACTGTGGAAAACGTATTCTTCGTTGCGGAAAATAAGTATTTACGCTCGAGAGCGCATGAATCTCCTGAATTGGCTTCGGGGAAGGTATGTTGAGAAATATTTCCTTCGAAAATCCAAGCATGATACTGATATCGAAGAGTTTTTCACCATTTTAGAACTACAATGATAAGCGACAATGATAAGGAATGATGATTGTTATTACGTTCCCTTGATGCATTTTTATACTATTTATTGAAAACATGACTATGACAGAGAATGAATAATTAAGGATCAAGAGATATTATTCCCATCTTTTCTTCATCGTGGAATAGTATATTGTTTATCAGGTAGGAAAAGCCTAGGAATATCTAGGCGACTGTGAAGATTGCTAAGGGGCGCAGACCGGTGGTTTTTACTACGAAGTAAACATACCATTTTTCCGCAAATCGTTTAATAAAAATGGATTTTACGTGTCGTTGATTGTTTTAACAGATGAAATAGCTTATTTTATGCGACGTGTTTTGATTTTTCAGCAATCTTAACTGTTATTTCATACTCAATCAACTGCACGTGAAATCCATTGGTCGTGGTAGTGGCTGGGGTAATTCTATCATACAAATCGAAAAGAACCGGGCGATTGTTGATAAAACCGAATTGAAACGCAAAATCGATTGCGCAAAGGGGGAATTTCAAATCCTGCTTCCGCCATATTGTCCATTGTTTGGAAAAGGTAGCACTGCTTTTTCATATAATCCTACCCTCCCCCTGTTTGACTGACTAATCATTACAGAAACCTAAAAAACACATTTTTTGTAATTTTTTTATGGCGTTGACTATGAAAAAATTTGTAAGATTTGGCAGCAGGGCCATTTTGTGTTCTCCTATGAATGTAATGACAAATTATATGTATGACTTTTGGGAGCCCTATCATTATAGGTTTTGTGTATCGGCCTCTTAGCTACAACACCTATCGATCCATTGATTATACAACAATAAAATGATAATAACTTTTAATGATACAATGGCAAACTGAAATTCTGATAACTACCACTTTCTTCTTCCAACAGTAGTATGATATCCAATATATCTTTCAACCTTCCATACATCTATCTCATCAGGTATTGCGGCTCTCACAGGTTGTTTCCTTTTTTCTGAAAGATATTGTCGAGTTCACAGTGAATAGGTCAAGATGCAATGGTATATATGTTCTCCACTAGTAATAGTGCCCCATTTTACCACTGGCTACTCATTATGCTCTGTCATACTGTCAATGCCATTTTAGTGAAGACACGTGCCATGGTAATTGTAGCTACCTTACTGATATCTATGTCAAGAGGGGCAAGATTTTATACGACCTCTATGAATCTTGTTGGTTTGGTCCGCTGATAGTTTTCAGATGGCTATCAGATGATAGGTCTGAGAGCCTAGATAATAGCACTGACAGTTAACATCGGTCTTAAGGCAGCCGTACAGAATCTGACGAGGTTGTTTATGAGAGATTCAATCTTTCCTGACTTGATATGCTTCAGATGGATTTTATCTATTCTGAAGGGACACCAAGGTACTCAACTCCTGTGGAGGAGAATATTGGTGGAAATGAGTTAAGTTCCTTTGAGTTTCAACTTTTTTCCTCTTGAAATGAACATCGGAATCTCCTTGTGGAGGGAAAGAGAAGCACTATTTTATTTTTCGATACAAGAAAGCACAAAACGATTGGAAGAGTGAGAACTCCTTTATTAACAGCTACGAATGAGAAATGAGTGTTTCTCCGGAAAGCTTTAAAGTTTCTAGCTTTCTTCTCTTCATTGAAGCAAACATTTGTGTTTTCCTTACGTAGGTAGGTAGGAAATAATAATTCCGATCAAGATAATACATGAAACGATAGAGAGATTCATATTTTCGGTAAAAAAAAATGGTGAATGAGAAATGACTGTTCCAGAGAATCGGAGAATTGCACATAACTCTAGGTGACGGTAACTAATAAACTCGATACAATGGCACCCCAATTCCAGAGTTCTGGAAACTACCAGTCTCTGCCTCAAACAGTCATCTAAAGTCCAATATATCTTCCAACATTCCGCACGTCTTGTTAGACGTTGGCGAAGTTCATTACAGCTCTCAACTGCTGGTGTTCGGTCCCTGATGTAATCTTTCTGCAATTAGAAACAGAATTAAAGTGCAATTTTCAACTAGCTCGCTGCATATGAATGCACTTCTGAATTCCACGGCTTTCCTGAATGGAAAATGTGTTGAAGCATGTACAGTTGTGCTGGAGTTGAGGATATAATGGATTGTTAAGTAGGGTAACAGGATGGAAATTAAATAAAAAGATCTTGGGAATACTGATAAAGTTTCCTCGGGATCTCTATTTGAAAAAGTATAGCAGCAGAGAGACACCTCAATTAGACATATATCACTCTTGGATGGTCACCCACAATACATATATCATAAAGAAGTTGGTTGATTGATCATGAGGTGAGTTGATCAACTCACCTTTTTATCAGCTCTGGAGCAGAAGTTTTAGCCCTACTCGTGTAAAATTTTATTTCTGTTCTTTTATTCGCGTTCTGCGTGTTTCTTCAGTTTGACCTACTGATCATAATGAATAATCAATATTATGACAGTATGAATGTACATGGTTTCTCGCATTGGTATTCATATACAACATTTCAGTTATTTGAGAAGATCAGTTCATAAATGAAGATATTTGGGATCGTAAGATCTATGAAGGTTTCGATATAGTATCGAGGTCTTACCATGATCTCAATGGCTCTATTCTACCAAACACTATAACGGAAATATTACCCCTTCTGCATTTCAATTGCCTGAAACAAAATGATCTAAACATTGGAGTGGAACCATTGATGAATTTGAAACGGCATGATAAAAAAGGCTAATGTTTGGTGTCAGATCAGACCTTAATTCTGGTTTTGAAACAACGTTCTATGTAGAGCATATAATTGATTGCACATCATTATTAGTTTTGCTCTGATCGAGGGCATTTCTACTAGTAGTACATCCGAAGATATCAATTCATGTTATTGAAATTTCCCAATTCTTGTTATGAAAAATTATTACTAGATCTGCATTCGGCTATTTGACCTTGTATAATCAGATAATTTAACGGAGTTTCCAGAAGGTTTCCTGTCGCTGACCTATACCCATCTTTGGAATTCTACACAGACCAATAGATGATGAATCCTACTGTCCACATCTTGGGAGAAATGACAATATAGAATAATAACTAAAAAAAAAAAAAACAGATATAGATGATGTCGGGATACATTTTTCACTAGAAAAACTGTTAAAACTCCGAAATAAAAATTTGGTTTAAATCAAAACTTGAATAAAATGACACGTGACAATCCATATGCTATGAAGGTGTTTGGTAGCTGGGTGCAAACCTTTGAGGGGGTGATACACTAGCCCATGTAGAACATATTCATACAAACCGCTGTTTTCCTGGCAACTGGATCGGGAGAGACGGACCCATCCCCTGGCCTGCCAGATCGTCCGACCTGACTCCGTTGGATTTTTTTGGGTGGGGTCGGGCGAAAGAACTCGTATACAAAACAGAAATCACCACGAGAGATCAATTACTTCAGCGAATAGAGGCAGCGTTTGAAATTATGAAACAGGAAATGCAAATGAAAGTTACCACAACTGAAGTACGAAATCGTTGTAGAAAGTGTATACGCAATGGTCGAAAACATTTTGAACACCAACAATGAATTTTTACAGTACAAAACATTTTTTTCTTCAATTCCAAAAAAAAAATCCATTTTTACGACCTTTAACTAGTTCAGGTACCCAAATCAAAAAAGTTTAGGACTTAGCTAGATAAATGATATCTCAAACGAAAGAGCAATAATTACGCATGTTTTCAAAAGTGTCTGAACACCTGCATGTATTTTATTTATTTCTTCAATTGGCATCAAAGTTCAGATTTTTTATTTTCTTCCTTTTCTTATAAATTTAAAATACTCTGTACATAACTTTTTTGGACACAATGATGCTTCAAACTATTTTAGTACGATTGGGGACATATAAGACTACTAAAATAAATAAAAAAAAAACGGACATTTCTGTTAACATTAGAAGTTATTAGCATTTAATTAACCAATTTTGGGTTTTTGTACTAAAAATCCTAAAAGTTCCCTTAAAAATCAAAAACGCGCTAGAAAATAAAAATATTTGTATGAATATGTTTTACATGGGCTAGTGTATCACCCCCTCAAAGATTTGCACCCAGCTACCAAACACCCATACTCAGGTTGACATATGCGACTAGGCACTAGATAATACCGAACCTGTTTTATCTTCTGACGACATATTATGATCTGTTTGGCAAAGCTGAATGCGGTGTTGCCGATGATAACTTTATGTTGTTAAATCTCATTACTATTCTCATAGGAATCGTATTTGTTTTTTTCTTCCGGGATTTCGTGATCCAGGAATCTCTTACCCTGGGATTACCTTCCCTACCCAGATATAAGTGTTTTTGTCTCCTCCGGAATTTTTCATTTTACTATATGATAATAAGTTTATTCATCATAATCATCAACATAGATTGAACGAAATACTTAAAAAAGGACAAATAAACAATAATGTCACAAAAGTGATAAAATTAATAAATAGAAATTAATTTTTCGGTCTGGCCACGCCAATAAACAACAAACTTTTTGTTTAAAAATTTGATGTTTTTTTTTAAATAGGGTGGAGGCACCGGTAGTTGACCAGCACCCCTTAATTGACCAATTTCTTATTCATGCACAGATATAATAGTGCAAGCGCTGCGAAACATTCCGTTTGAAAAAACCGATGACCTCATTCTGATTGATAATTTGAGTTAAGAAAGACCTAATTAATGATATTGTGGAGGTTGCCGGACGGAATTATGGTCCAGTTTTTTTTTTTCGGTCCTATAATAGTTTTTGCTTCCATCGCTGTAGCTGCGAAAAAAAAATTGTTATTGACTATTAAAACCTGGTTTGGGTAAGGTATGGAGAAAAACGGCATGATCTAATTCAATACGAATTTAATAAAAAAAGTGGTTTACCTATCAATAAGTAGTGAAAAATTCATTCAGGTAAATTTTGACAATTATTGCCGATGCATTCGCAAAGGAAAATACAATTGATTTCGCTTTTTCTACAAGTGCAAAACATTGTCAGGCATTCAGCATTATATTTGCAAAGCCTGATCAAAGAATTTGTCATAGGTGGTTTTGCCATTTGCACCGGGTACAACTTTCCATCTCGTCTTTCATAACCGAATTGGAGTAAGTTCGGAGGCCCATGTATTGCAGCCCTTAAGCAATGTAAATACAAAACATCAAAAATTCTAATAATTTCAGATACATTTGAATTGTATCCCAGATTAAAAGATATTTTTTGGCTGATCCTTCAAACCAAATCCCTCAAAAAATACTATTCGATAGCCTATGCTAAAAGTGGATGTTGAGTACGAAAACATCGGAATCTGCACAATTTATAGAAACTTGTTCAATTCCTTCACGAACAGCAACAAAAATATGGCTAAAAATCCTTCAATCTGCTTCTGGAGAGATGAATGAACATTTTTCGACGGAAAAAGGTTTCATTTTCTTTTTAATTATTAATGTAATAGTTCATTAATAATGTTACGAAATTTTCTAGCGCCGGCCTTGTCGCTCGTAAACGCAGAATAATATGAATCTAACAATTCAGTAGACCTATTACCTTGGAGCTTGAAGATTTTTTGGAGTCTTCATATCCACCTGTAATGGCCAGCTGGGATTTTGGTTGAATGACTTGATATAAATATTTGTAGTCAGTTTCAGTTAGTTTCGGTTTAGCAGTGTCTGAGGTGTTCTTTTTTTTTAATGATTTATTCAACGTCGGCCTGTTTTCCCTACCAAGGCCAATCATCGACTCCGGTGACCACATTTCCCCCAACCGGAAATTTTGCCGAACACTCTGGTATTCCAACCAGAGGTAGGGATCCTTTACGAGTCCAACAACCATGGACCCAGGACCGCCGGCTTTACCTCTCCTCCGAAGGACTGCAATTTCTCAATATATCTTGTGTTCATTGATATATTGCCTGCGAGCTATGATATAATACTTTGCTGCAGTTTTATGAGCTTTCGACGCGGTCTTTCCCTGCTGCTTAGCTTCAGATATCGGAATGACTAATCAACATGGAGAGCTAGGCCATGCCCGTGAGGTATTATTTCCATCATTCTTTTGTTGATTAACTATCATGATTGTAACGGTCATAGAAACTTCGCCACTTAATGTCTCCTTGAAAGTCATTGTCACAGTGTCTAAGATTTCCCAACAAACATATGTTTCCATTTAAATAGGTAGGTGGTGAATGAATTCGGCTAGAGCTGTATGTTGCGGTGTCTTTCTGTTCGTTACACTGATATAAATCACTAAACACCGCTAATGCTTCATGGAGTGTATTGCCTGACAATTTTAGATTTTGACTGCTTAATGAGGCTTGTATGATAGTCTTCCATTTCGGCGTGAATGTGCATTTCTTCGCGGCATCTTCTATAAGAATTTCATCACACAACTTTTCCTCTGTTATAAGTTCAGTAGTGGATAGTTCCTTCCGTAATTCCTTAGCACACATGACGATTTTGCTACAGTCTAGCCGACGTACACGTTCAGCTATTTCCTTAATGATTTTCCTGTCACCAAATTTATCGATCAGCATCAATTCGAGATCACGATTAGAACTACATCCTCTACTTCAGCGAGTACAGTCATGCGTTGAGCCAAGTATGTCAATTCAAAAGCGGTCGTCGAAACACTGTCTTTTATATCCGCCATTAATTTGTCAAAATCATCCAGTAACTGTATTTGTGATATTTGTTGTTGGTCAACCTCTTTCGTTACTAGAAGATATTGGTAATGAAACGTAATTTCTTTAACACGACGTATGATATTGGAAGTTTCTGCAAAACAAATCTTCTGGTGTTTCGTATAACAAATTTTTGTGAAAATTTCAATGTATTATCAACGCATTGAAAAACAGCAAAACTGCTGAAATTTCAGTTAAAAGATGACTTTTTTTATTTTGGTTTTCGTCGTATACCACAAATGGAACATCATGAGTCACTCGACGAATCGCTGTTGCTTCTTTTTGATTTGCAGGTCAGTTGATGATCCAGCTACGCCCTGTGTTGTTGATGAAGCTCTTTCTTCCAGCGCTCTATGTAGTGACGACGACGAATTTTATCTTTGCTGATATAGCTGGCCATGCAACTTTTATACCACGAGAAGTGTTCTTCATCAGCATTCGGATCAAACAACTTCTCAAATTTGTCTGAAATTTCGTCTTTGCGTCGTCTTGCTGAATTTGAATAGTTTCTTTCGGTTCATTCACCAGTTCAGCATGATTTTTCGTTCGCCTTTTTTTTTTAATTAATATTTGTAGCGATATTTATTCACTTTAAAGAAAGTTATCCCAAAATTCGAAGCACTGCCATTTTAAATATTGGAAAATGTATCTGTTATAATTATGGATGAAGTTCAGCTATAACTGAAGTCACAAAAACTGTTGAGAAAAGCGCGGCCCGCTCCAAAACTCGAGAGAAGGTTTTTGACGCTGGGAAGGAGATTTATAATAAAACTGACAACAGGCTTTTCTGGCAACTTTCAGTTCCAGGTTTGGAAGGATCTTGCAAAAACATTCCAGTCGAGAAATAGCGCTCAATGGTTTTTGCATTCTATACAACATTTTTTTTCAACAACTACAGCGATGGAATCGAAAACACCTATTATAGGGCCGAAAAAAAAAAACTGGACCATAATTCCGTCCGGCAACCTCCACATTATCATTAATTAAGTCTTTCTTAACTCAAATCATCAATCAGAATGAGGTTATCGATTTTTTCATACGGAATGTTTCGCAGCGCCCGCTCTATAAGAAAACTATAGCGTTCTGATGGTTGACATTTGTATTATTCATTCAACCGGTCCTTTTTCTCGTAGATGTCACCACTAAACGTAATTCGCTTATTTGATAATTAGGCCATTGTCGGGTTATACATGTTTCCTCTGCCCTATAGTGAACACGTGATGTGACAATAAGCACGGTGAGTAGACCACTTTAACCAATCTTGATACATCCGTTCACGTTGAACGTTTTATTGGAAACATATTTGATGTACTGGTTGCCAGATGGATTGAACTGAACATTCTTTCTATATTTACTGTTGAAATGAGTATTTTTTCTATTCAAATTAATGTGGTTAATCACTGGTAAGAAATATTTGGTAAAGGGCCCGTAATTGGCCATTTTGGTCAACTACTGGTAATTCAAAGAAATCAAAGTTTTCACATCTCTTTTTGTTTCATAGCTTCAGGTATGAGTTAATATTTCAAAGCGGATCCAGTAGTTGACCGCAATAGAGTAGTGGTCAACTACTGGTTTTTAGCCTCGGTCAATAACTGAAATTTCATTTGATTTCATTTCTTTTGGAACAAAGTTTGGGTAAAACCACTGTATTTTCTGAAATGAAATGGACGAACCTAAGAAGAGATTTTTCAAATATACAGAAGCACAATTACAACAGGCTCTGAGCGAAACAACCAATAATGTTTACAAAATTCGGCAATCAGAGAGGCTGTATGTAGCCTTTCTTGATCATATTTTCTGGTCAGAGGAGTAATTAAAAAAAAAAAAAGAATCCACGAGAAAAGAAATACTACTTCATGCAACAATTTCATTGAAGTGGTTGCAGTACCATGAAGAGAAAAAAAACTATCAAAATGGAAAAAGAGGGACAAAAACAAAGAAGGCTCTTTTAAGACAGAAGAATCAAGAGGAGAAATTGAAGAAACCCGAGAAGGAGGATCATCTCAAAAAAAGGAAATAAAGAAAATAAAAGTCAATAAAGCAATACTAAGATAGCTCGGAAAGTGAATATGAGGAATGGCCGGAGAGTGGACCAAGTCTAGATGACAATGAACCACTAGCCTCCATAGTGAAGAAAGGGAAGGAAGATATTGCGGTAGGTGACATTTATCTGGTTGCCTTTCCAGGAAAGAAAACGTACCATAACTATGTTTGCTCTTTTCTAAATATTTATGACACAGGTGAGGTTGGACATGCTTTCACACCAATAAAAGAAAGCAAAAATATTTTCGAAATCATTGAAAACGATAGAAGTGTTGTGAATGCCGAGCAACTTGTGAAGAGACTAGAATACCCAAGTGTTGTAACAACCGGAAATCGAATCAAATATAAATTGCTCAAAGATGTCATTTGAACATCTTTGAAATTTTGTGTTCAAAATTGTATTTGAGTGTTTGCTCGAACAAAAATGTGTTTTTCTTCATGAAAATCATTCAATAATTTAATATAAAAACGTGTTTCATTTCATTTCATCAAGTGGTCAACCACTGGGTCTAATCGCGGTCAAATACTGGTCCTAGCTGGTCAATTACTGGTGATTTATGACTTTTGATATCCTCTTTTTTTTTTGTACCAAAATCTCACGTTTTTTCGAATGAAGTATATCATATTTAGAAGCCTAAAACTTGCTTCTTCTTGTATGTATTTTTGATTTTGATGAAAAGTTGACGGTTTGATAACTATAACCTATTTTATGAGAGAAAGCTCTTAACCGGTCAATTATTGGTGCACTCACCCTAAATAAGAAAATTGTGACTTCCAAAGCCTGTTAGCCCATAAAAAGTCGAAAGATTTTTTCAATTATTCCGCAATGTTGGATTCCATTTCGAACTTCTGATACTATTTTGCAATTCCAAGTCATAACGTTAAGTTTCTCTTTGATAAATTCTCAGAGGACAAAGGAAATTGAAATATTTACACATTGTGCAATTTTTATTCAACATGTTCAGAGTTTCACAAAATGATTGGTATGTAAAGAAAGCGAAATTTTAGATGAAGTTGGTAGGAAATGAAAATATAACCTACTAATTAGTTAGATATTCTTAAATTTCTAAACAAAATTGAGGTTATAATTCAAATTTCAAAGATAATTTTCAACTTTAGTTTTATACCCAGAATAATACTATATTTTGTTTTTGTTTCGATTGATAATTTCATCAGAAAAAAGGTAAAATATATATATTTTTTTCATATTTGGAGTCCGAAAAACTGATGTCTGCCTTTTAGTGTCAAATGATCGGCTTTATGTAGCACCAAGTCCGGCTTTTGTATTTCACGAGATGGCAACCTAAACTGAATCAAGAAATTGATGTTCGAAAGAAATATCGAATGACTAATTTTGTTGGAATAGTATATGAACCTACATGCATAGCATCAAATCCAATCTGCCATAAACATCGTCAGAGAACTCTCCTCTTTCACAACGCTCCCGTTCAATACCTCACATATCAAGCCAGAACTCCGATATTAAAACAGATTAAAAGGCCCGTAGCAGTACAGAGAGAGATTCTGCAGGCTTGCATCGGGTCTAAAGCCGTGCTTTGCGAGGTGTTACCATGGTTACCCCATTCCCCAGACTCTGGAGACCTGGATCGTCATGTCCGGATCCCAAATCTCTCGTGCTGGCATTTATTTATTCTACGGCTACAACACTTTTGTTTCGAGAATAAAAACGACGAGATTCCAGATAGGAATCTGTTGCCTTTTCATTCCGTTATTTGGGATGCGACGACGGCGATGGCCGTCGAGACGCGTCGTTTTCGACGCTTTCGCGGCCGGGGATTTCTTCGGAAGCGGAATATACGAATAAACGCTTTATTAGGGGTTTGGAAATGAGGAAGAGAATGTGCCGGTTTCACTTCTGGTAGGAGACATTTTTATTGCGTCACATATCCGAATCCGATGAAGGTTATATAAATGATTCCTCCGTTTGTTTCCACAATGAAAGATACAAAGTGTGAATCTTTGAAACATCGACTCCTGTAGCTCCTTTGCCTGGAGTCGTATTCAGAACATCTACTCATGTACCCAGTGTGTAGAAAATGTTTTAATTCTGTATAACGAACGCGAGTTCTGTGGGACAGAATTGTGTATTCAAATTCATTTCGAATGATTTTCAGGCATTTGATTTCACTGGCTTCAATTCATTATAAAAATGTGGATTGTGGGTTGCTATCTGTTTTCAAGTGAATTGTGACTTATAGAATTGTTTTTCGTGAAATCAATCCATAAAAATGAATTGAAGACACAATCCAGATTCACAATTTGAAAGAGTAATTGCTTCTTTTTTTTGTATACCCTAAACGCGCCGATGACATCACGTGTCCTTCCAAGCTGTAGTCTGCGTATATCAAGGAATTTCAGAACCATTTTGATAACGATTCTTGTCATCCACTAGTGTTGAGGAAAAGGTAGGACTCAGGTCACGTAACTGAACTAACTCAAGGCGCGTAACACAAAGCTCTGTTGACAAGTTTTTTTTCTACACTCGTGCTATGATAATATACTTATATTCCCACAAACCATTTCATAATGATATTCATTGTGGGATGGAATGAAAAGTTTTGTTTCGTAATGTATAATCTGTATCATAATGAGCTTACAATGATACAGATTTTCAATCAATTGGGAATCCAATCCAGTGGCGGTAGGCTACATTTTGAATCCGGTTCAGGATAAAATCAAATTTCCCAATACAATATTGAAGACTATTGAGATTGGCAATAATGGAATGAATGTAAATATTCCTTCCACTTCCAGATCATTGGGATCAATAATACAAAGATAAAAGTATTGAATTGAACTGGCATACAGAAAACTCTAATGTATTTTTGATAAATGTATTATTTATAGTTCTTCATCATTTATCGACTTAAGAAGAAATATCATATGCAACTCTCTCGTAATGGTGATTAATTCACTGTCAGAAAGCCATATAAAACTAACCTTCGGCTCGTTTCGTATCCCGGTCAACGCCCATGTATGGAATGAAACCAAAGGATGCAGTTTTGCCAGGATCACCTTGGGCGACCCTGAGAAGCTGGATCCGAATAAATATCTCCGTTTGTTTCCACAATGAAGGATACAAAGTGTGTATCTTTGAAACATCGACTCCTGTAGCTCCTTTGCCTGGAGTTGTATTCAGAACATCTACTCATGTACCCAGTGTGTAGGAAATGTTTTAATTCTGTATAACGAACGCGAGTTCTGTGGGACAGAATTGTGTATTCAAATTCATTTCGAATGATTTTCAGGCATTTAATTTCACTGGCTTCAATTCATTATAAAAATGTGGATTGTGGGTTGCTATCTGTTTTCAAGTGAATTGTGACTTATAGAATTGTTTTTCGTGAAATCAATCCATAAAAATGAATTGAAGACACAATCCAGATTCACAATTTGAAAGAGTTATTGCTTCTTTTTTTTGTATACCCTAAACGCGCCGTTGACATCACGTGTCCTTCCAAGCTGTAGTCTGCGTATATCAAGGAATTTCAGAACCATTTTGATAACGATTCTTGTCATCCACTAGTGTTGAGGAAAAGGTAGGACTCAGGTCACGTAACTGACCTAACTCAAGGCGCGTAACACAAAGCTCTGTTGACAAGTTTTTTTTCTACACTCGTGCTATGATAATATACTTATATGCCCACAAACCATTTCATAATGATATTCATTGTGGGATGGAATGAAAAGTTTTGTTTCGTAATGTATAATCTGTATCATAATGAGCTTACAATGATACAGATTTTCAATCAATTGGGAATCCAATCCAGTGGCGGGAGGCTACATTTTGAATCCGGTTCAGGATAAAATCAAATTTCCCAATACAATATTGAAGACTATTGAGATTAGCAATAATGGAATGAATGTAAATATTCCTTCCACTTCCAGATCATTGGGATCAATAATACAAAGATAAATGTATTGAATTGAACTGGCATACAGGAAACTGTAATATATTTTTGATAAATGTATTATTTATAGTTCTTCATCATTTATCGGCTTTAGAAGAAATATCATATGCAACTCTCTCGTAATGGTGATTAATTCACTGTCAGAAAGCCATATAAAACTAACCTTCGGCTCGTTTCGTATCCCGGTCAACGCCCATGTATGGAATGAAACCAAAGGATGCAGTTTTGCCAGGATCACCTTGGGCGACCCTGAGAAGCTGGATACGAATAAATATTTGGCGATGACCAGAAATAACCTACGTTTAACAGTAGGATTTCTGACTGGACACTGTCAACTAAGGAAACATCTCCATATTATGGGGCTAGTTGACACACCTCTATGCAGGATGTGTGAACAGGAAGATGAAACTGTCAGGCATGCCTTATGTGAATGTCTGGAGCTATCGTCAATAAGAGAGTGTGTGTTCGGTGAGTCTTGGCCTACACCTGCCGATATTAAGGAGATGTCCCCTGGTGACCTGTCCTCCTTCCTGGATAGGGCAGGTTGGACAATGTCCTAGGAGGGCGACTCCTTGGGAGGATGTACAATGGGCCATATTGTGGCCTAAGTGCTGTGGGTCTATACTCACCCTCCCTACTCTACAGATACAGATAACGCCCATGTATTAATAATTATCATTACATGATCGTTGCATAATAAACTTATGTTCACTAAGTATGATGAAGTAATAGAGCTACTCAAAAAACAAAACCTTTTCGAATATTTCAGATACAACTGAAAATATAGGGTTTTCTCTCAGGCATGAACTCATTTACACGACTAAAAAAACTGTTGTTGAGAGAACATTTTGTGAACCAAGAGAAACGAGATGCAAATTGGTTTTCTGGAGGTTCCAAGAATGACTTTTATACAAAAACGATCCCTTACAGAGCAACAGAGATTCGCTAGGCTTCCAGGATCACAAATAACAAAGCGTTTTATTCTGCTCAGTTCATCTGGAGAAATAATTCTCATAATGTTATACGACTTCATTTTGATTATACAATTTTGTGTCAATAACAAATTAACGACCGTTTGGATGAAAAATTGTTATATAGGTTTTTTGTGGTCCTGTGAATTGATTTCAATAGGTTTCTAACGGGCAGTCCTTTGAGGTCAGTGAAGTTGTATTTTTATGTGTCCATTCGCTTATATTGCGTTCATTCGCTTCGTTTCTCAATTTCTTTAGTTCTCTGTGTTGTTTATTGATGTACATGTGTGGAATAGAAAAAGATCTTGTCTGGGCTCAAATGAAATAATATCCTTTTTTTCCACATATTGCTCTCTTTTGGATTTGTGTGGATATTTCTATATTTGTTATCTATATGATTCAGTTTTCATTTGCTTGGTATTCATCTTGAGCAAGTAACATTGATTTCCAGTGCCGTCGTGCATAATAGACAGGAAAGTAGCTCTTATAGATGGACCCTTTCTTCCTTTCTTTGAATGAATCGAATGTCTTTGGGTGATATACACGTACCTACCAACCAAGGAATATGAGATTTTAAAATTCGTTTGCTCAGTTTATTCAGAGAGGCTGTGGTTGCATTTGAATGTACCTACAATGATATAATCTAGATTTGTCCATTCCAATCCATTCGATCATATCTCATAAATTCATTTTCAACCACATGTTGAAGTTTTTTATTTGAACGAAATATTCTCGGGAGCTCTGCTGAATTATAAAAAATGTTCCATATCAATACAGAAACAATTCTCCGTACTGGCAGATGTGATGCTTTTTCCAAACTTAGCTTACTTAGGTATCGAAATCGTCTGGTGCTTTTGTAGTTCCTTCTCGATTATTCCAAAGTCACGGTATGCTACCAAATTGTCACACTCCATGTGAGATCTCATTAGATCCTTCCGTTTCAGTTTTCGTTACTGAGGGATGAGAAGTGATACATTGGAAAGGAAGCGTTCCGATACTTCTGTCAATTTTGGGGGGTGCAACTTTATTTCAAAAAACTTTTATTCATTATGAAACGAATTATATGAAAAATCCACCATTTTCGACAAATCATAGCTTACTGGGATGAGAATTCGACACGAAGTTTGGAGAAACAGTCTTCATTTAAATTCCCATTTTTGTGAATCGATAAAAACGAGGAAAAAAAAATTCACAAAAAAAATGGGTTTCAATACCCTTCCGTGTATATGACATCGTTGTGGACGTCAGTCAGCCCAATAAATCTGGCAGTAAAAATATCGTCGAACTCGGCTCCGAATAAATTGACAATTCGATAACTCATTCACTCGTTAGGATTGTCTGATAAAAATTAAGGAAGTGGTTATATATATTCTCCCACTTTCGTGTTTGAATGAACCGCCTGTACTCATTACATTATAAGGGAGAGAGAAAAAGGTAAAACATAATTCTCGACACTCACTACACTCCAAAAAGAAAACTTCTCTTGTGAAGCCATATCGATGGCCTTACATAATTTTTTTAATATCTCTTATTGAGTAGAGGATCGATCTACCCTGAGAGGAAACAGCATTCTTCAAATATTTTGAGGAAATATGTTCTGAGTCACACATTTTTTTGGTATTCATGCAAACTAACTAGGAAATTTAACCTTTCAGTATTTTTTATGAAATGCTTATTTCAAGGGAGTTGTCTACGAGTCTATTTCAAGTGGAAAAGTTCACATAAATATATGCCCTGAATATTAATTCGAAATACATGAGTGGTAATTCTATTACCACACATGTTAAATTTTAAAGCAAGTTAAAATTTTACTCCATAACATATAAGATATGTTTAAAATTTTGACGTGCTTTCAGTTTTAACATGGCCACACAGAATTACGACTATGGTGTTGGAATTGGAAGAAAAACCTTGATTAAATGATATTTCGGATGTGTTTGCTTGAATGTGGTTGGTAATGTTTCCTGATAAGTTGTATCGGTTCTGACTTCCATTCTATAAATTATTAACCTTATTGAAACCTGTTAAAAAAACTTATAAGATGAAGAAAAATGTGAGTTGAACCAATGCCTTTCCAATAATGAAATTCAAATACACGGTGTAGCAATCAAATACATAATTATTCTCAAATTTTGAAGAAGGATGTGCAGAAGTTAATCAAAAAACAAAAATGAGGATGAGAAATTTCTACAAATAAATGGTCCGAAAGAAATGAATAAAATAAGACACTCAAATGCAAACAAAATTTTGGTAAAAGAATGGAAGATTATTGAAAAAATCAATCGGCTAAAAGAATTGAAATGGTCTAGAAATATTGAAATATTGAATATGTGAACAAAAAACTCAAATGGAGACATATGAATCAATAGGAACAAATGTTGAAAGCAAGTTTCAAGTTGAGTGTACTCACGACTTCTCGATCGCTGGTATCCGTAATGGTTGTCTGGTCATGACTAATTTGATGCTTGAACTGACATTTTTGTTCAATTTTGTAAATTTCGATAGAGTTAATAATAGAGACAATGAAAGTTCGAACCAATATCACCCACACCTGAGTTATAGGTAATCCAGTTTTCTTTTGAATCTTCAACATACAGAACTGAAACAAAGACCTTCAAGAAATATTATGCTCATACATAGCTAGATATTAATACTCACAAGGTTGAATACCATTTGTAGAGTCATGTTGTTTCAAAGTATGTTTTCTCAGAATGGGCCCCAACAATAATCTGCCTCTGTATGGGAATGTCATGAAAAAAAACCTGCATAATTTATAGCTCTGTGCACCATATTGGATCGATTATTTTATTCAGCTTTCCTTCAGTGCTATGGATTTGTTATAAACCCTTTGTGAATGATAGGAACATATCAAGCTGATGCTACCTAATTGATCCTATGAAATTTATGTTTTTTATCGAATTGGAGAAAAAAATGTAAAAAAAAGTAAAAATAATTGTTTGAGACTCTATTTACGTTCTTTCTTCGAATATTTCCTTCATCAATCGCGAAGGCTTTTCAACTCATAATCGAGTATTTCGTTGTAGAATGACATCAATTACCAGTAATTAACGGAGTTTAATGAAGCGGCAGCCGATCAATTTCAATTTACGTCGACGAAAACATCCATAAAATACAACAAAGGAAGAGAAACGCGAACAGTGGGTATAATCAACGCCTTTATATTCGCCGGAATGTACTCCGCCATAATAAAAAATAAATTAAATTCCGAAGGACAATGACGAAAATGAAAATGGCAGAGTCGGTCACGGTTTTCAAGTGCACCTCCGAATTTCTGCTCGGGACACATCTCATTAGCCGCAGACTATTGAATTTCGGTCGATTTCGTCGATAAGAGCAGGACCGTTCCTGTGGGCCATTTTGAATATAATAGTAGGAGAGCCCACGATGTTAAATCGGGATTTACTCGAGCGTCATAGAGACCTATTGGGTTGCGAAGCTTAGATGATAAAAGGAAAAAAATTTCTATAATATATACCTTTTCATCGGTGGGGGGAGCCGCTATAGATTTCCAAAAATGTAAAAAAAACTAATGCATGGACATATTCGAGCGCGTCAGATATTGATATAATCTATGTCCTACATATTTAAAAAAATGTACGTATGTTAATCTGATTGTTTTCAACATGGGGGTGGTTGTACTTAAAGGTTGAAAATGAATTTTTTTTTCTCGAGTGCGTCAGATTTTCTGAGGGGATGTTGAGTGAAGTTAAAAAAAAGCTCTTATATAATAATCTGACGGTTTGGATGTGACGCATACTCCCGGCCGTTATTGGAATGTGAAAAAAAATCGTCATTTTGAAGTACACAAGTGCGTCAGGTTAAGATACATATATGGTTCATCTTTACGCCCTAGACGTTGCAGTCTCATAATCTGACGATTATCTGGAAGGATTCGCCTATTCTTATTCTGTCAATTTGATGTTTTTTTTTTCATTGATCTTATTTAATTGGAAATCTCAGGAAAAAACAGGCAAATGGAAAAGTGTATGTTTCTATGGTAGAATACTTGTATTTATAAGAAAATAATTATAAGCAATAAATTTTCAAAATTTTAAATCGTCGGATATTCGTTGTAAACAATATTATGCCACGAATGAGTCTGTGTGATCAACTGTCACGGCAACAGAAAACAGAGTGGGGACGGAGTGCCCGTCGCGTAGCGAAGGGCAGTAATCATTTGAGGGAGGAAAAAGCTCTTTACCCACATGTTATACATATGATTTTTTCGCTTTCCTCAAATAACATGTCATTTAAAAAATATTCATGGAACTAACAAGTAAAATTCATTGAAGAACTGAAACTAAGTAGTAGATGTAATATAGAATGCTCTTGAAACTCCCAAAATTAAGAGAAGCTACAAAACGAAGAATTAGAAAAAAAAAGGGTTGGCCCCGGATTCGAACCAACACCTACATTTGTCTTAATACCTATTATAAACAACGCCCGTTCCATCAACTCGCTGCGCTATTGTAAGAATATTTTGCGGCATAAGGAATATAGCGTATTGCTGCAATGTTTAAAAATATTTGACATTTACCTATTATTTTCTTGATACATTCGCTTCTTGAAAATACTTTACCTCTCTCACTGATTTTTACCATTTTACAAAATATAGGGTGTTCTTTGAATGAACTGTAGAATTTACACTTATATAATAGAATATATTTAGGTCGTCAATGACGTATAAATTATTTCATTGACGACTCATCAAACGTCATTTTTACTTTTCCTCCCTTGGGAGAAAAAGTACGACTTTGCTTTCTACGATGAGGCCAGGAAATGTTCACTTTGGATAGAGGGAGAAGGAAAAATATTTTATTGCTGTACATAATTCTATGTACTTCTCTTCAATGACGATGTACTAGAGCTGTCGTTGGACCAGGACAAAGGGAGTATATCAAACAGTGTCTTTATTGCGGTCGTAAGGAGTCTTCTACCCCCAAAGTTTGAACGGGAAGATACATCATGACTAGTTTTTGATAAAACAATTGTGTGGCCTCATTTCATGTCGAAAGGGTGGTTTCCCATTTTTATTTCGAATCGAAGGGGTTGTCTTGCGACCACCCGTCAAAAAGTTCTCTCAATTTGTTATTAATACTGGTTCACTAATCGAAATTAAAATGGTCATGTTATTAGCAAATTAATTTCGCATCGAAAAATCTTCAAATGGATGATGATTATTACAATTTCTATGAAAATCATTCAATTATAATGAAAAATCGATGAAAAATGGAACAATTCAGCTGTGGTATTTTGTGAATTGTGGGTATTCTAATTTATATCCAAAAGATGAGTTGGATTGAGTAGAACGTATGCGAGAAAACTGAAGTTGAAATAGTGGAATTATGTAAACGGCCGTTCACGGAATCCTACTGCAGTTTTAAGTGTGAATTCCATTTGAAAATTTGGATGAGTGCTCAACATATTATGTAGCAGTGCTTTCGCAGAAAAATAATTCTTTCAACTTTTCATATCGGCGAGAAATATACTTCTTTTTCATTGAATGAATCAATTTGTCAACTGATGAATGACCATCACCAGGAGTGCTCTTTCATTTTCAATGATCATCCCTCTCATATGGTGGATGGGAACAGTTTTGATTACCAATATCCTGCAATTGCGTCCGCAGTAAAAAAATATGTATCTGAAATGTTTCCATTTGAAACGTGAATATATTGTCATTGTTCATAGAGATATAGTTAGTAAACCATATGGAAATATCATTTGAAGGGATGGATACTACGGGAGATAGCACTAGTGATTTCGTTTCCAAGTCATGTCTTTTCTTTCGTTTTTCTTGCGGGCGTCGTAACTTGAATCACATATTTTCTTGATTAATGATACATAATGCCAGAAGATGGCATCCAATATAGAAACAGAAGTGGAGCTTTTAGTCGATTTCGTAGATCATTAATGTTTTGAAGATTATTCCAATGCCCAAACGTTAGTTTCCTCCATGAACTTCTATCGTCAACTTTATTTTGAACTTTTGTAACATTTCAGTCAAACTGACAGAGAGAACTCTGCACTTATTTTTACTTTCAGAGTAGGAAACTTCATCGTGCAATGTCAAGTAAACGTTAATTTCGACATTATACTGTAGATGGCGTAACAAAAACGCTTCAAAAACCGATGACCACATTCTGATTGATGATTTGAGTTAAGAAAGACTTAATAAGTGATATTGTGGAGGTTGCCGGACAATATTATGGTTCAGTTTGTTTTTCGGCCCTATAACAGTTTCCGATTCCATCGCTGTAGCTGCGAAAAAAAAATGGTTATTGACTATTAACACCTGGTTCAGGTGAGGTATGGAAAAAACGGCATGATCTGATTCAATACAAATTTAATTAAAAAAGTGGTTTACCTATTAATAAGTAGTGAAAAATTCTTTCAGGTAAGTTTTGACAATAATTGCCGATGCATTTGCAAAGGGAAATACAATTGATATCGCTTTTTCTACAAGTGCAAAACATTATCAGGCATTCAGCATTATATTTGCAAAGCCTGATCAAAGAATTTGGCATAGGTGGTTTTGGCATTTGCACCGGGTACAACTTTACATCTCGTCTTTCATAACCGAATTGGAGTAAGTTCGGAGGCCCATGTATTGCAGCACTTAAGCAAAGTAAATACAAAACACCAAAAGTTCTAATAATTTCAGATACATTTGAATTGAATCCCAGCTTGAAAGAGTTTTTTTGTCCGATCCTCCAAACCAAATCCCTCAACAACTACTATTCGATAGCTCATGCCAAAAGTGGATGTTGAGTACGAAAACATGGGAATCTGCACAATTCATAAAAACTTGTTCAATTCCTCCACGAACAGCAACAAAAATATGGCTGAAAATCCTTGAATCTGCTTCTAGGTGATTGGACTTTAAGTCTAGCAATTCAGAAGACCTATTACCTTGGAGCTTGAAGATTTTTGGAGTCTTCATATCCACCGGTAATAAAAAGTTCTGTTTCAGCATTGATTTTTGAAAAGTTGGAGAATACTTGCAGAGGAATTAAACGAGCTGCAGTTTATTTTTCAAACAGGAAAAAAAACCTTTTGCAGCCAGCTGGGATTTTGGTTGAACGACTTGATATAAATATTTTCAGTCCGTTTCAGTTAGTTTCGGTTTAGCAGTGTGTGAGGTGTCCTTTTTTTAAAAGATTTATTCAACGTCGGCCTGTTTCCCCTACCAAGGCCAATTCATCGACGCCGGTGACCACATTCCCCCCAACCGGAAATTTTGCCGAACACTCTGGTATTCCTACCAGAGGTAGGGATCCTTTACGAGTCCAACAACTCAGGACCGCCGGCTTTACGTCTCCTCCGAAGGACAGCATATCCTCAATATATCTTGTGTTCATTGATATATTGCCGGCGAGCTATGATATAATACTATGCTGCAGTTTTATGAGCTTTCGACGCGGTCTTTCCCTACTGCTTAGCTTGAGATATCGAATGACTAGTCAACCTGAAGAGCTAGGCCATGCCCGTGAGGTATTCTTTTCATCATTCTTTTGTTGATTAACTATCATGATTGTTACGTGCATAGAATCTTCGCCACTTAATGTTCCCTTGAAAGTCATTGTCACAGTGTCTAAGATTGTACAACAGTGTAGGATATGTTTCGATTTAGTTAGGTAGGTGGTGAATGAATTCGGCTTGAGCTCCCGCTAGAGCTGTATGTTGCGGTGTCTTTCTGTTCATTACACTGATATATCACTAAACACCGCTAATGCTTCATGGAGTGTATTGCCTGACAATTTCAGATTTTGACTGCTAAATGAGGCTTGTATGAGAGTCTTCTATTTCGGCGTGAATGTGCATTTCTTCGCGGCATCTTCTATAAGAATTTCATCACACAACTTGTCCTTTGGTGTAAGTTCAGTAGAGGATAGTTCTTTCCGTAATTCTTTAGCACACATGACGATTCTGCTACAGTCTAGCCGACGTACACGTTCAGCTATTTCCTTAATGAACTTCCTGCCATGAAAACCAAAGAAGATTGCTTCCTCTCAGTAAGATATGAGAATGAAACCTTGTCACCAAATTTATCGATCAGCATCAATTTGAGATCACGATTAGAAAACTACATCCTCTACTTCAGCGAGTACAGTCATGCGTTGAGCCAAGTATGTCAATTCAAAAGCGGTCGTCAAAACACCGTCTTTTATATCCGCATTTATTTGTCAAAAGCAGCCAGTAACTGTTTTTATGATGTTTGTTGTTGGTCGACCTCTTTCGTTACTAGAAGATTTTGGTTATGAAACGTAATTTCTGTAACACGATGTATGATATTGGAAGTTTCTGCAAACAAATCTTCCGGTGTTTCGTATAACAAATTTTTGTGAAAATTCCATAGTATTTTCGACGCGAAGTATTGAAAAACAGCAGAGCTGCTGGAATTTCAGTTAAAAGATTATTTTTTCAATTTTGGTTTTTGTCGTATTACCACAAATGGAACAGCATGAGTCACTCGACGAATCACTGTTGCTTCTTTTTGATTTGCGGGTCAGTTGATGGGCCAGCTACGCCCTGTGTTGATGATGAAGCTCTTTCTTCCAGCACTCTTATGCAGTGACGACAAGGAATTTTTTCTTCGCCGATATAGCTGGCCATGCAACTTTTATACCACGAGAAGTGTTCTTCATCAGCTCTTGGTTCCAACAACTTCTCAAATTTGTCTGAAATTTTGTTTTTGCGTCGACTTCCCGCATTTAAATAGTTTCTTTTGGTTCATTCACCAGTTCACCATAATTTTTCGTTCGTTTTTTTTTTAAATTCAATAATTATAGCGATATTTATTCTCTTCAAAAAAAGTTATCACAAAATTCGAAGCACTGCTATTTTATAATTATGGAGAATGTATCTGTCATAATAAAGGATAAAGTTCAGCTATAACTGAAGTCACAAAAACTGTTGAGAAAAGTGCGGCCCGCTCCAAAACTCGAGAGAAGGTATGTGACGCTGGGAAGAGATTTATAATAAAACTTACACCGGGCTATTCTGGCAACTTTCAGTTCCAGGTTTGAAAGGATCTTGCGAAAACATTCCAGTCGAGGAATAGCGGTCAATGGTTTTTCAATTCTATACAACATATTTTTTCACAACTACTGCGATGGAATCGAAAACTCCTATTATAGGGCCGAAAAGCCGAAAAAAAAAAAACTGGATCATAATTCCGTCCGGCAACCTCCAAAATATTATTCATCAAGTCTTCCTCAACTCAAATCATCAATCAGATATAGGTCATCGGTTTTTTCAAACGGAATGTTTCGCAGCGCCCACTCTAACAGGCATTGACTAACTATATATCTATAAACAATGACATTATATAATTTATATTTTTGAAATATGTCAGAGACATTGCTTTGATACTTTGATTATGACACGTTTTTAGTACATTTCCGAAACCTACATTTTCAATGTTTCAAATATTTCCTCACGTGATCCATTTGAAATGTTTCAAATACGTTATGAATTTACTGGGTCGTATTGCCACACAATCTATAAATTATTCCTCAAGAGTATATTTCATTCTTTTCACCTCATCCAGCGTCCATCAAACCACGCCATGGTTGACCGTATAACGCCCAAAGAATTAAATTATGGCTACCCCTCCCTGTTGAAACGGCTCTGGATATACCAAGCCGCCACCGATGCATTTCAAGAAATTCAATTCTGAATTTGTGATCAGATTTGCGATTGCTATTTCCGGGGCACACTTGAACGAATTCCTTCTGATATAATAGGTATTCAATTCTTCCCTCGAACAACCGTGATTTAACTGCACCATTTTATTTTCAGCGCAGATATAAATTTGGTGGGGTTTGAACTCGAATCGAAAACGTTTTGCCTAAGCCATACTGGAACGATTTCTTATTTATTGTGAAAAGGTTATTCCGATTGAATATTGCTGACCAAAGAAAGAGTTGAAAGAGTTACTTCTTGTTTTTATACAAGTTCAACTTGCATTTATATTTCTACCTGAACATATTTTTTTTCATCGATCCTGCATGTTGAAACGAGGAGATTGAAAAACAAAAAATGATTTTGATTTAGGGGAATGAATTGATCTCTACCGATATAACAGTTTGATTATTATCTGCCGGGCTACGACAATCATCTATTAGATGATTATTCAGTCAGAATTTGGTCACAATAAAAACTTCCGAAGGTAACAGAATGCCGAAGGTAACAGAATGGGTCGCCTGCTCTTGATATGCTCAGAGTTCAACAAAGTTTGGGTTTCAACACAGCCGTACCCGAATTAATATCCAGCAATATTTGCTTTGTGTTATCCTGGAGTCCTGGAATCACCAATAATAGCTAGAGAGCGAGGGGCGAGGCGATAGAACTTGGCTTCAAATGATTATTTGGATACCGCATTGACGATATTCTACATAATACTACAGTTGAAATATATCGTTCATCACAGTAAGACCTAATTTCAGCACCTCTAGATTCGTGCTGCTATACACAAAAATGATTTTGATTTAGGAAATGAATTGATCTCTTCCGATATAACGGTTTGATTATTATCTGCCGGGCCACGACAATCATGTATTAGGTGATTATTCAGTCAGAATTTGGTCACAATGAAAACTTCCACTTTATGGTTCATTAAAAATGGGAGAACCTCTAATAACCACATTGAAAAGACGCAAGACACTGATAACAGCGATTTTGAACAGGAAGCTACAACTTTCGAATACTACAAAAAAAATAAAAGACATTAAATAAGAAGAGAGCGAAGTATTGGTATCATTCGATGTAAGTTCTTTATATCCAAGTGTCACGATAATACCACTAGCTCTAAAGTGTTTGAAGGTTCTTCTGAAATAGAATAACACTATTGAGGAATACATTCAATTCACCAAGTTTTGCATGGATCAAGCTTGTTTTCAATATAATGGCTCCTATTATGCACAGCATGAAGAAACAGCTATGGGTATCCCATTGTCTCCATTTATAGCGAACCTGTTCATTGGTAGGTTTCAGACGGATGCTGAGAAGAACAGATTCTTCCCTAGTCTCTGGATCAGATATGTTGATGACATATTCGCTGTGGTGGATACAAGGATAACCGACATTGAGAATGTCCTTCCAGCACTGAACAACAGGTAGGTGTAAGAGTATTGAATTCACGTGCGAACTAAAAAAAGAAGAATACTTGTCATTTTCAGCTGTATTGGTCATGAGTAAAGAACAGAATGAAATATAATTTTACATTTATAGAAAAGACACGAACACATACAGGAACATTCCAAACGACTCGAATCATTGTTCATAACATCACTTCAATTTATTCATAGGTTGATAACTTTTCCTTGGAGGAAAGATAGCTACGACGATGAATAAAGAGTAGTTGGGTACGTAGCTGGTGTGAACGGTTTAACCCAGAGATAGTTGATAGGGTAATAAGAAAATGTAAATTCAAGGAAACACTTCGTAAATCTCCGACTTTTCGAAAATTAAGCATGTGTATGACAGCAGGCTGCTCGATGCATGTGAAAGTCTAGGAACGGCAAAATGTAAAAATAGCATGAAAAGTTACAGAGGAAATATATCCCTTTTAGTCCGCTTCTGACTTTATTACTCAGAAATTGATAAGAATAATCAGTAGTTACATACTAAGTTCATGTCGGACCAAAAACCTAGACAGGTAGTGGCTGACCCTAGTATCAAGATTAAGTTTCAGTTTTTTTCTGCTGAAGATGCTAACCTTGTTAGCGAAACGTGCGTCGAGTGCAAATAATACAAGTTTGGTGATAGGGTATTTGATATCTACAAAAAGCTTCAATGATATTTTAAGCTAAACGCCGTCGACTTTGATCGAAATCTTTCAGTTCGTAGATACTGTTACTAACTTCAGTCATTCTTCAATCTGTCGGGTATTAATTCTCGAGAAAAATATGCCTCATTGGGGGATCGAACCCAGTTTCGAAAAGGACCTACTCGTACAGCCAATTGCTCTTACTCCCTTTCCAGATGATCACGAATTTAACCCCTCTCATCCTCTCAGTCGTGATATTTTCAGCTTTTGACCATTTGTTTGTTTGAATATGGCTGTCAGTGTTGTTGGTTGAATGGTGTTGGTTCAAACTTCCATTGTCGACGTATTACACTCTATTGAGAAAGCTCGGTGACTCGTAGTGAGAAAATAGTATATTGTTGCGAACGAAGGTTGCAGCATGAGCGGTAGGTGAACGCTGCACACTATAAGTGTTACACACTATAATTTTTCTACGGCTATAACAGACAATAGCGAAATGATTTGACAAATAACATTGACCTCAAATCTGATGTCATTTGATATTTCCATTCAGGTAGAATTGAATAAACAAATACAGCTGTCAATGATTGAAATTTGACATTCCATGAGACACCTGATTTATTGTCTGATAAAAACTGAACTGTAATACCATAAAGCCA
Organism: Zygogramma bicolorata; assembly: GCA_032362365.1. Lineage (NCBI taxonomy): Eukaryota > Metazoa > Arthropoda > Insecta > Coleoptera > Chrysomelidae > Zygogramma > Zygogramma bicolorata. The sequence goes on from JAVJAQ010001250.1 coordinate 301,404, forward strand.
TTGTGTTATCAGGTGAGGAATTGAAATTGAAGATATACAATGTACCTCATTGTTCTATCAAGAACAGTTTTGTGTTGTAGCCATAGAAAAATGAATTCGAATTGATAAAAATCAAACAGGAAGCAGAAATATTGAAAAGATCTATTCAATGTGTCAGAAAAAAAAATTAAAGATGAAAGACGCTGAAATATGAATCAAAAAATTGGAATGACTTATGAAATTGATGAATATGAGCAGAAATCAACTAATATAATGATGTAATGAATACAAAAACTTGAGAACCAAACAATAAAGTCGAAACCAAATTTCGAAAATCCAAATAAGAAAACGTATTTGAGTGAACATAAATAAAACATAACGCACTGAAGAGACTGACAATGTCTCAAACTTAAACCAATTCTATTAGGATTCAATTGATATAAACAGGCACTGGAATTTTGAAGGAGTGTTTTTCCCTCTTTCCTCTCAAAGTTGGCGTGGTCTATCTAAAACAGCTACTCTCCCGCCAAGGTGGTGTGGTGGTCGCTGAATCATATAGAGTTTACTTGTTTTTGCTAAATATGTATTCCAAGCACTAAAAACGTGAATGGAACAGATAATATAAGATTTTTTTACATGAATAGAAAGTTGTTGATATTCCAATCAGTGATCCAAAGAAGCTTTTTTCATCTTGAGAAAATATGAAGATAAATTATATGCAGTTGTATAAATTGTAACAAGAATAAATCAATGAAAATGAATAAATGAATTTAAAAAAGAATAAAATATAAAACAGTGTCAAATGGATAATTTCGTTTCACCGTGTTCATAGAATAGAACATACGCCTCGCCACTTATGAGAGATTTTGGGGAAATTGGTGACACGTGGGCATGGTTATACTGTGCCATTTTCCAGAATAAGGGTGTCGGCAGTGAGCTGTGTAGTGGCCACTATCTGCAGATCCGTTGTGATTTAAAAGTGCGTAGAGATTATAGCTACAAGGAGCTACATTGGCTGACGCATAATTATTCATCTCCAGGCCTTCTACAGAAAAATCCACGGTGACAAATAATTTCTCTCTGTTTTTTTTCGTTTGTGGAAAATCGCTTAAGATGGATAACCAGTATCCGGGGAAATTTATGTATTGATAAATATTTCGAGCATTTTCGTCTTTCTTTACATTTGGAGCACGTTGGTAGCTCATCCCCATCTAACATTTCTTCATTTGTGAATGAATCCAAACAATGATATAATTGTAGAAAGTCAGTTCCTTCTGGGATAGGTAGAGAAATGTCCCAAAATGGTTCGAAGACCACGGAACAATGACCACAATACGTGCATTTGATGGTCGACTTCAGTTGACCGACAAAGTTTTCAACCATTTTGGATTCATCAAAACTTGTGTACCTCGACCATGACTCTTGCGCTTTTTCGCTGTCACTTAATTCTTCAAAGATTTCGGTTACGATTGATTTGGGTTTTTCTGTTATTTGGTTTACCGAAAAAAAATTATATGCCTAAGTTTCTCGATAGATACACCATTCATTCTCGGAAAATTCGATTTTAGCTTGATCTGTTCTGAAAAAATTTTATTTCGATATCTGATTCATTCACATGAATATATGTCAATGGAAAATATATTCAGGAATATGATTACTTCTAATGGAATGTATATCATATATTCTGAACTGGAAGAACTAGCGTTGAGAAGAAATAGTTGCGGTTGTGATGATGGGAATCACCGTATCTCAAAATATATTCATGCTCCCTCCTATAGCTTGACTTTGTCTCCTGGTGTCAACAATATAAGATTTCAGTGTTTGATATTGCATCATGATTTGAAGTAAGTGGCCAAAAATTAGTTCATACAGAATATTCAGTTCTAGGAAAAGTCCCCAACTGTGGATTTTCAAACGGAGCACCCAGTATACAGCATGGCCATTTTTTAAATAATCACCATTAGGATCTGCGACACTGAAAGGAGTTGAGAGTGTCCACAGGATTATTTTAATTGGATATCCATGGCACACCAACAAAAATAGTAGAACAAGTGAAGGGTTTAGCTGTAGGATGTTTTAATTTTACTGAAACCGCTAACAATGAATGAAGCCCGTCTTGGTCTCAAATAGGTCTTCAAATTCAGCTGGAAATCAGAAAGTAAAACATTTTTATGTATCGGAATTTCCACAGAAATGTTCATTGTTCAAGAATTTACAGATGGTTTAAAATAAACGAAACGCTTTGTGATACACCATTGTATTTACAAGCTTGTGGACTAACAAACAGCATGAACAACTTTTGGAACATATGTATTTAGATGGAAGCCAGGATATCACGAAACATTATATATACTAATACAATATTTCACCGATTTCATAAAATACAACAAAATGACCTGCCTTGAAATATTTCAAATTTCTCCATGTCTCCCGATTTATCATTGGAGTACATGGATTGAGTAATTAGATTGACATAAGAATATTCCATAGAAGTTCCTGGATTATCCAAGATTCAAACTGCTGCGCTATATATAATGGTTTCCCGATTGTCAATAGGAGTGCCGAAGGTAACAGAATGGGTCGCTTGCTCTTGATATGCTCGGAGTTCAACAAAGTTTGGGTTTCAACACAGCCGTACCCGAATTAATATCCAGCAATATTTGCTTTGTGTTATCCTGGAGTCCTGGAATCACCAATACCTAGAGAGCGAGAGGCGAGGCGATAGAACTTGGCTTCAAATGATTATTTGGATAACGTATTGACGATATTCGAAACAATACTATAGTTGAAATATATCGTTCATCAGAGTAAGACCTAATTCCATCACCTCTAGATTCGTGCTGCTATGATTATCAAACCTAGTTCCTACACTTTGAGAAACTCCAAATCTCGAAGTGAATTTTTTTATTCTGAATGGAAGTGATCGATACTCGATGGAAATCCATATTGAACAAATGATATACAGTTGCCTTTAAGATCATCACTTAGAAGGGTTTACTAAACCGCGACAGGTGTTTCGGTATTCAGTCCTCAAACAAGAATTGAACTTTGAAGATAAATTCCTGCTTGTTAGCGAAACATTTGTTTAGTAAACTCTTATAAGTGAAAATCTCATAGGCAACCATATATAATTTGTGAAATATCTTGTTTCGTTTCATGATTAGTTTATACATAGAGGATAACTGAATCAATACTTATACCAAAGCAGAAAATGAATCATTTCTGAAATTGCTTACTAAGATGAAGGCTACGAATTGAGTATATATCAGATTAATGTCAATACATTTTTTGTTTCGAGTAGGCATTGCAAAAAGATGAACTTCATGAAACTTCCAACGAATGTCACAATTGCCATCATTGATAAATATCCTAGGTGAAGGTTGAAGATATATTCTCATATGAACATTTTTAGATGTCGATTCAATCATTGCGTTTATCATACCAATAATAAATCACAAATATCGCTTGTGTTACGAGGATCGCTGCAAATTGTTAATGTTTGAATTACTCACTGGAATATTGGCGGAATTTTCAACAATAAAAATAGACTAGCCCTAAAGAACGACAGTGCGACAGGTATCAAAGAGAAGCGGAATTGCAGTTTATTTTTTGTATGTTCTTTACTGAGTTAATGTATGGCTATATCGTTTCAGGCTTGGTTGAGCTGATTTTGTGAAACTACCTCATTTTGGATAACTACGTTATATAAAATAAGTTATGGTGATCTGAACACTTCGTAAATTTCAATGAGTAAAAGTGAAGTTTCGAATGAAAAAGACGAAGGAGTTGGAAAGTTTCAGAAGGGGTTGGAAAATTCATTTCCATCCTCGTCTTTTTTTGAGAGAACAAATGGTCGCTTTCCTACTAAATAATCGTTCAGAAATGAGTTCATTCCTGCATTATTGTGAAAAAAGGAGTATAATTTCGCAAAAGCGATATATATATATATATATATATATAGAATGTCGTTAGTGCACTATTATAGTAACGAGTTCAATCCCAAGAATCAACATTTGAAGGTAAAGAAATACTGAATTCAGTATTGATTTTTCATGAGGTGGTCGAAAATGGCCTTGTTGCAACAACATACCTGAAAGCAATACGTACCAATAACATCAAAAAATATTCGATACTTGCTGATTGGAAAAGGACGATACTTGCTGATTGGAAAAGGACGATATCGACAAACACAAACAAGCCATCAACACAGCCTTCATCTAACGCAATGTAACTGTTCACTTTGGCGACAATAGCCAGCTGTTACTGTCTTGATTCTAGAATATACGAGGCCACATCCTGCGTTTTCCGCATACTTCCGCTCCTATGCCTCTACCAACCCTTTGGTGATCTCTACCTGGATGCTATACCGATGTCGAATCACTATTACCACCACATCGAAGAAATAAATAAACCATGATAGTTCACAAACACCAAATTTTCTCCATAAAATATATTGTAATAGTTTTGTCCCAATTGTGATTGGGAGTACTTCTTCAAATCATAGTACCTACGCATTAGCGAATGTCCAAAGTTTTTTAACACCAATCAGGGCCTGCATTCTTCAGATTAGTTTTGTGTTGTGTCGCAGTTCAAGACATCCAGTTCGTATCGGTCTACGTCATTTTAGTCGATTGAAAATGAATCCGCATGACCCAAGAATTAGGCCTCAGTTATCAAGACCAAACCATTAATAATTTTTTCATAGGCCTCCACTCACTCACTTCAGACACATATCATTCAGCAAAGTATCACTTCTGCTGCCTTGGCAGAAAAGTCCTTTCTTTGCCGATTGACATGCGTCTGTAAAATCAATATTTGTTGTCAATCGGAGAAAAAGGATTTTGTCCATCAATTCATAGCACGCACTAGCGAGTAACCAGATTTCCCCGAAACTAATCATGTAATGAGAATTCAAATATTGTAGAAAACAAAGAATATTTTTTTTATATTCCTTCAATACGTATTCGGGGCGAATTGACCTTTTTAAAAAAATATATAGCAGGTTCCTTTACGATTCTCACTCACCACAGAACTAATCCTACTTGAGGAAACTGTGATATAGTAAAACAAGTGCCACATACAGGAAACTGTGATATCTTTGCTACAGTTCAATAACTCACCAAAGGTTGGTAAGTAAGGCTGGATTCAGACAGATCCGAAATTCGATCGTACGACGATCCAATAGCTTTCTGATTGATCTGAATTTAAATTTGGACCAATCAGAAAGCTATCGGATCGTCGTACGATCGAATTTCGGATCTGTCTGAATCCAGCCTAAAATGTTCTTTCACTGAAGGTTACTCACATGTGTTCTACCCGAACTTGGAGTTCTACCCAAACTGCAGCTATACCTGGCTATACCCTGTCTTCAACCCCCATCCAGAGTTTTGTCAAGCCTTTGCAAGGGGTGCGTTCAATTGTATAATGATTACAATTCAACCGGATGTCAAGCAGAAAAAGAGGAGAGAGAAGCAAAGAAGGAAAAAACGTAATCGACATATTAAGAAGTCCGCTTTTTCTTAACTCAACTTGTTTTAAACGATATTACATCAATCAAAGATGAGTAGGTTTGTATCTTCTGTTTGGAGGAAATCCAAGAGTAAGATTATCGAGAAATTCGGTTGTGTTGTTGTGATGTTTCTACATGTAGAGGCGATTCAGTTATATTTATCTTCCACCATGAGAAATATTTCACGAAATATTTTCCTTGCGGCCCACTATGGAACATCAACCAATATTCGATACTCCAATATTGGAAACTGCTGTGTTGGATTCCTGAACTATAATATAATGGTTTCTCGATTTTCAATAAGAATGCCGATGGTAACAGAATAGGTCGCCTGCTCCTCACAGCCGCATCCGACTTAATATCCAGCAATATTTGCTTTGTGTTATCCTGAAGTTCTGGAATCACCAATAATCCTTTGGGTCATCATTTGAGGGTGAAGAATTTATTAATTCAGTAATGATCTTTCATGAGGTACTAAAAAATGGCCTGGTTGAAACAACCTACCTGAAAGTAATACGTATTGATAAAATTAAGCAATATTCGATATTTGCTGATTGGAAATATATATCGAAAAGGACGATATAAACAAACACAATCGAAGAACCAACACAACCTTTATCAAACACAATTTTACAGTTCACTTTGGCGACAATAGCCAACTGTTATTGCCTTGATCCTGGGATATACGAGGCACACACCCTTCCAGCCTCACGTACAGGAAACTGTGATATCTTTGTCACCATTCAATAACCCACCAAAGATTGGTAAGCAAATGTTCTTTCACTGAATGTTACTCACATGTGTTCTACCCGCACTTGGAGTTCTACCCACACTGAAGCTATACCGGGCTATACCCTGTCTTCAATCTCCATCCAGATTTTTCCCAAGCCATTGCAAGTGGTGTGTTTAATTATATAATGATAACAATTCAACCAGATGTCAATCAGAAAAAGAGGAGAGAAACGCATAGAAGGGAAAAATCGTAATCGACATATTAAGAAGTCTACTTTTCCTTAACCCAGCTTGTTTCGAAAGATATAACATTGATCAAAGATGAGTAGGTTTATATTTTCTGTTCAAAGAAAATTCACTTTTTCAGTAAAGATATCGAGAAATTCGTTTGTGTTGTTGTGATGTTTCTACATGTAGAGGCACTTCAGTTATATTTATCTTCCACCCTGAGGTATATTGTTGTACTTCCACGAAATATTTTCCTTGCGGCCCACTATGAAAAAAAATAAACCAATATTCGATACTCCAAGATTGGAAATAGATACCGGAAGGGAAAATATCGGCAAACACAATCAACGCATCATCACGACCTTCGTCTAACACAATTTAGCCGTTAACCGTGCCGACAATAGCCAGCTGTTACTGCCTTGATCCTGGAATATACGAGGCCACATCCTTCCTGGGTTTTCCGCATACTTCCGCTCCTGTGCTTTCTCAACCCTCCGGTGATCTCTTATCTGGGGCTGATTTACGTTTTCCCAGTCTACCTGCACGCTACGAAAACAGAAATAACGGCTATCCAAATATCGCGTATGCAAATTCACTCGGAATAATTATCATTTCGCCGATGATGGAGCTGTTTCGCTACGAGTGTGCGAACGTCACTTTACGTAGTTCTGGGACTTTGTTGTCTCATTACGGTGATGAAGACGGGTTATTTCGCTTCGTCTTGGCGCTGAAAATGAGTTGAAGCAGGGCTACATCTGCGGATAATAGGCAGTTACTCGGTTCAGGAGTTCCCATATTCGAGTCGTAGAGCGGAGGTTTTGAATTGTAGTGGGAGAAGTTGGAATGGAATCATTCAATAGTTATAGAAATAATATCAATCTCAAGAGAGGATGATACAAGGACTAAGGAAAATGAATGCAGTTGGTGGATAATAGCTATTTGTATAACAAGGGAGCAAGGTGCTACTTACTGCCCGACTCGTAGCGGAGGGCAGTTATGATTCAAGGGAGGAAATAGTTAGTATATTACACACCAAGGTGAGAAGTGATTCTTTTCTGTCGTGAGATCAATAAGTTAGCTGTGATCTCGAGACAGGAATGAAACCTCCTACCGAGGTTTGAATACTATTTTATATACAACCATCATATTTCGATTAAAATTAATAAATCCCTGTTTCGTTCTGGACATATCTAAAATATCACATTCAACGACAAATTACCAAGAACGCGGTTTTCTCAGAATAATAAAGTAGATATATTGTTACCGTGACTACGGGGTATACAATTGTCATCATAAATGTTAGATAAAGTCAATAAATGACAGATAAAGTCTAGATTAGATGAAATGAGGGCGGGAAAATTGTTCTAAAAAATTGTTCTAAAATTGTTCCCTTCAATGACGTTAGTAATGACAGCATTACACATATGGTTGTAAATAAAGGCTGTATACTCCCATGTTGTTTATATTTTTTTCCGCTTCCCTCGAATAGCAAGTCATTAAAAAAATATTTATAAAACTCACAAATAAAATTCAATAAATATTTGAAAGAAGTTGGTACAGTATAGCATGCTCCTGAAATCCCCAAAATTAGAAGAACATACAAAACAAAGAACAAAAAAAAGGGCTTCAATTCGCATTTGAATCAACACCTACATTTGCGTTCATTCCGATCATGAACAATGTCTGTTCCTTCAACACTTTGCCTTACGAAGATTTGCAGGAAATATTCGCGGAATCCTGCTGTAGCACTATTATAATATTTGACGTTTAACTTTCATTTTTTCAATATATCCACTTCTTGAAAATATCTTCTTTACAGATTTCTACCGTTTCACAAAATACAGGGTCGTCATGGCCGTATAAGTTATTTCATTGCTGACGCATCAAATATCACATTTACTTTTCCTTCCTAGGAAGGAAAAGTACGACTTTGCTCCCTACAATGGGGCCAGGAAATATAAACTTTGGACAGAGGGAAGCAGAAAATTATTTTCTCACCATCTTGATGGAGAAGAGACCAATACATTCTTTCCTTAGCTGAATGCTCTTACGTATGCGCTCAGAAGACAGAGCCTTGTACGGGCAAGGGTCGGCTAGTCATCTTGGGTGCCGAAGTGCTCTGGGGTGTTTTACTGATCTTAATAGTAGAGCATTTCCTATTTCAACTGTTGAGAAACACAAAAAACCCATAGTGCTACCGGTTCGGTTGGTGTATTCAATGCATATCGCACCGAGCCGGTCAGAAAAATTCTGCTCCGATCCCGGATCGAACCATCAGTGGAAAAGACACAATTGTCAAAAAAAAACTGGTATAGTAAAATAAATTCATGATAGAACAAAAATAACAACAACATCGTTGAAAAAATCAACGTCTAATCAATATTTAGAGAGAACAGATTCTTTAAAAAAACATTGGCAGTATTTAAAAATACTAACATCCCCCACAGTGCAGACATACTACCTACAGAAAGTACACATCTTTAAACAAACATTTCCATATGTCCTTCGACTGACTAAAATTACAATACGGATCGGCAACAGGTATGATGTTAGAGCAGCATTCAAAATAACAAATACTTAACTGTCAATATTAATAGATACTGATATCACGAAAAACACAGGCCAATTAGGGAATGTAATCCCGGGATCCGGGATCCCGGGATCCCGGAATAAAAAATCGTTAGGGATTTTGAAAGGTCAATCCCGGGATTTTCGGGATCTGAAAAAAGTATATTGTTTCTCCGATTTCTCCTAAATCATTGAAAGAAAGATTAGAGGAGGAATTGGAGAGAAACAATCAGCTGCGAAATGAAAAAGATTGTCCCGTTGCCATCAGTTCAGTGAATATGATTAAAAGAGGAATGATTCTTTATGAGAATGAAGGAAATTTGGGGGTAAATCTCTTGACAGCATTCAATCTCCTATCATATATTCGACCAACGACTAGTGTCTAATCAGAAGGAGCATTTTCTGCCGCTGGTACATTGTGCACTAAAGTGAGGAGCAGATTGAGTGATGATTCTCTGGATACGCTTTTATTCCTGAGGAGTTACTTCCAGAACCAGGACTGAATATAGAGTACACCAAGAAAATATCTAAATTTTTTTTAACAGTTCTCTGTAGCAAACCAGAAATTTTTATTCAATATTATCAAGTTTCAAGTTTTATTTTTCATTTATATATGGATTATTATTTGATTTTATTTATGTTTTGATTAGAACCAAATTCATCATATGAAGTTTTAACAGTTTTTCAAGTGAAAATTGGAAATCCCGAAACACTGATCCCGGTCCGGGATTACATTCCCTAAGGCCAATATATTCGTGAAATTTTTCGTTCGTGTCGTTGGATATATAGCTGTGAAACATTAAGAACTCTGCAAGTGCAAAAGAATGAGTACAAGATGTCAGAAATCATCAAAACTGCCGATAGAGATCATATGGTAGAATAGAATGTCACTCGAATGAGAGATGAAATTTAATATCAAACCCTTATCTTAAATGTATTTCCCAAAAATGAAACATAAACTGATAAAGAAGAGAAATGTGTGTGAATAATTTTCGAAAACGAAATCAGATTAGGTTTCCGAAACTTTAACAAAGGTAAGTATTTCTATAAATATTAATATACAAGCGGTTTCTTCAATGCCCGCCCCCTTTTATTTTTTGAACGGGTTAACTCAAAAAATGTAAACTTGAGATAATGAAATTGATGCATAAATACTATATTTTGGAGTAAAATTGACAGATGAAAATTTCACCTGTGTTTATTTCAATTTTTGACCTCCAGAACTTTATTTTACAATCCATCGTCACAACCTAAGAAACTATTTTTCCTCGGTGAGAACATTTTTGTAGTGTTCGTTTTTAGTAATCTTTCAACTTCTGTTGGTTTAGTAGTTTTTAATTTGGTTGTCTCCTAGATCAGGGAACTTAAAGAACTTGAGGAAAGCTAGAATGTAATTGGGAATTTTGCTCAAATTTTGAATTTCTGATTTTTTATTCAAGTTGTACGGACATTCAGTCAAATGAACCATTTCAAGATATAACCTCTTAATTTTATTATGATCAACTGGTGAAATTTTTGTATTTTCATAATACAAAACATGATCTTTTGAGATAACATGCTCTGCTAGTCCACAAGAATGTTTTTTCAGTCTACAGTCACTTTTATGTTCTTAAGACAAGATGGTATAGAAAACCCATATAGAGCAATAGATTCATCATCTTTTTACTCATTATCCATCGAGAATGAAAGCCGAAATCATTTCAGCATCAAAAGAAAGAGTAACAAATTTATCCCATCCTGACACTTTGTTGAATGATCTGAAATACTCATAGTCGCTGATCGTTCTTACCTTTGTTAGGGACATACACAGAGAAACTTTCAGCTTTTATGAAATAACGAAAGTATGGCGGTCGCGGGCTTTCAGTCTAATTATATATTTTCACAGCATTATAAATGCATGATTTCTTAATGAGAATTTGTGTATATCAACTAGGGTTTGCGCGTACCCGAATTTTCTCAATAATTGGGTATCAGGTATTATTTTTTCATATTTATTTATATCCAAACAGACCTCGAAGGTCTCGTTACATGGATAAAATGTTCAAAAATTAATTACATTGAGCACTTCAAGACAATAATAGCATTCTGAGGAAACTCAGTTCTATCACATACTTTAATCTATGATATATCGACATATAATATTACGAAATTTGTTCATCGGGAGGGTCCAATCCAAATCGAAGAATGTATTGTAGTTGTTGGCTAGTTGAAACTTGGTGACAAGTGGGGATCGAGTGGTAATTAATATCAGTGGAATATTGAAGATAGCGGAAGTGCGAGTTCTACGAGGTGGAACATTAAATCTAATCGGAGCTAAAATTTCTGGAGAATTGATTTTATAGTTGTGTAACCTTATCTTGTTCATATAATGAGGTATACCAGATTATATGCCCAACACAAGGTACAGATTGCGAACGGCTAGCTTTTGTCAGGGAGGCAAGGGCGTGATTCGGTGCTATTTGAGAACTCCCAGAAATCCAATAGATGGCACTGAGAATGAGTCTGAAGTAAAATGTTGTTAATTGGACGCCATCTACAGAAAGAAAGATTCCACAAACTTATTCTCAAGCCAATCTCTGTAGAAAGACTTTACCACGCTGGAAAAGAGATTCTTGAACATACAAATAAACACGCAGGTGTCAAATAGAAATATTTTATTAAAATTTTAGTAAATATCAAAGTACGATGGATTCAGTGGTCAAGATTTAAATATGGAATCAAATAATATACAATGGTCAAAGGAACTTCAGCGTAATGGTATAAAACAATAATGACACCAACAATCAAGATGAATGCATTCAAACCTTTTATATTTATTGCTGAAGGTTGACGTTTTTCCACTTTGTCAGTCCAGTGTGATATTCACTCCGTTCCAAAAACTGTTCCTACAGTTTCACGATAGTATGATAGCTTCAAAACTCAGCTATCCCTTAGTATCCTCCATGAAGATCTCCACAGACAGGAAGGTCTCTACTATCACCATTAATATAATGTCTCCAACCTCCTTAAAATTCTCCACAAGGTCAATCATTCTCTGTGAGGTCTAAGTACTCATCAATAGTTGCTAAATTTATTTCTCTGTTGTGGAAATTGAATGCTTTTATATAATTCTTAATAATCTCCACTTTCGATCCAATTCGTTTATATTTCTGGGCATATTCCTAAAAATAAAAATGTGATGTAAATAAAAAAATTCTAGAGTAGAAAACGTTAATAATTAATAATGTTTAACTTGTGCTGTGACTGCATGTTCTTCAATGATATGTTTAGGATTCATGAATTCAAGATATTTCAATCTTTGCTTTTCATTAAAACAAAAACGCTGCTTTATTTGTTTTACACTGTCCAAATAAAAAAGAATGCATTTTTCTTTAAACTGTACTATTTCCATTTCATTCATTCTAGCCACAAAGTATTGTTTCAATAACAGGGAAATAACATTGCCACCAGGGTATATTTCTTCAATTGGTACATGGTTTTGTTTATTTCCATATTCTAAATTAAACATTTTTTTCTCTCAATCCAAGTTTAGATCCTTGCTACTGTTTTTTTCACCTTCAGTCAGCTGCACTAATTTTAGTTTGATTAAACATTCCAAGATAGTTTTGTATGTTGTAAAAATCCGTTCATATAACACATAAAGTTTAGGACTTCCTGATATCATTTCTTTATTAATGTCATGGAAAAAGGGGAACACATAATTAAAAAAATTTATTTATAGCTCTGTTGAAGGATCCATGAACTTCACATGGGTGGTCTGAGCTGCAAGTAGCCTGTCATTCAAAACAGCATTTTGGAAGTATAACTCCAAAGCTGAAAGATGTTCTAGAGGCCATTTGACCACAGGAAGTAGAGACAGCTATCTTGTTTGAGCTGGATGTAGAAGTTTGTGGAATTTTATATTCAGAAAGGATTGGAATTCTTTATAGTCACCCAGACGTTTTGGGCTATTTCGTATATAATTGTATTAATCTCTTGCAAAATCCTCTACACCCCTCGGAAGAGTTTTGCAGGCATAAGAAGCACACAAATGAAACGAGTGGCAAATAAACTTCATCATGAATAAATGTGGGATCTCATTTGCAAATAGGGTGGACAATGAATGGTGTGAACCAAACGTAGTATTTGCACCATCAGCCGTTAACCCAATCGTGTTCTCTTTGTAAGGAATTATTTTATTATCAAAATATTTTTTTTATTCATTATGTAATGCTGAGGCAATGCCCTCTACAACTGCTACTGAACATAACATAATATCTTCCAAATTGAAATCAACTGCTTTTCTGGCAATGAACCCTAAGTGTTTTGTCTGTGCTTTCATCAACGATCAAAGGGAATTTTTCAGTTTGTAAAGTCTTAACTAAATCGCTGTGAGATAAATTTTCTGTTACATTTGTAACAATGGCTTGTGCTATAGTTCTTTCGAATGTAATTTCTTTGGCTATTCCAGAATCCGAGCGAACATTTTGAATAAGTTTCTTTAGGTCACCTAAAAAATAATATTGTTTGAATACCTATAGTGTCTTGATTGAAATTAATTCGTTGTGAATGAAATACAACAAAACATAGCCTAGATTTATTAAATAACGAATTTGTAAACCAAGCCGCAAGCATACTAACCAGTAAAGTTAAAAGGTAGATTATTTTGTGTTGAAAAATAAACCATTCTTATTTCTCCATATTTGATTTTATCCTCAAATGACTTTTTTGACTGGGTTTGCCCCAACTGGGTGATTGATAGTTGACTTGCTATACCTGAAAGCAAGTAATTACCTTTTTAAAAGATTGGTGTTTTATATTTAAAAAAAGTGGATAGAACGAAATTGCGTAAAATTGGGATTTAAAATATATACATGCACAATCATAGGCAATCAATGATAAATGAATTGGTTATTAGTGATTCCGTTTGTAAAATTTCAATCAGTTATTAAATATTAATTAAACTAAACCGAGCATAAAACCACGGAATGGAAGTTCACCTTTCACACAGTCCGCTAAACTCATCGAGATTTCGACATTGTATAACTGCTTTGGTTATATGATTATTGATTTTTATAGATTATAGATCCAATTCACCCGCATCAAACACAAATACTATTTAATATTGTCTTCAGATTGTTAAAGGTCAACAACTCAAAAAACTACGAAAAAAATCATACATCACATAATAATGGTCTTCAAACACTACATCCTCTGGTCATCAAGTCCGGATATCACCAAAAATATAGTAGCAGGTAAATCAGTTAAGTACCTAGGTCTAACAGTCGACCAAAAATTAACCTGGGAATCTCACAACAAATTAATTGCAAAACTGAGTACCTTGTGTTTTGTGATGAGACAACTGCGAGGAACAGTATCTACAAATGTACTCATACTGACCTACTTTGGTTTAGTACAGTCCATACTGTCATATGGCCTGGCTTTTTTGGGGGGGCTCGACACATATGACAAAAGTGTTCACAGTTCAGAAAAAAATCATAAGGTGCCTTGCAGGCCTACACCACAGAGACTCTTGTAAGAAATCCTTCATTGATTTTTCAATATTGACCTTACCTTGCCTTTACATTTACATTAAAACTCAGAACATAAAAAAACATGAAACTCAATATGTGAGAAACAATATGGTGCATGAATGTAACACACGTAGAGGTAATGAAATACGTTTACCTTATTCGCGATTAACCCTAGGCCAGGATTCTGCAGGTTATCAAGGGGTAATCTGTTATAACAAAACAAATGAAATATTGGGACAATTAGAAACTTACAGTGAGTGGAAAAAAGCTTTATTAAATTATCTTCTAGAAAATGCTTTTTTATTCTGTTGACGAATTTCTGCAATCCTGAATGATATTTTATTTATACTTAATCTAAACATGTATACATGTTTTCATCTATACATTTCTGTAACTGCTTGACTAGTCTTATCAAATTCTGTATTCGTATGAAATTTGTAGAATTTTCAAAGATGAATAAATTTCTATTCTATTCTATTCCATTCTTCTGTTTGGAATGTTGAATACCTTGCTTATTCTTCAAGTTATCTCAAAATTGATTCCACTGCCGTACTCCTTTAGCGAAAACGATTCAAACGTCCTGATAATCAAAAATTAATCAAGACCCCTATTCCATCCAAGTCTGTACCTATCTGGCTGAAACAGGTGCAACAGTTCAATAGAAGCCATTTATGTAATACCGTCTGCATCATCATTCACCCCCCCCCTTCTCATTGTGAATGGAAGTATCACAATATCGTAAGTACAACGAGGACATCCAAATTGGATTAGGTTCGAGATTCATGTACACAAGCAAAACATAAAACGATTATATTAAACTCATATGAGACTACACGGAACGGAATTGGTTATTTTCTAACATCGTAATCATTGTAAGCCACAACCAGCAGCTTATTAATATTTTGTAGCTTTTATTTATATCAGTTTGATTATTAAACTCTAATTGCCGCTCTGGGAAATAGAAGCGCGGTTGAATCAGGAAATTACAAAAGCAGAGGTGTTTTTTAATGGGAGGTTGTGAATGATAGCTTGCCGCTTTCATTATTTGAATTGTATTACTTTTGTTTTCACGCAGCAGATATTCAAGAAAAATGCCACTGAATGCTGGTTTCTCTAGTTGCTGCCTGAATAAACTTAAGAAATTCACAATGGTTTCTTCTTCATTGATGAATACGGAAAAAAAAATTTTTTATCGAAATGAGAATTATATGCACAGTTTGTAAAATGTTGCTATGGTGAAGTAGGGAAGCTAACTCAGGATCCATGAGACAGTTGTACTTATATGAATCAAATAGTTCCCAAATATTTATGGATCGAATATGTGTAATTAATCACCTATCAGGAGTTTCAAAGTTAATAACTCGATTACATTATATACTCGACTTTCTGAAAATTTTCATTTGCATATTGGCTGGTGAAGACTGAAATGAATCTGCATGTTGAAAACAATAATGGTTATCTATATGTACAATATTTACCATATCTGTACAGATTTTTATATCTACTAACAACTTCCGAAGTAATTTACATGGTCGTTCAACATTTTCAATCAATATGGCGACGAATTATGTCCTTGGTAGAGCTCGCCTTGGTTTGTCTTCGAAAAACAAATTGCAGAGTTTCGTTTCAGACTATAATTCATCATTCACTTCTGATGCTTTCCATGAACGGGCTCAAGCTGAAGGAATCAAACTGACTTTTACGAATTTTCTCATCGCCCTGATGGAAATGGTCTAGCATTTATAAAGATGTCTATCAAATGTTATCCGAAGTAAAGCTGTCGTTAGAAAAATGATTCGAAAGCTGCATTTCGTCATCATAATTTTTCTCACAATAAATTCTTGGGCTGGTCACCCAACTATAAGCTTTTTGGTCTTTCCAGAATCGTCTCAAAAACAACCGAAATACAAAAAATTGTACAGCCTTGTGAAACATTTTCTCTCACATCGATTCCAAGAAAATAAAATAATGAAAAAGGTATTGAATGAATCTTGTATTACAACTATAATTTCAATGGTTGATAAATCGCGAATACCATTGCTGGATCCAAATTGATCAAATGACTTGGTATGAGAATTCAATGTGAAGTTCGTTTATGAAATGTTTTCCAGAGTTGAAAGAATGAAAACAATCATATTGAAAAGCAGAAGTCAGATTGTGAGTATGGGATAGGAAAAATAAAAATGAAAAATGGTAAAAGAAAATTCATTTTCAGTTCTAGTGAAAGTGTTCCCATTCTATCATTTCTTAATCCAGTTGCTCCTTGTTTCATTGTTTCTTGTTTCTTTTTGAGTTTTTCCATTATTCCACTACGACTTCGACTTCTTATGCTAGACTGATTTCGATGAGGCTGCCCTCTACTAAGCTTCTGAGATTTCGGCGATTTACTCATACGTTCGATGATCTGGAAGTTCGGATGTGATGTTTCTAGTGCATTCGATTTTTTTCAATCAGTTTTCCTAGTTCATCCACAAACTCTTGATACAGAGCGTACTCTTATTGGTCACACCGTCAAGCTGTTCCTACCGACTGCACCAGAAATTAGTTGGGTAACTTCATACTATGAAGATTAGAAGTGTTTTGTACGGCATCAAAGTGCAAAATATTTGATGATAGTTATCAACCTGTTCTTCAACAGTCGAGATTGAGAAGTTATGATAATGAATTAATTTGTCTCAAGAAGTATTGTGTAATTCATTTCATTCGAAAATGAGTGGAAATATTTCGAATCTTATATGACAATGAGACTTCTGGAGGGTCCCAAAACATTGTGTTCCAGTTTTATTTCGACTTACTGAACACAATCTGAATGAGTTGAAGGGAGTTTGGGTGATAGCTGGTTGAATTGTAATATGCCTCCAGTAGAGGTTTTTTCAATAGAGGAGTACATGCAGAGGTGCAGAAACTCACAAAGAGAAGTCAAAATGAATAACTGACAGTGTACTTAGTTTTTAATGAAACATCAGTCAAAAAATCTATCGAATTATTGTAGGCTTACTCTACTAAATTTGGAAAATACTGGAGATTAGGCGTGGCTGACTGCACTTAAGCCTCTTTAGGTCTATTTCCTTCTTCTAAAGTAAGGGCAAATCTCTATATCGACTGAGTTGAGTCGTCCCTCACTGTACATTGAACTTCTTTCTGATGCATATCCAGGACAGTCACATACCTATGCTCCACGCCTAAGCCTCCATCTTCCTATTCACAGCCCCTGCAAAGAGCTGAGTCTGTTATTTTCATCATGAAGAGATGTTGACCGACGTAACTGGCAGTGTCGTGTCAGCATTCTCGTAGTTGTTTTATCCCAGTGTCTTTTGAGGTGCTATGAACAAATTTTTTTAATGCATCACAGTTTTCGATCTAATCATCGAACGTGTTGTTAGCGCCCTATCATTTCAAAGAATATCGATTTAGGATTAACTTGCGTAGAATATCTAATTCCAAGCCACTTCCATTTTATCATTCCTGCTCTCATTCGTACAAAAACAATAATTACAGCAACTGAGAACTCGCAGTCGCACGGAAACGCCTGCAGCAAAAAACAATAGCAGAGGAATGAAAAAATTCTCCGTACTACCGCAGCCAACGAACCGTTATAACGCAGTCGAAAACCCAACAACTACTTCTATTATTTCGTTTCGAGTACGTTCCTTCGGAGTTCACCTCATTACAAGTCTCGAGCCTCTGGTTATGTTATAATTGCTCACCAGCTGCACAAGGACAAAAGAACTGAAGAGCTGCCACTAGAGCTAAGTAGTCGTTCAGGGTGCTCCTAGCTGTGTTTAAGAACGATTAATAGATTTTATCAGGATCTCGAGTGCTTCGATTGTACTGTCGGAAAATAAACAAAACACAGGACGTTTGCATCACAATTATGAATGTGTTCAATGAGTTGATATTGCTGAATTGTGCGATCGAGTGAGAAATGCATGTTTAATATCGGTGAGGAACTTGTCTTTGAACAGTTCGATCATATGTCAGTCAGTTATGTTGGAGTGTTCTACAAAGAAAACTCTTTGTAATTCATCATGGATTCGGTAGACTTCATTGCCTTCCTCAGGATAACTGAAACACATGTCAATAAATTATGTGATAACATGATGGAATATTTGTTCCGTAGTTTTCTGGGTATTGTAACCTACCACAATCTGAAAAACTAAGAATTAATATTTGAATGTATACGAGTGTAGAAGGGCAGATTTTCAATCTACCTCGAAAAGTTGCTGCGTCTATTGAAAAACAGTTTTTTCTGGATAGAACAAGTCGCAACTTCTCGTATGAGTCAATAATAAAAACTAATATATATATATAAATGATGAGTTGTTTTTTCGGGTTTCATTCCGTGTTCTGTGGTTTTGATCCTCTGAAGGATAATTGTCACAACGTTTCGGCAAAGTCTCATTTGCCATCTTCTAGGTGATGATTGAGTTTCGTCCTCCGAACTCGACAGTCAGTAATAGCAAATGCCTCTGACTGTCGTCATTTTCCTTCTGTTTTATTCTAAAATTTGAGCCATGACGAATAATGTACAGTGTATCCAATCCATCTTGGCACAGAACTGATGACATATATACCCAGCAATCTCTTTGAAATATAGTAAGATAAAGAAAACACCTATCATATGTGTTTACTGAGTTGAAATTTATTCCAAGTAGGTGTTTTTCTTTCGACCTGGTCTGCACTACCAATTTGCAACTAGAAAAGTAGCTGAGTTTGTGCTATGATGGATCGGATAAACTATACATTGAAATCATCCTTTAGCAGCTGGATGGTTTTCTTTGATGAAGTCCATCTTCTCTGATAAAAATCCGAATAGTCTGTCGAAAGATGCATTGTTATGTGATGAATAGAGGCAACATACAAATTTAGTCTGTTGACAATTGAAACTTTTTTACCTAGAGATCAATTATCCTAACACCAAACTGATATTTTTGCACTCGACGTGCGTTTCGCTAACAAGGTTAGCATCTTCAGGAGAAGAAAATTGATACTAAATCTTAAGCTAGGGTTAGTTGTTTATATACCTAAAGTTTTTTGGTCCGATATGGACTTTGTTTGTTACTGTTAATTATTCCAATTAATTTCTCGATATCAATATTGATCTCTAAGAAAAGTTTCAACTTTTACACCAAAGGTTCCAATCTTACCGATTATACTGTTGACGACTGACAGGCCTAAACAACATCACCTTAAAATCTTTCGGCTCTAGCCCTTCTCCGCGTTGACACGATAAATCATTCCTTGAGTACAGACAAAAACCACTTCTCAAACCAAAGCGGGTATAGGAGTCATAACCTGGGTAAAGCATATACTCTTCTTTATTCCTAGATGAATTGATGATAAGATTTTTCTGTTTGCAGTTGATGATGCAGATCACTGATATTTTATTCATCCCACGGATATTATAATAATCGATTCTCATTTCTATCGAAGATGGGTTACCGAGTACCTTCTACCCGGAAATTCGATTGAGGAGGTATTTTACTTCCGGAATTTTTTATTTAGGGAGACATCATCATCATTTTTCAAATTGAAATTGGGAAAAACCAGAAGTATCAACCACGTACAGAAATGTGGTTTATCACTTCACAGCACATATAGTTGATAGAATAGAAAGACCACCTTCTATCTAAGGTTATTCTTTCAGTCGCCTTCTACGACAGGCAGAATCTACCCCAGGGTTATTCCAATCTGACCCCATACAGAGACATTCTCGATTATAATGTGGTGATCGTTTAAATAATTATTATTCGAAGTAATGTTTAAACAATTCACCATTCAATAATATATTTTTCGATTATTTAATTTATTTTTCATCATCACCATGTATATTTAAAGTTAGCCAGTCCGAGATGGATTCTATGAAATACCGAATACCGACACATCTGTTCATATCTTCCCAGGAAAAGAAAAATCCTCGACAATACGTTTACAATCCGCTCTAGCAATAATATCACTGTTTAGAATCAATCTTTTGAGAAAAGCTATAAATTCGTCTTAGTAAATGAATAAAATATTTCAGAGTTCCTTTGAATATCTCGATTTCAGATGTCGAGTTTATGGATTGTAATTACGGACGGTACCTAGTTTATGACATTGTCGGGATTTCTAAGACCTTAAGATTCTGGGATTTTCCGAGCCCTAATTATGTACCCAGCTAAGGTACTCGGATTTTTCAGTTCGAGTTTTAATCTAGTGGAGACTACTTCAGTCAGTTCAGTTTCAATCTCAGTTTAGTTCAGATCTCCATTCGTTCAATTCATCTCGCGATTACCTCGGTACAACATAGAATCTGCCTCGGCTGGAATAATTCGTTGTTCAATAAACACGTTATTCCAATATTACTTCAATGTGTTCGGCTCTGCCACATGAATCATAATTACTCACGAGAAATACAAAATAGGTGATACGGTATTACCAGATATCACCAAAGTGGTGACCCCGACGTGATCTTTTTTTTCGTGAGTGATATTCTTTGGCTAACCGACGCGACGTAAGGTTTTTTTTGTGGCGACGCGAGTTCCGACGACGGGTTAGACAACACTGTGCTAAACAACGATCTCAAAGACACTAGTGACCAAAGTTTTTGCGAATAATTCAATAAACTTTCCAACAATGTCGATAGAAGAAGTGACCACGGCCGCAATCGCGCATGTTAAGTTACCGGCTTTCATTCCTGACGACCCGGATCTTTGGTTCCAACAAGTAGAATGGGCACTCAAGAATGCTGGTGTCAAGACAAGCACTGATAAATTTCAGTACGTCGGAACATTGCTCGAGCCGCGATATGCCAAAGAAGTTCGTGACCTGCTTCTGAACCCACCGGAGGAAGCGGAGAATCCTTTTAAAGAACTGAAAGATGAACTTCTCCGACGGCTTGGCAAATCACAGGCCAAGCGCACGCAGCAGTTGTTGGAACGGGAAGACATCGGTGATAGGACTCCGTCACAGTTCTTGCGCCACCTCCAACAACTTGCAGGTGAATCGGCGGCCCAAGACATCGTCAAGGCACTTTGGATGGACCGCCTCAACCCAATTGTGCGTGCCAGTATCGCAGCCCAACCGGACACCATGATTCTCGACGACCTGGCGCGGATCGCCGACAATGTTATGGACTCAATTGGCTTGCTGGCGCCGCGATCCCAGGTATCCGCGGGATCAACGACCCTGGAATCGAAGCTGCTGGAACAACTTAACAAACTCCAAATGCAGTTAGCGGAGGTGCAGAGCGACCATCGCAGGGAAATCGCTACCGTGCGTGCAGAGCTCCAGGAATCGCGCAGGGGCCGTCCTAACTTTCGCAACCGATCGCCGTCAAACAACCGCGGTCGGGGCCGATCCAACTCGCGTGAACCACTTCAGTATGACGGTATGTGTTGGTACCATTTCAAATTCGGGGATAGTGCGCGAAAATGTAAGACCCCGTGCAGTTTAAACGCCTCGTTCGTCGCGCGTTCGGGAAACCAAACGGGCGGTCACTAATGGCGACTAGTGACACATGCCCGCCCACTCGCCGTTTATTTGTGACCGATCGCGAGAACGGCACGGAATTTTTAGTAGACACTGGGGCGGACTTGTGTGTTTTCCCGCGGAGACTGGTGAACGGCAAAAGGACACAAACCGGCTACGAACTGACAGCCGCGAACGGAATGACAATCGCGACGTACGGTGCAGTGACCATGACATTAAACCTAGGTTTGAGACGCGACTTTCCCTGGAACTTCGTCATCGCCGACGTATCGCGACCGATTATTGGGGCCGATTTCCTCGCGCATTACGACCTGATGGTGGACCTAAGAAATAAACGGTTGGTGGACCGCGAAACGCGCCTGAGTGTGTCTGGCCAACCTACGAAAGCAAACATCGCGAGTGTCAAAGTCCTGACCGGTGAGTCTTCATACCACGACCTACTGCAGCGCTACCCAGATATCACTCGACCGGATGGTTCGTGCAAATTGTCGACGGTCAGACACGACACCGTTCATCACATCCAAACGACGCCAGGCCCACCAGAAGCAGCGAAACCACGGCGACTCGCACCAGACCGACTCAAGTGTGCAAAAGAGGAGTTCGAGTCCATGCTGCGATTGGGCATTTGTCGCCCATCTAAGAGCAGCTGGGCCTCTCCGCTACACATGGTACCGAAGAAAGGTGACGAGTGGCGTCCATGTGGAGATTACCGAGCACTCAACTCCAGAACTATCCCGGATCGCTATCCGGTACGCCATATCGAAGATTTCGCGCAGACGCTCCACCGCAACAAGGTTTTCTCGACCATCGACCTGGTGAAGGCTTATCACCAGATACCCGTTGCCGAAGAGGACATCTCGAAGACCGCTATTATCACGCCATTCGGACTTTTCGAGTTTCCATCGATGAGCTTTGGTTTGCGCAACGCCGCGCAAACTTTTCAACGATTCATGGATGGTGCACTTCGGGGTCTGGACTTCTGCTACGCCTACATTGATGACGTTCTGGTAGCATCTGAGTCCGACGAGGAACATCGAGAACATTTGCGTATCTTGTTCGAACGCCTGCAGAAATTCGGAGTCGTGATAAACCCCAACAAGTGCTGTTTCGGTACGCCAGTCGTACAGTTCCTGGGTTATCCCGTCTCCGAAAAAGGAACCGAGCCACTTCCCGAGAAGGTCGCCGCCATTCGAGAGTATCCGATGCCGAAAACCGCCAAAGGACTTCGACAGTTCCTGGGTATGTTGAACTTTTACCGCAGGTTCTTGCCCAGGGCTGCTCACACACAGGCCCCACTCAACCACCTTCTCAAGGGCAAGCTGAAAGGGAAGGCACCCATTCACTGGAACGTCCAAGCCGAAACAGCTTTCGAGCAGTGCAAGGAGGAACTTGCAGCCGCAACACTCCTGGCTCACCCGAAACTTGGCGCAGAGCTGTCACTGGTGTGCGACGCCTCAGACTACTGTGTCGGAGCCGTACTCCAGCAACGTATCGACGACCACTGGGAGCCGCTGGGTTTCTTCTCGAAGAAGCTTAGCAGCGCAGAATGCAAGTACAGCGCCTACGACCGAGAACTGTTGGCGATATACCGCGCTGTTCAGCATTTCAGGCATATGGTCGAGGGACGAATGTTTACCATCCTGACCGACCACAAACCGATCACGTTTGCCTTTCGCCAGAAAGCTGACAAGTGCTCGCCACGCCAGTTCCGCCACCTGGACTTCATCAGCCAGTTCACGACAGACATCCGGCACATCTCTGGGGAAACCAACGTGGTTGCTGATGCCCTCTCCAGGGTGGACGAGATTGCTGTTACTATGGACTTCGAGGCTTTGGCGATATCGCAGCAGCAGGACCAGGAACTCCAGCAGATTCTACAAGAACAAAACACAGCGCTTGACTTGCGGCAGATCTGCATTCCTGGATCCAACACGGCCATTTACTGCGACGTCAAAACTTCAACGGCCAGACCTTTCCTCACGGCACCATTCCGCAGGATCGCTTTCAACGATATCCACGGTTTGGCTCATCCTGGAATCAAGGCGACAACCAAGCTGATGACGCAACGCTACGTGTGGCCGTCGATCAACACGGACTGTCGGACCTGGGCACGAGCTTGCATCCCCTGTCAGCAGGCCAAGGTGACCAGGCATGTTTCTGCTCCAGTTGGTGAATTTGCAGCGCCATCTCGTCGGTTCGAGCACGTTCATCTGGACCTGATCATCATGCCGTATTCGCAAGGATATCGATACTGCCTAACCTGTGTCGATAGATTCTCACGGTGGCCAGAAGCAATCCCACTTCAGAACCAGGAAGCTGAGACCGTAGCCCGCGCCTTCTACGAGCACTGGGTCGCTCGTTTCGGCGTACCGTTACGAGTCACAACGGACCAAGGACGCCAGTTCGAATCCTATCTATTCCGCAGCCTCAACAACCTCATGGGAACGACGCACCTAAGAACCACCGCTTATCACCCGGCGGCCAATGGAATGGTCGAACGTCTCCATAGGCAACTAAAGGCAGCAGTCAAGTGCTTGCAGGCAAATCGCTGGACGGAGACGCTTCCAACAGCGCTCCTTGGCATCCGCGCTGCCTGGAAGGAAGACCTGCAGGCAACAGCAGCAGAGATGGTCTACGGCCAACCTCTTCGTCTACCGGGCGAGTTTCTGGTATCTCGAGCACCCAGAGACGTCGACAACGCATCCGAGTTTGTCAAAGACCTCCGACAACACTTTGACGAGCTTCGACCAGTTGGTGGATCAAGACATGGCGAACGCAGAGTATTTGTATTCAAGGACCTCGCCACAGCCACCCACGTCTTCGTGCGACACGACGCACCAAAGGGACCCCTCCAGCTGCCCTACGACGGACCGTACGAAGTTCTTTCTCGCACAGACAAAGTTTTCACACTCTTAATGCGAGGAAGACACATACCAGTCACCATCGACCGTCTGAAACCTGCTTACATCGTGGACGACAACATCCAGCCACCAGAGAACGACGACGACTCCGACGACGAGGGTATCGTCCTAATTCCGCCACAACAGAACGAAGTCCCGCCACCAGCCCCAGCTCAGATACCACCCAGACAACCTGTGGTGGCAGAACCACCCGCGGAGCAACCACCTCCAAGCCTCAGGACACGTTCTGGACGTCAAGTCCGGTTTACTGAACGATACCAGGCTGGTTTCGCATAGGTCGACGCTACGTGATCCGTTTTTACCTCATCCTGTACATTTGTAAATAATTAATTAGATAATTAAATGTGTTTGTCTGACTATATGCAATGGTGACCATTTTTCCAAACTTATCTTTTCAGTTTACAACTTTTATTTTCGACAATTTTTTTTAAACCACGATTTCAATTGTTTTTTCTCAAATCAACTGTGTATATTTTTGTTTTTATTTTTTTGCAAAGTCTACCCCTGACCCTCTTTTGTTTGTAGCGTAGTCATTTGTATCGTTAATCACTAGCAAGGGGGTACTGTGGTGATCGTTTAAATAATTATTATTCGAAGTAATGTTTAAACAATTCACCATTCAATAATATATTTTTCGATTATTTAATTTATTTTTCATCATCACCATGTATATTTAAAGTTAGCCAGTCCGAGATGGATTCTATGAAATACCGAATACCGACACATCTGTTCATATCTTCCCAGGAAAAGAAAAATCCTCGACAATACGTTTACAATCCGCTCTAGCAATAATATCACTGTTTAGAATCAATCTTTTGAGAAAAGCTATAAATTCGTCTTAGTAAATGAATAAAATATTTCAGAGTTCCTTTGAATATCTCGATTTCAGATGTCGAGTTTATGGATTGTAATTACGGACGGTACCTAGTTTATGACATTGTCGGGATTTCTAAGACCTTAAGATTCTGGGATTTTCCGAGCCCTAATTATGTACCCAGCTAAGGTACTCGGATTTTTCAGTTCGAGTTTTAATCTAGTGGAGACTACTTCAGTCAGTTCAGTTTCAATCTCAGTTTAGTTCAGATCTCCATTCGTTCAATTCATCTCGCGATTACCTCGGTACAACATAGAATCTGCCTCGGCTGGAATAATTCGTTGTTCAATAAACACGTTATTCCAATATTACTTCAATGTGTTCGGCTCTGCCACATGAATCATAATTACTCACGAGAAATACAAAATAGGTGATACGGTATTACCAGATATCACCAAAATAAAAATATGGATGGGATTCAAACAAAAGCATACAGTGAATTGAATATGGTGAAATGGTTTCACTAATGTTGAGTATGTCTGTGGATATGTTTCAATGCCAGCAATTCAGAGAAGAACATCCCTTTTGTATATATAGCGCCAAATGTCAAATCAAAATGCCAGGTTTGTAAAATCTCCTGTAATATTCTCATTTCCAGATTCTATTCACGTCCTCCATCATATCATATTTCCAGATCATTCTTTTCACCATGAATAACACTTTTATTACTGAATATCAGGCAGAAGCTATTGAATTTTATATTTTGATTCCTACTGACATTGACAGATACTCGCAACATTGAGTACCACTTTGTTTGCCAATGTTATTTACAATATTATACCAATATAGTCATAACTATATATTATACTATCGTATTCGAATATTGAATACCGAATAACGAATATCGCTGAAAGTTCCCATCTTTGTATAGCCAGTATAATATTTTCGAAAGGAAGCTAATGTTTCCGTACTATCGAATAGTAATAATATTCGTAATATTGGTCTAATATATATGTGCTACTCGAAATCTTTGCATCTTCAATCGAACAATTATCAAATCGATACAAATCATATTTTCGAAACTGATGAGAAGTCTTCAAGAAAACAAAAATATATGTTGTCTTATAGGCGTAACGATTTATTTATATCAACAAGAGCTAAGAAACATGACGTGACCGAATGAAACAGTCACAAGCATCCCCTGCAGTTTGCACTCTTCATCAATCACTCAGAATCAATCAATTGTTGTTGTGTCCTTCTTGAAGATTACATATTTTTGAAACGATTGAACAATTTGAAACAGACTACAAAAACCCGACCTATCGAGTAACAAAATGAAATGTTGAAGAGTCAGTACTGATAATGACAATAACAAACATAATTGTATGCCTGGGTAGAACTTGTATACTAGATGTATACAGGGCTGCCCAAAAATTATTGTTAAATGGCTGGATACAATATGTGATTAGTTCCAGTCCATTCGTATCGACTCAATCAATTTGGCGATGATAGGTTTCTCTGGAATGTAACTACGAATATTTTCGATACGACCAATTGTATTGAGACTTTCTGGACCAGTTGCTAGAAGCCCAGAATGGAGTTTATTCTACAGCCTGAAAGATACTATTTTTTTCTACACCACATGCCTCAGTCTTCCTCATTTTTTCAAGAGGTATAATACCATATCTGACACTTGGTCCAAAAATTTTAGTGAGGTGGAATATTCTCCTGAAACTCCGAATCATTCCACCCACCCTAATGATAATTATGGTGTTTATGTTCGTTTTTGAGAGATCTTTCGTACATGAACTCCCAAAAATTGAATTTTATTTGGATTGAACTATTCAATATTCATACCGTTTCACCCTGATTATAGAACAATAATTTCACTTGATTGAAACTGCAACAACAGATCTCATCCAACACAACAGATAAGAGAAAAAAATCTTTGATTTATTTATCTCGCGCCTTCGACAATTTCAACTTTGAGTTCATCGTAAAAAACTTAGTACACTTGGAAATTCAGGAAAAGTCGGGCGAGATAAAAAAACGCGAAAACGCACTCGGTTTATATAAACATGTATTCTTGTTTGAATTCTTGAATCCTTTGCCCTTATCAGAAAACAAAGACATCGTTCTACCAGAAGAAATGTATTGTAGGGCAGACATGATTTGATGGCGAAAAGATAATAACGAATGAAATGAGAAGCGAATTCAGCTTTTTTCCTCCATTCTTTTATCCAACCAATTTCTGATATATTATCACCCACAACGAGCTTTAATCTATAACGTCACCTTCCAATAGCCTTCCAAGATACATCGGAACCCTGATCAGAAAGAAAAATGTTGAGCTATTCATTTGATAGCCCTATAACCCTTTTCACAGGATGGAGTTAGTAAATAGAGAAGAGAAAGTGGCTCCATTTTCCTATATCGGGAGATAAATCAGTGATTCAGTAGAGAACGGAAAACTTTCAGATTGATCGTTTAGGTAAAAGGTTCCTTTACCGGCATTGGTAAATAATGGCTCGTTCCCGGAATCCGGAATCGAAATTCACCTCTCCGGGTTGAAATACGCGGAAAGGAAAAATCAAAGGAAGGCCTTCCTCGTAAAATACCCGCATTGAACTTGTGAGAAATTGCGGTTGGTGAATTCGGCTGTTTTTTGATTTAGTTTAATTTTTTTTAATTGAATCCCAGTAAGATGTCAGAACTACAATTATTTTTGTAAAAAGTGTAGAAGTTTTAATGAAATCATGGCTTTTTCTGTTTCGAATCAATGAAAGAAAAAATATGAATTTTTGATTGATATTGATAAACACTTTGTCAAAGCCTCTCAAAAACCTTTCGGGTCGAAGGGAAATATAAAGGGTTATCATTTGAGGAAGTTGATGGAAACGAATGAATGAAGAATTTTCCAGATTCATCCAGAAAAACTTAATAAAAAAAACAATTCAATCAAAACGACAAGTATACCAAAACACAAAATTGAAAAGATGTTTCGGATAGAGGGTACTCGTTTAGGCGGGACCTGGATGGGTTGAAGTGCAGTTCTCGTTCAGTGAGCCGAAGTTGGTGTATTTGCGCATTCCTATTTTTGATGACTGAATGCGTCCTTGTTCAGGAAATACGTAGCTCCCTTTATTTTTTTTCTTGGTTCATCCATTCTGTTATTCAATTCTCACAGGGTCTTCAATGTAAAGCCTGTCTTTTTTCCTCTTGGTAAATTCAGTTTTTGGAGCTCTCCTTTGGGAAGGGTTGACAGTTGAATAAAACATAACTCCGTAACTCATGATGTACATAGTTATCGGTTACAAATAATCGAATTCGATGAAAAAAAAATCACAGTTGATTTTCCACTCTTGATTCAATATTGCTTGAAAAAAGTCAATCTGAATGTGGAATTCAACATTCCTTATTGAATGATATTGGATCAAACTTCCACCCACTGCATACATCACCTACTTTGTTGAAACCTATTAAAAAACTCACCCTGTTAAAATATCACAATCAAAAAAAATTTGGACATTTGACCAAAATATGACATTGAAAAAACTCGAGCCCAGTGTAATTTATAGCCCCATTTTCACAATGTTGAGAAATCTGAGCAAGCTTCGTATTTAAAGGGATCAGTTTGTTCATTTATATCACCTGAATGCATTTTCAAATACTCCATCGATGGTCCTTGGAAATTCTTGAAAGGGTAATTTCACAAAATTCTCGCTTTTTTTCAGAGAAAGGTAATCCGTCTGATTGGTGATTCTTCGCTCACAGACTCGCTCACTTCATTGGAACATCGTAGAAGGGTCGGGGACTTGTCTCTATTCCATTGCTCTTCTGAATTGTTATCAATCGTTCCACCCTTGGCAATATCTACACGGATGACTCGACGAGTATAGAACTCCTACCCCTTTGTTGTGAATTTGGAGACCTGTCGAACTTCTCTTGCTCAGGAATTTTTTTTCAATAGAACAGCAGAGCTTTATAACTCCTTGCCGAAAGAGTTCTTTCCTGATGCTAACAAACTTCAAAAATTCAAGGTGAATGTTAATTTGCATATATAAAAAAAGGGGTGCATTCCTTAAACAACATTTGATTTTCGAATGTGGAACTATAATATTTTTGAAGACATTTTTCAAACTGCCGGGGCCATATGGTCATTGGAGTCATCATCAGAAATTCTCAGTACTAACGTGCATAGGTAGCTATGGAAATTGAATATTTTGAAAGTTCGGAGGATGTGGTTCGTGGCTTCCTCTATCGTAATCATATAAAGTAGTCCTAGAAACACTCTTCCTGGATATTCGAAATATCTAGAAAACTGATGAAAAAGTTGAGGTCTAGGCTACTCAATCACAGAATTACAGCAAATATTTCCATCGTATGTTAAAAATCCCATATGAAGCAGGACATTTTCGATCAATTACAGCTCGGTCCGTGTATCTATAGTAATTATTGTCAAAATATACATTTGTCATCTTGACAGGCATAAATACTGAATTTCAAACGTCGTTGTTTTAACTCCTGAAATATTCTACCGAATTACACTCGTGCATCAAAATAAACCTGATAATTTTCTATTCAAGCATGTTGTCAGTAAAAAAACTGCATTCGGTTATTTTCATATTTTGCTAAAAGAGCCCTCCTTCGGAGTCGGGCTCTTTCGACAAAATATGAAAATAAACTCATGCAGTTTTTAGACAACATGCTTTCATGGAAAATTATTGGTAATTTTGAAGCACTTGTGTAATTACTCTCGATAATTCGCCCTAGCAGTGATGACTTTGACATTTCATGGCACGATATATTTTAACGATGAGTTCCTGTTGGTGAAAAGGCTAGTCATGTTCCATACTATAACTGAACTGATCAAAGAAACTTCTTATTTTTTTTTTCAATCAGTAATAAAAATAGTTTATTGATGACAATTTCGTAGAATTGATATTTGAAATATTTGATTCTGGTTCATTATGAATAATCTTATACTTGGAAGTAGTCGTGAAAAAAAAATTTCCACTAGAAGAGTCAAGTAGACTAGTTACCTAATCTACAATAGTTTCACTTTCAATTAAATGTTCACGTTGTAATTTTTTGTTATTCAGATGATAAAATTGTTTTCATTCTATAATTCAGCTCAGAATATTTCAGGAAATAAGCCACTCGACCTGAAAATGTTTTCAGATAATTGTCTATTGTGTCAAACTCAAACTCAGAATATCAACCGATGAAGTCACACATCCTGCGGACTCATGGTTTCATCAGGCTGGTTGCTCTCTTGGTATTGCTTAAAAAAAATTTTTGTTGAAAAATGTAAATTTTTCGATAAAACTTTGAGGTCTTGTGGTGTTAGTTTAGATAACTCAATGCTACCCCATTCAGAAAGATTTTGAGAATGTTAAAAAATACAGAATCGTATTAAAAAAATCGAAGTTGAAAGTGACTCAAGGAAACAGTAACCTTTTTTAATACTTTACCAAGCATACTTCTACGGTACACCAGAAGTTGCAATGATCATGTGAAATGAGTTTTCAAGAATATGTACTATTAATCAAATCAAACTTTTCATTTTCTTTGGAATGGTAAAAAAATTTGCCTTCTGTTCAACAATAATCAGAACTTACATCTAACTTACAAAAAAATATCAGACGGGTCTACAGATGGCAGAAACACAGTAAAGTCAATGGCGGATGATTTTAAGAAAACACATTACAAAACATTTCATTACCAAAAAAGACTTCAGGTGTTATCTAATTATCGACAGATTTTCAGATCTCTTGATATTTTCTAGAAAATGATCTAATAATCTAGATCCAGTGTATTTAGAAGCATTGTTAGTAGGTACTCTTATATCTGGCAGCTCTGATGTTTTCCTAATATTAATATCACTTGTTTTGTATTATAATATAATGAAAATCAGTTCAAAATATTATACTTGGCAACAGCACAATACGTAGACAAGACAACCAGAACTCAATTAAAAACTGTCACTTTTGACGTTTTGTTGTTGTCAAGAAATTTTGTAATTTCGAGCAGCAAAACTCATTCAATAAAGTTATTGGCAAGCGTTGTTTGCTAAAATTCATTCATTGTCTGA
Source organism: Zygogramma bicolorata (assembly GCA_032362365.1). Classification (NCBI taxonomy): domain Eukaryota; kingdom Metazoa; phylum Arthropoda; class Insecta; order Coleoptera; family Chrysomelidae; genus Zygogramma; species Zygogramma bicolorata. The sequence goes on from JAVJAQ010001250.1 coordinate 333,232, forward strand.
ATTAGTGCATGAAAAAGCTCACGACACTAAACATTGGCTACTTCGAGCAGGATATAATCAGCAGAAGGAAGAAAATTTCATAGACAATTCATCACATCAAACCAGAATTCAACGTATGCAGTCAGGTCCTTCGCAGCTCAGAATCATATCGAATCCTAGTTTATTTCAAGAAGATTTCAGAAAACTGATTAAGTTTGAAAAGTCAAGGAGTCAGGGCCGTAATCAGCTCTTTCGGTGAGGTAAGCAGGAAAATATTCGAGGTTATATCATTTTCATTCAAAATATCTCTAATTTGAACTTGCTTACTGCTGTAAGTTACACTTTTCGCATTAGAATGTCTGAAGAAATCAAAGCATTGAATTACAAACGAGGTTCAGTCAAAGCTCAACTGACGCGGTTTTCGAAATATATATCAGATTTCAACGATGCTTCCAAACTTAACGAATTATATTCACGTTTAGAAAAGGCCGAGCTTCTTTGGAATAACTTCAATGAAGTACAATCATTATTAGAACTCAATGATGCTCTTATTGATCATTCTCAAGAAAGAATTGATTTCGAAAATAACTATTTCAAATCAATTGGTGCTGCAAAAGATATGATAGCACAAATAAAAAGTCTTGACAGTAATATATCTTCAGTTCATTCGAATAACATAATTTACAGTAGTCAATAACAGTACAAATCTACCCAAATTGAATTTACCCGAATTTCATGGTTCTTACGAAAAGTGGTTGCAGTTTGCAGACACATACAAAGCTATGATTCACAACTGGGTTTCTTTAAGCAAAATTCAAAAGTTCTGGTATCTAAAATCATGCTTGAAGGGTGATGCAGTTAACATTTTGTCTGCTTTGGAAGTGTCTGAAGCAAATTATACTAAAGCGTGGGATCTCCTATGCGAGCGATATGAAAACAAGCGTGCTTTAGCTCAAATACATTTGAAGGCAATCATTAACATACCAGTTATTCAAAAGAAATCACATATTCAGCTACGAAATATTATTGATTCTGTAAAACAACACATGCAAAATCTCGAATCATTGGGGTTACCTGTAAATCAGTGGGATACGATAATTATATATATTGTTTCTTCAAAATTAGACTCCATTACTAGAAGGGAATGGGAGGAATATATTTTAAAAATAACATCAATTTTTCCCACATTAAAGGATTTTACGACATTTCTCAATCAAAAGTGCCAGTTTCTAGAGGGCTTGTATTCCAACGATAAAACCACTCATGCTACTCAAAAATACATATCAAAGAAATTATTTGATTCTTCCACAACTCATGTTGCTACTACAAATCCTTTTTGTATTTTTTGCCACAAGGATCATTTTATTTTTTCCTGTAGTGAGTTTTTGAAATTGGGCATACAAGATCGTCTTAATAAAATCAGAAAACTTAAGACTTGTACAAACTGTCTCCGTAAAGGTCATTCACAAAAATAATGTAATAGTTCATTCGTCTGCAAAATATGTTCGCTGAAACACAATACTCTTCTCCACTTGGAGAAAGACCAAATCAAACATAATGTGAATGATATTCAGTCCCCCTCATCAGATACTGAATTAACACAAAATCAGTCAGAATCAGTCTCACATCTATCTCAATCGACTTCTGTTTCAAAAAAGGAAAACTATGATTCAAACATCATTCTATCTACGGCAAACGTACTCATTTCAGATAAATCTGGTAAATTTCATAAATTTCGAGCTATTCTTGATAATTGTTCCCAATCTAATTTCATCACACAAAAACTATTCAACATTTTGGACTTATCTTTGTCCAAAGTAGCTCATTCAGTGGAAGGTTTCGGTTCGAATATCACTTCCGTAATTCAGAAAACAGTCGCAACAATCAAATCTACCACGAATTCATACACTCACAAGGATTTACATTTTTTAATTTGTAACAAAATTACGAAGGATTCACCTTCAGTTCCGTTTGATATATCCTATTTGAGGATTCCTCAGAACATTGTACTTGCTGATGAAGCATTCAATAAAACTGGTCCAATTGACATGCTCATTGGAGCCTCCATTTTCTGGGAGTTAATGTGTATTGGACGCATTAATATCGTTCAAAATCATACTGTTTTACAAAAAACCAGACTTGGTTGGATATTTTCAGGACCTCTACCATCATATGATTCAGTCACGAATCCAGTATGTCATCTTACAACAGTTGATAATAATGTTCAAGACATGCTCGAACGCTTCTGGAAAATTGAGGAATGTCAGCCTTTGGTGAAATATTCCCAAGAAGAAGCGGAATGTGAAGCACATTATGTTGAAACCACGACTCGAGATTCATCAGGTAGATTCATTGTAAGTCTACCAATGAAAGAATACGTTAATCAATTGGGTGATTCATTTAACACCGCTCTGAAAAGATTTTATTCAGTTGAGAATAAACTAAATAAAAATCCTGATTTCAAGAAACATTATGTTTCATTTATGTCTGAGTATGAAGCTCTTGGACACATGACAAATATAAATATATCATGCGACAATTTTCAAAATCCCATTTATTATCTACCACATCATGGAGTTTTGAAAGCTTCAAGCAGCACAACAAAATTACGCGTCGTATTTGACGGCTCTGCGCCTACCTCTACAGGTATTTCATTGAATGATGTGCTGAAAATAGGTCCTACAATTCAAGATGACTTATTCACTATAGTCACTAGATTTCGAACTCATAGATACGTGGTAACTTCTGATATAGAAAAAAATGTATCGTATGGTAAATATTCAGACTTCTCAGCGTGATTTACAACGCATAGTATGGCGTTCGGATCCCTCAGAAGAACTCAAGCATTTTCAATTAAACACTGCTACATATGGTACAGCAAGTGCCTCATTTCTTTGTATCAGATCTTTATATCAACTTGCCAATGAAAATAAAGATGAGTTCCCAGAAGCATGTGAAATCATCAAAACCAGTTTTTATGTTGATGACTTGTTAACAGGTTTTGATTCTATAGAAAGTGGTAAGCGTATCATATTGGAACTTATTCATATTCTCAGTTCAGCTGGCTTCAATCTCCGTAAATTTGTCTCAAATAACCATTCCATTTTGGAAGGAATATCGGGCAACAATTCCTGTTCAATTGAAAAATTCATCTCTGATGACAGCATAACAAAGACTCTTGGTTTAATCTGGAATTCAGTTGATGATGCATTTCAGTTCACCATTACCCCAAAGCATAGCTCTCATGCTTCAAAACGCATTGTGTTATCAACTATTGCTCAAATATTCGATCCTCTAGGTCTTCTAGGTACTTGTACTGTCAAGGCCAAGCTCATTATACAAAGACTGTGGGAATTAAAGCTCGATTGGGACGAAAGCCTACCAGTCGATTTACATCATTCTTGGCTCGAATTTTCAGACCAGATGTCTGATTTGAATAAAATTCGAATTCCTAGACATGACATCTGTCCAAACCCAGTTTCAATGAAATTGCATTGTTTCGGAGATGCATCAGAAAAGGCTTATGGTACTTGTTGTTATCTTCGATCGAGTGATCAAAAGGGAAACATTTATGTGAAATTAATTTGTGCCAAATCGCGAGTTGCACCGCTCAAAAAAATTTCCCTACCGAAGCTTGAACTCTGTGCAGCTTTACTTTCGATACAGTTGACTCAGAGAGTACTGAAAGCGATTAAAATTAAAATTGAAAATATACATTATTGGACAGACTCTACGATTGTCCTCTCATGGATCTCGACAGAGCCTCATCGTCTGAAAACTTTCGTTGCAAATAGAATAACGGAAATTCAACAATTTTCAAAATCTGATCAATGGAATCATATTCCAACTAAAGAGAATCCAGCAGACGTTATATCTCGAGGTAGAAATCCAAGAGAATTAATGGAATGCCATACTTGGTGGACAGGGCCTGTTTGGCTCTCAAACGAAAAAGCGTTTTGGCCTGAAAAAGGATTTTTAATTGGAATGGATATTCCAGAATTGAAGAAAGTTGAATCAACTTTACTTTCTCAAACTCATGACACACATATTCTTGATCGTTATTCCTCAATAACAAAATTACAAAGAGTCATAGCGTACTGTTTACGTTTCTTGAATAATACAAAAACTGTGAATACTCCTTTAACGGAGCATTTATCATCGAGAGAACTTGCGAATTCTATGATACTCTTGTGTAAATTTGTCCAAAGACATTCATTTTCCCAAGAAATACATTTTTTGAAAATGTCGAAATCGCTTCCATCAAAGAGTCATATATTATCCTCGAATCCATTTTTAGATGAAAGAGGTCTCATCAGAGTAGGTGGAAGATTGAAAAATGCTAATATCCCGTACAATTACAAACATCCCATTTTGTTACCTGCTAGTGGTAATTTCATCAAACTAATTATCAAACATGAACATATTAGACATTTGCACGCAGGAGTACAAGCTACTTTAGCAGCTGTGAGGCAAAATTTTTGGCCAATCGCTGGTCGTAGTACTGTTCGGAAGGTTTTGAACAATGGTGTGATTTGCTTCAGAGTCAAACCCACTGAAACAAAATATCAAATGGAAGAAATTCCATCCTCTCGACTCAAACCTCAAAGATCTTTTATTACCACTGGAATTGATTTGGCTGGCCCATTTCTTATCAAAGATGGAAAGACTAAAATTAGAAAAATTGTCAAATGCTATTTATGCATATTTATTTGTTTTGTTACGAAGGCAGTTCACCTCGAGCTGTCTGACGATCTTTCCACAGATTCATTTGTTAAATGTTTAATAAGATTCACATCTAGAAGAGGGTTTTGTACTGATATTTATACAGATAACGGCACCAATTTCGTAGGAGCTCAAAGAGAACTCAAAGACATATTACTCAAAATAAGAAAGAATAATAAATTCTTGGAATTTTTGGCATCGAATCGAATAAATTGGCATTTTTCACCTCCAAATGCACCTCATTTCGGAGGTCTTTGGGAAGCTTGCGTCAAATCTGCTAAATTCCATCTCAAAAGGATACTTGGTAACTCCCATCTAACATTCGAAGAGTTCTATACGATAATAACACAAGTTGAAGCTGTTTTGAATTCGAGACCATTATCACCCTTGTCAAACGATCCAAATGATCTGACCTCTTTAACGCCCTCGCATTTCCTCATTGGAGAGCCACTTACTTCCTTACCCCAGAATGACTTGAGGGAAGTTCCTTCCAATCGGCTTTCCCATCTCAAAAGTATTCAGCAGCAGTTGCAGCACTTCTGGCAGCGATGGTCTAATGAGTACATCAGCAGTCTGCAAGAAAGATCCAAATGGCGACAACCTCAACAAAATATCAAGATCGGCACAATGGTACTTCTGAAGGATGACAATTCACCTCCGCTCTGTTGGAAGCTTGGAAGAATAACTGAAGTGTTTCCAGGAAAAGACAAAATAGTTCGAGTTGTTGAATTGAAAACTGCAAATGGTGTATACAAACGGCCAGTTACGAAAGTCTGTGTACTTCCCTTAGAAGCTAATATTCAATGAACTTTAAAATGTTATAGACGTTTCTTTGTTTTGAAAGTGAGCCTTTCAAGAGGGGCGGAATGTTTTGTATTATAATATAATGAAAATCAGTTAAAAATATTATACTTGGCAACAGCACAATACGTAGAGAAGACAACCAGAACTCAATTAAAAACTGTCACTTTGACGTTTTGTTGTTGTCAAGAAATTTTGTAATTTCGAGCAGCAAAACTCATTCAATAAAGTTATTGGCAAGCGTTGTTTGCTAAAATTCATTCATTGTCCGAATTAGTGCATGAAAAAGCTCACGACACTAAACATCACTTCTAATAGCACTGTAAAAGCAGCCTTACATCAAGACAACAATTGGCATCATGTAGCATGGGAAAGTCGCCAGTCGCAAAACCAGTTTGTTGCGACTTAAGTAGTATTTGTAAGTGTTTTGTGCTCTTGATGAAATTGTGCGCAAAAGGTTTCATTCCTTTCTTTCCAGTTGCAATATCGCATCCATGTTAACTACTAAAGTTTTAGAAATATTGTTATTTTTTCTGTTATCCTTGATATCTCTTAAATGATGATTCCAAACTATTTCGTCAATAATCTTTATTACAGTTTGACCACTCCGGCACTACACCAAAAGTAGTCCAAAATGTACCAGGAAAATATTTATGAATAATTGCCCCTGTTTTCGCTTGTTTTTGTTCAGCACCAACAGGTCGCAACCAGCAATTTTTTTCAGCAGAGTCGCATGCATCAATGGCAAAATGTTGCATGTGATGACGTTATGCTACATGTTTACCAATTATTGTCTTTGTGTAAAGCCACCTTGAGTGTTGGAAATTTCTTATTTTGGAGATTTTTGAATGTTGATCCTTTGAAACTGTTGAATAAAAAACATTAAATAATCTTCTGCTCAATACAGACGTATCTTATTAGTGCTAAGTCACCTCACAGGAAAACACTATAAAGCAGCCTAGACTCAACTTGAGCATAACTAACGTGACCATACGTCGCTTTGGGTGGAAGTCCAGCTTCCAGGCAGTCTGCCATAGTATTGCAAACTGATGCAAAGTGATAATCCAAAATGTATTTTCTCTACGGATGCTATACAATGTGCCACTTCTCTCATCGCTTCCATACGTTCAAAACGGAAGATTTCTCACACAAATATCCGCCATTACAGTGAGAAATAATTTCTCACTGTTATCACGATAACCCGAGTCAGTCATGAATTGTTACATGTCAAATTGATATGGCACGTTCTCCATATTGACAGCGCTACGCCGACGATTCGCGTGTAATCTCCAAGTAGGCCATTGTTGTCGTTTCCATAACAACAAAATCGAAGCACTGCATAATTATTGCTGTGAACTGCATTTCACGAATTCGATAATCGAATTTTTAAGAATATGCGTATGTTTTCGGTACAGTGCATGCTACAGTCACAGTTTGAGCTACTCGAAAATCGAATTCGTGAAATAGAATCGGGGGGCTGACTAATTAAATAGTGAATATAATGGAATACGAAGATTTAGAGTTGGAAAATACACCTCCAGAAATTCTTCATAAGGCAAAAATATTTGTAATAATTTGCAACCAAGCACATAAAGACAAAAATATGGAATCGCTTACAGAAACTTTATAGACTGGAAAATGAAAGCCAAGGTAAATTCTTGTTCCGAAAATATTGTTAGTTTGTTCTGAAGAGTTGTCAAGAGGATTGAAAACATCAACATTCTGGTCTCAGTACTCGATGCTGAGGAGTACCTTCATTATTATCAACTGTGTTGATTTATCAAAAACGTAAAACTACGTGCATTTTTCAAACGCAAATTTGAAAAATATGCTCCAAAACAGTCAAAATCATTAACTTCTGAAGGAATTCAACAATTTTTAAAAGATGAACCTGATGAAAAGTATTAGCTGATAAAGGTATGAATTGAAAATTTCTGAATTGTTATCGAAAAATGAATGTATGGTTTTGATTTCAGGCTGCTTTAGCTATTGGCCTTACAAGGGCATGCCGTTGTGATTAACTTCGAAAATAAAGAATTGATGACCAAGGTTCCCAGAAATTTCACAGTCAACAGGAGAATTCTACCAAATTTACAAAAAATATTTGAAGCTTCGACCATGCACAAATGAAAGACGTTTTATTAATTACAAGAATAGAAAATGTACGAAACAGCCTGTGGGGATAAATAAATTTGGCACTAAGGCGGAAGAAATAGCGAAATATTTGCAATTACCGAACCCTGAATTATATACTGGCCACTGTTTACGAAGGTCATCTGCGACTATTTTGTTTCATGCAGGGGCAGATCTTCTACCTTTAAAACGCCATGGGGGTTGGAAATCCAGCAATGTTACTGAATCGTATATCGACAACTCCATAGCTAACAAAATGAAAATTTCAAAAAGTATAGTAGAATCCATTCAGAACACACACCTTATTTTTGCAGCATCAAATAAGACAGACCTTGAACTTTCTGAAGGCGCCCAGTCGTCTCATCAGATAGATATCTACGTAAAATATTTTATAGGATTCCCTAAAATTTGAGGGGTGACACTGAAAGCGAAAACTTGTCTAATAGTGAAAGTTAGATCGAGTTCTTTTCATGCTCATAAACATTGGAAGTTTCGCGTAATAAAAGAAGTTTGGAGCTTTTCCCGAACACAATTTTCGCTCGTCATCGTGTCAATATCTTCCAATTTATATCAGAACTTTTTCATTGCCTAATCATGTGATTGAGTGTGGCCTGCCGTAGACACACTTTGATGATGTTGGAAGCGTAGCAGTAATAGTCCTTCCACCTTTTTCGTGGCATTGGACTGTATTTATGTTCAACCATTTAGTCGGTATCTGAAAACCTGAGTTAATAATATCAAGTTTTATTGATTCTCAAGCTTCAATAATTCCATGATCATTTCATTATTAGTACATATCTGAACTTCGGTCACAGCATTGCTTTTGAATCAGACTGTAAGTGAAATCAATTTCATAGAAAATGTCGACATTAATTGATTTTACAGTATCAATTCACTTCTCCTGGAGATCCTAACCTTGTTAGCAAAACTAACTTCGAGTGAAAATAATATTAGTTTGGTGTTGTATAAGAAGTATTCAAGTTTCACACTAAAGGCTTCAATCTCAACGTTTATATCATTGGTAATTCTATTTATATTTCCCTTTTTGCAACACTCTATGTATGTGGTTTCGGGTCTCGTAGTTCTCTTGGTAATATCACTGATTTTTTCAAAAATGAATCCTGCCAGAAAAGAAAAATTGATTCCTTATCCCACTCAAAATTTAATTCGAGTAGATATCATTTGAAAACTGAGGAATTTTTACCATTAGTCCATATGACTTTGTTTTCACTACAGGAAAATTTTTGTTTCTACTACCAGCCCTTCAAGGTGGATATCCCAAATAATATATACCTCTTGGAAATGAACCTACCCATCTTGGAAATATTATTGGATATCTCGTAATGGAGAACCGACAGTAGGTACTGATAAGTATGATGATTTCGAGAAATGAATATTGGACAGTTATCCAATTCGCAATTTCCTAACATATTAGTGATATTCTCAATTATCAATTTATTTGAATATGGATGAACATTTTTCGAGGACATACTAATCTCGAATCTGTTTTATCTGACTTATCAATGGAGTGTGATACAAAAAACACAAATATGTGGGCGAAATGTACTATAAAATATCATTGTGTGATCTGTGCGAATAAGATGAAATTGATTGTTGGTTTTGTCATTTTCCATCTGTGCCAAATATCTGTAAGTACAGGAAAAACTACATTATATATTCAGTACCCACGCCCTCTTTCAATACAAGACAAGCGAAACTGACGATAAATAACAGAATATTCCTTCACCAGAAGTGTTTGGTGTAATTGTTTCGTGTAATACTAGATGAAAAATTATGTTTCACACAAATATATGCAGTGTCGGGCTCCAATACTAGTAACTGGTGCAGATGGTATAACCTCCAAGGAGCAACGCCATCTTTTAGGTGACGACCAAAGTCTCAAACTGGCGCTGCCCAAGGCCGAGGAGACCTCTTACAGCGGGCCATCTTACGGCAAAGCCGCAACAAATAGCCCGCCGCAATCGAGAATTGACTTCGGTCAACTTGCAGAAAGAAAGCTGCAACCCTTCCCAGAAATCGGAATTTCCATGTTCGAAATGATTCCATCTACAAATCCAATACCAGACAGCTTTTTCGACCCACTAGGTCTCATCAGTGACACTCAGCTGGACTATGAAGACAAACATTTCGAACTATCTACTCCTTGCGAAGTAAATATCTGAAACTGGTGCAGATGGTGTAACTTCCAAGGAGCAACGCCATCTGCTGGGTGACAACCAAAGTCTCAAACTCGCACTGCCTACGACAGATTCTTGATCGCGGCGGGCTTCGCCGTGCGATGGCCCGCTATAAGAGGTCTCCTCTGAGAAGGACCCACATTCTCGGGTTCCGTAAAACTTGTCTTAGCCTGCGCTTCGACAAGCGATTTTCATGGTCGCCCTGGAACGTGAAACTTTTTTCATCAGTTATATACAATGAACTGTTTCTTGACTCTACCCTAAATTTATGTTATAATGTTTTTATATTTCTATCTGTTGGTGGTCTTTATCTGTGTGAACGGATATTCGAAGCATGTACTTCCTCTTCTAGTCTTCTGCTGATGTTGGTTTACAGTTTGGCCACTATGAAAGTCTCACTCCAAGATTGAGAATAATTGGTGGAGAAGAAGCCGTACCCCATGCCTATCCTTATCAGGTCGGTTTACTGATCAACAATCGGTCACTCTGTGGAGGATCTCTTATTTCACCGAATTATGTGTTGACTGCTGCTCATTGTGCTGCTGAGTGAGTATTCAAAACTCTCCAAAGAGGGATTGAAACAACCAGATTTACTACCAACAAATTTTTGATAGCCTATCAGACATTTCCGTTCCAAATATTCTTCTCAACGAATGCATTCTTCACCAATAGGGAACGGATATTCATCTTAGTGATAATGAAGTATGTCCCAACTGACTCATGGCAATTATGTCAACTGTCAGTATCTAACTGGTATTTTGTGTTGAGGGACTTTCACAATAGAAGGCAATTCATTAAAAACTGTATATACAAAGTTGTATCTCTTTGTAGCTTTTTGTCTCCTCCAACCAACCATAATCTAGTAAAATTCAGAATTGACTTAACTACCAAACATTTACAGCAACTCATCGCCTTATTTGAATTTTCATCCAGAAAGAACAATTCAATTTAGGTCTCTGATAGGTATCCATCTAGCAGTGAATACGAAGCAAAAGCTTCCTTGTCTTCATCAAATGTAAAATTCTAATCTTTTTCAATTTTGAGCCATGAAAAAAACCAACAAGTGAAAATTTGAACGTCATCAAGTTATTTCCATGATTTTTCCCCAGATCATATTTTTCACCATAACTTCTATTCCAGGATCAACACAGTGGAAGTCATCTTGGGTGCACATAACATCACTTCACACGAAAAAACACAAATACGCATGAAGGCTATCGATATAATCATTCACAGAAACTACAATTATACCAGCTACCAGAATGATATAGCTCTGATAAGGCTAGCCAGACCCATATCGTTCAATAAGTTCATCAAAACAATTGCCCTACCCAGTCGTAAAGATGCCGCCAAGACCTACTTGCATAAAATCACCACTAGCACTGGATGGGGACTAACAGAAGACAAGCTTAATCCAACTCTGAAAGACATATCTAGCATCTTAAGAGTTGTGAACATTACTGTCATGAATCTACAAGAATGTGCAGAAGAGTAAAACGATAAAGAGTTCGCTGTTACTTACGTATCTGAGAAGAATCTATGTACTACGGGATACAAGAATAAGGGCACTTGTAATGGAGATTCAGGAGGACCTCTAGTGCTCAAAAACAAACAAATTGGAATCGTTTCTATAGGATCAACTCTTTGCGAATTGTGTACGCCTTCTGTTTTTACCAAAGTGGCTTTATATTTAGACTGGATTCAAGACCACTCCGATGTGATTATTCATTGAAATACCATGAAATTCAGCATACATATCAATGAATACCATAATCGGAGCTTTGCACAATTGTTCAATATAAAAATGAACGACTATCTTTTACTTTTCTACAAGATCATACTTTCTCCAAAATATGTCTGTAATTATATAGGAAAATTCAAAATACTTTCCTTGATTGGTGACAAGTCGATTAATGCCACTGGCAACATTTTGTGAACAGAAATCCCATACAGAAAAAACTGATCTTTTTATGAGAAATGTATCAGTTACGTCTATCACACTATTATAGTATATAATAATCCGAAGTAGAAACCAGGGATTTCTCGTTTGAAATATCATTTCTTCATATATACTGTTTATTACTATCATACTATTATTACTATCAATAACACTCTAGTATGTAAAGCTCTTCTTGAGAAGTAGATAGGAATAACAAGACATTAATCGTTCGAAATATCTTTTCTTACTATAATTTGTTTATTACTTCATGTCATACTAGTTCATATTGTGCTTCAATTGCTTTTATACCAGATATTATAGAAATTAGAAGCTTATCCATTTTCAGTAGCGAGAAAATCCAAAAAGGCATTTATAGACTCATCTACCTCAAATAACATACAAACAATATTTACCAAAACCAGTCTACTTTGTGCCCGTGCGAGCATAAAGTTTAGTGCATTACCTGCATAGGCCATGAAAACACAAAATTCTCCAGCAAGTTGATGTTTCAATTTCCGTAGTATAATGATTGATTGAACATTGAAGTCTGAATTTGGTTCAATATTTTTTGACCTCAGAGATTATTTGTTTCATTATTCCAGCAACATCGAAAACATGTTCCTTCTTGACCCAACAATCAACTAAATACTATCTAAAGATTACTCTGATCAACAACCACTATCGTATTTTGTGCTGGGTTCTTTGGTTAATTAATTTTCACTTGAATTGAACTATTTTCATAATCTATACACATCGGTGGAACTGATAATGATACAAGAAGTTATTTTCTGTTTGAACGTCATTATTTTGTAGTGGATCAATATTTGTTTCGTGGTTTTCTTGGTTTGTAACCTACTACAATCTGAAAAAATAAGAATTAATATTGGAATATATACAAGTGTAGAAGGGCAGGTTTTTAATCTACCCCGTCTATTGAAAAACAGTTTTTTCTGTATAAAACAGGTTCAATTATTGAGCAACTTCCCGTATATCTCAAATTTTGCCTATCAAAAAAATAAGAACTATATTGATATGAAAATACTTATCATTGATGTTTCGGAAACTAAATCCGTTCTCAAAACTTATTCGCAAACTTCTGTTCAAATGCAAATATCTCTTGCTGGCAATATTCGTAATTGAGATTCGTCAAATATTTCAAATCTGACATAACATTTTGTCCTTCAGGAGGGGCAGCCACCCGCGATCCATATCAAGCGAACTCATAGATATGTATCCTCCACCAGACAGCATGATGAAAGCAGATTCCTATAATTTTCATTCCGTGTTACTGCTCTGTTCCAAAAATGTGTCAAGTCTATTTTGACCATTACTCCATATAGCGAAAACATCATCAACTTACCTCCTCCGCATATTAAAAAACAAGACCCAACAATAAAGTTCACATTAGAAACAAAAAATAACAATGAAGAATTTCTAGATGTAATTATAAAGAAATCGACACGTCCAGTAGACACAGGTGTATATCGAAAGAAAACACATAACAAACAGATATCTTCACTACACCTCAAACTACCACTCAAGTATCAAGAAAGTTATAGTAAAATGCCTTTATGACAGAACAAAAATTATATGTTACAAGAAAAAATCAGTGAAGAGATAAACTTCATAAAATCAGTATTGAAAAAAAATGTATATCCAGAAAAAATCATAGAAATTGAAAATCCGAACACAGTCCACAATGAAGATATACAACTTACAAAAAAATTAACAACCCATATCGAACATTATACCTTATGTACCTCCTTTGTCTAAAAAGATGAAACGGATCGGCAACAGATATAATGTTAGAACAACATACAAAACAGTAAATACTTCAAGGTCAATACTGACATACCAAACCAAATAACACAAGGGAAAACACAAAAAAACAGATAGAAATGGTAATTATGAATTTCTTTGTGATAATAATGTTTTCATTTTCCAGAACATTGATTAATTAATTAATTAATTGAATTAATTAACTTAATTAAATTATCTATCTTACTCTTTAAAGTTGAATCTTCAATTTAGAAAAAAAATAGTAATCTAATATTGTTTATAAAATTCTCTGTCTAGATTGTTATCAAACGTCTATTGGTCAAACAGCTAGGAATCTCAATAGTCGCATAATTCCACACAGAAGCGATTGAAGAAGAAACATCAATTCATGTGCCTTATCGGAACATGTGAATCGTAATGATCATCGAATGTATTATGAAAAAACTGAAATCTTGGACACAGAGGAGAATTTTTCGAAAATTTTTCTAGAAATGGTTGATTTTCATAAAAAACAATATTCTATGACTAAAGGAACTGACTTGAATAACCTCAGTCAGATATAACACCCAATAATCAACATTTTCTGCCTTGGTTAAGTCAACTTGTCATTGTCATTTCATTCATGCATTTTCTGTTCATTTTGTTTCAATTTCATTTGAATCTCACGTTTGTAAGTACTTCATTCAGGATATAACTTATATAAATTTTAATAAACCTTTTTATAGTTGCCCAGAAGAAGGTAATAAATATTACCGAAAGCTCGACAGATAACAATGTGTTTTTTTGTAAATTTACCCCCTTTTTTTACTGCAACCTCACTATATCAGGACCTATACTCGAAACAGTTACAATTTGACAAATGTCAATTTCCAAGATTGTCTACAAGAGATATTTGGATTTGTACAGGAATTTGCGTATAAGTTTTGAGAACGGAAGAAAATCTGCCCTTCTACACTTGTATAGATTCCAATATTAATAATTTTTTTGTCAGATTCTGGTAGGTTATAAACCCAGAAAACCACGGAACAAAGTTACTTTCATCTTATCAATACAAAACTTGATGCCATTTAAACTACTAGGTAAGCTATACTAGATTTATTTCTCGAATATTTCATTAAGAAAATGCTCCATTTTCTGCTGATGAATTTTGGGCTTATTGAGTATCCGATAGACCATACATCCAAATACATGCAGAATGACTGTTTATATCCAATATTGAGATTTGTTTATTTCCTTCATGAGTATTAATGAGAACATACTGGTACAAGGAACATATATTTTCGGGTGATATTGAAACGATGTACCAGTGCGACCCTGACAACTTCAAAAATTATCAAGAAAAGTAATATTTTTTCTTTTTCCTCGAATCCGATGGAACTATAGTCGAGAAACCTTGTTGCTATATCCATCACCAGTAACTAAGATGTCTAGAAACCCTGGTGTATCGACTTATACCTGTATAACTTTGGAATAAACTTGGCGAAAACTGATTTCTTGATTTCTGAGACCATAAAAACTTCAAATCGCTATTGTAGATGGCGTTCCGTTATGTATAATATAAAGTTTAATTTCCACTAGACAAGAATGTGCAAGCGAATTTTGCAGTACTGTTTATTATTAGCTAGTGAGACTTTGACAGCCAATCGAATGCATTTCAGAAAACGCGTATGTAACGTGGAAATGTGCCATTAACAACCTGTCATTGTCAACTGCTACTTTTTAATGTTTTTATTTCCTTTTGTAAAACTAGACTTTAATCCTGACAAAATATACTTTATCCGTTCACTTGAGAATATACATCAAAGTTTCCAAGTGTCTTGCTTCAATGGTTCAATATACGGATTACTTCGTTTTCAATCTTTCACTGATAGGATTCAAGGATGTTTCCTCCTAGATAAATCTTTGGACTTTCGCTCAAGTTGATAACAATTTATGATTACATAAAAATGAAGGCTTTTATAGTGAAATATTGATGACAAATACTAATGAAAATATGTATGGATTCTCTGTGAGAAAGAGAAGAATTGTATGAATAGTCTGAGCCCAATTGTCAGTGGAGATAATAATTCACCACATGAAAGCTGGGTAGAAATTGATTGTTTTTCTCATAATTATCCTAAATAATCTTTCAACGTTGAAATCCATATACATCTTATCCAGTAGCATCTCACCGTAAGCTAAATCAATTCACTGGAGTACTTAGTTTTCAGATGATTTTACACAATGTATAATGCTCCAGAAGCACCCAGTCTTTCGATTTTCAATCTCAATATCTAAAAAGATATAACAATATCAGATAGTTTTAAATAAAGTGATATCACCAAATATTCGAACAAAGATTCGACAACAATAACATCAAACTCACGTCAGTCTTAACCGAACACTTGACAGATTTTTGAAAATGCTAGTATAACGTCCCCTATAAAAAAATCAAGAAGCTATCATAATAGTCCATTGTTTTTCGCCAAGAAATTATAAATAATATCGAATCAGCAGATGCACCATGGTTTTTAAGCATCTCACCAGCAACCATCTGGTCCGTCACAGCTTGCGCCGATAAAGTTCAACGTCAATTAACCCGTGACAATTCCATAGTCGTAGGTACAGGTCTAATCTGTAGTCGATCACCTCAGCGGGCCGGAAATGGTCCCGTCGCCATGGAGACCACTACCCTTACACAATCACCCTTAAGATTTATACATTCTCGGCGGATTGCGTGTGCCGCAGGGGCGAGAAATTTCAAGACAATCGGACAGTAGGCTGAGGCATGCTAAGACTGAACAAAAGACGAATATCGGGATTTGCGCTCTATTTTCTGGTCGTGCGCTTTCGTGCTATCAGGTTTCTCTCGAGAGATATAATAGTGTTATGAGAGACGGCTGGAATAACAACCTCTGGCGTTTCCTGGATTCGAGGAATTGTGGAGGAAATGCAATTTTTTCATCTATTCAAGTGCAATTTTCCTTCGTAGTTTTTGGGTCGATAACCTACCACAATCTGGAGAAATGAAGGATTGATCGATTAGTTCTTGTATCTGATAGGCGACTTTCAGTTTGACGAGAGGTTCCTGAGAATGTATTTCGAAAGTGATAATTTTCGATTGACTATCGATTCCTGTTTGCCAACAGAGAGAAGAGACTCAGAAAACCAATTTGCTCTCTATTAATTAGTGGAAATTCACAACCTCATCAAACACACCTAAAACCACAATTCGGAGAATTCCTCAGAAGACAAGCGGTCAATTTTCAATGAGTTTATTCCAACAAAACACTTTCAAAAACTGAACGGAAGTGGGCGATACTTGATGAAAATATATATTGAACAAATAATATACAGTTAGTTACCTGTAAAATTTTCAACTATCAGGGTTTACTTAACCACTGGTGGATAGAAGTTGTACCAACCCCGTAGCAAGTCAAGAAATTTTTGACCTACTCGGTGCGTGTTTGTCGCATATTTATTTCCAATTCAACGCCACATCTTGGAGTACATAGAGGCTGGTGAATGCCCTGCTATTATATTTTGTGATCTCAGCAGGGCATTCGACTGCGTCGACCATACGATATTATTAAATAAATTGTATTCATATGGAATATGAGGTAATGCTTTTGACTGGACTGGACAGAAACAGGAGTCAATTCGTTTCAGTGAATCATAGATCTGAAAATTATCATCATGAATGTATTTCAAATACTCAAGTCTTGACTATTGGAGTAGATACCTCAAGGATCAATGTTGGGACCGCTATTATTTTCATGAGAGTGCGTGTGTTATGTATGCAGATGACACATCACTTCTAAGTTCTGACAAAGACGACACAATTTTCAAAAATAAATGTACATTGTGTCAAATCATTTGGTTTCGTGGTGTGCCGCAAACTAACTTCATTTCAACTCTCGAAAAACCATATCAGTATGGTTTCATCACAGGCAGAATATTTGTTCAAATCTTGAAATCGGAATCAATGAAAATGAATATTTTCCTCATATATAAAGTGTCCCATAAGAGCAATGCAAATATCGGAAACTTACAGCGGTAATTGCATGGTATCAAGTCACCATAACAACACATTTGGAACCGTATCGCTAGACGTCAGTAAACAACACGAATAAATGTCAGATACACTTCAAAAATAGAAAAACATTTCGCGTTTAGGTGAGTACTCCATACAATCTATAGAGGACAGTATTAATGAACGAAAAATAACATTTCCTTGAGAATTTCTTTATTCGTGAAATATTCCAATGAATTACATTCTTGCATATAAATGACCAGATAATTATGCATTAAAGCGTGATATCTTATACAAATTGTATTCGATTATTTTCATATTTTGTCCTTAGGACTCGGGCACTTTCGCCAAAATATGAAAATGAACTCTTGCAATTTTTTAGATATCTCGCTTTCTTGCAAAATTATCGGTAATTTTTATGCATTCGTGCAATTATAACCGAAAACATACTTTCTTTATCCTATGAATGTGAATTTTTGGGAATCACACTAGATTATTGTCTGAACTGGAAGAGTCATTGTAATAATCAGATATCGAAACTGAGTTCTGTTTCGTATCTGATACGAATTCTCGAGCAGATATTAACCACTGAATAGTAAGTATATTAGTACTATGCATATATAGAATCTAGAGTCAGATTTGGCGTTTGCCTTTGGGGAAGTTCCTCTTTGGCTCCAAATGAATGTATTGCCCAAAAAAAAAATTTTAGCTGGCAATAATCAGAGAACCTCCTGCATTTATACAAACGTTTGAAAAATCTGATTTTCCCGGATACATTCATTTTTGGAATGTGTGTATTGGTCGAATATGATCGCAATTCCTCCTACCATGCTGTAAATACAAGAAAGTTTAATGATTGCCACCTAAGGCCCGTCAAATATATAATATAACCGCTAACTCACCTTCTTTTTTTTGAGACTGGCCTGAACAGATTGTTCGAAAGATGATTTGATTTAACGCCAGTCTTCAAGTATGCCCACTGACTATGTCAAGTGTTTTTACATTTTCCTCGCAGGAGGAATGGGCGAATTCGGTTTGCTTTCTGAATACCTCGTTCATTGGTAGATGGCGTAATAACTTCGTTGTTCGCATCAGCTTTGGCCGGGGCTTGATACTCGTGAAGGATTTTGATTTTTTAATTATGGGAAGTCATCGACTTTTTGTTGATGATGGCACTGCCTTGCACTGACGAGTGGCCAAATAGCCCGAAACCGGTCTGCAAGTGTGTCCGTCCCTATAATTGGGAATCAATTCCTTCATTTGTATCGACGAAAGCAAATGCAGGATTTACTTCTGTGAAGAAACCTGCACTGGCACCTGGTCGGATATAATTCAATGCCCTTCGTGGTATTAGCCAGGGGAGTAGTTGTTTTCTGACAGGTGCTAGCCGAAACCTACTGTGTAGGTAATTTGAGACTGGCCTGAACAGATTGTTCGAAAGATGATTTGATTTAACGCCAGTCTTCAAGTATGCCCACTGACTATGTCAAGTGTTTTTACATTTTCCTCGCAGGAGGAATGGGCAAATTCGGTTTGCTTTTGGAATACCTCGTTCATTGGTAGATGGCGTAATAACTTCGTTGTTCGCATCAGCTTTGGCCGGGGCTTGATACTCGTGAAGGATTTTGATTTTTAATTATGGGAAGTCATCGACTTTTTGTTGATGATGGCACTGCCTTGCACTGACGAGTGGCCTAATAGCCCGAAACCGGTCTGCAAGTGTGTCCGTCCCTATAATTGGGAATCAATTCCTTCATTTGTATCGACGAAAGCAAATGCAGGATTTACTTCTGTGAAGAAACCTGCACTGGCACCTGGTCGGATATAATTCAATGCCCTTCGTGGTATTAGCCAGGGGAGTAGTTGTTTTCTGACAGGTGCTAGCCGAAACCTACTGTGTAGGTAATTTGAGACTGGCCTGAACAGATTGTTCGAAAGATGATTTGATTATTATTTCATGTATTCATTCCTGAAAGTCTCCAGACCATATACCGGGTGTCCCAGAGCTTTTAGGCCAGCAGATATCTCAGTTACCTGCAGAATAAAAATTAAAACAAAAATATGTATTATAGGAGAACACAAGCACTTTCATGCAGCATAGCAAAATCCACCCCCTGGTAAACAACCCCCAAGAAACCACCCCTAACTTTTATTTTTCAAATGGCACGCCCATGTTTGTTTTGGTTCAACATACAGTCTGTTTCATTTCTCGGTCAATGATGTATTATGGTAGGTAGAATGACATGCAAAATCATAGAAAATAAAAACACAAATGAAATATTAATGTTTAAGGTCATCTGTATTTTGATACATGATACTACAGAAAATATTCAAAATGTTGGCCAGCACTTGCCACACATGCTTCAAGTCGCCGAATCAGTGCGCGAGTACAGGAAGCCCTAATCATTTCCGGAGTAACGGTATGACAAGCCTCTAAAATTTTTTGGGTTAAATCGTCAATATTCATCGGTTGTGTTTCGAAAGCAACTCGTTTCAGATATCCCCACAGGAAAAAGTCCAGTGGCGTGAGATCTGGAGAACGTGCAGGCCATCGCACAGGTCCACTATTTCCAATTCAACGGTCTCGAAAAGTATTATTGAGGAATGTAGTAACTACATTATGGTTATGTGCAGGAGCACCATCTTGTTGCCACCACATTTGTTGTCGTTCTTCAATTGGAATATCTTCCAGTAGGGCAGGTAAACAATTTTCCAAGAAATGTAAATATCGGTGGCCCGTCAAAGTGTCTTGGAAAAAATGGAGCCCGATGAGTCGTCCATTATGTAAACCACATCACACGTTCACACCCCACATTGTTTGGAAATTGGTTTCTCTAATCCAGTGAGGGTTGTCCTGTGACCAATAGTGCATGTTATGTCGATTAACAGTACCATTATTATGGAAGCGGGATTCGTCACTCCACAAGATTTGATTGAGGATGTTTGGATTGTCATGGACTAAAACTTGAATGTGAGCAATGAATGCCGTTCGTCTTTCGAAATCGGTAGGTCTGAGTACTTGGTGTAAATGAATTTTGAAGGGATGATACTTGTACTGTTTGAAAATTCTTTGCACCACAGATGACTTACTGATCCCAATCTCTACCGCCAATGCACGAACCGAAATATGAGGATGTGCTTCGGCGTAGGCCAACACATTTATGCAATTTTCCTCAGTTCGCACAGGAGTAGGATGTACTTGATCTGTTTTTCCTGGAAATGATCCCGTTCGCATGGTATTTTCTACATACGAAAACGTATTACGACCTGGTTGTCGACGATCAGGAAAGCGCTGCCCATACAGCCTCTCCGCAGCACGTTTATTCTTTCGGCATTCACCAAAAATTAAAAGCCATATCAACGTATTCGTTGGGAGTGAAGGTAAAAGGCATTTTGATATACAACAACAATATCACGACTGATGGCAATGTGTCATCCAGATATCAGAGGAATGAAAGGAAGCACAAAAAGTTCTAACATTTTATCGCCTCTTTTTCTGCGTAGCGTCCACTTTTTCTGGTGTCTACAATGCAGAACAATTCGATCAGTCCAGTTAATAGTATCCACTAACGTATTCAATTTTCTCGAACAATTATGATATATCGTTGGTTGAGAAATAACAAGAGCTGTCAGTTGAACGACAAACAACATGGGGTTGCCATTTGAAAAACAAAAGTTAGGGTTGGTTTCGCAGGGATTGCTCGCGAGGGGGTGGATTTTGCTCTGCTACATGAAAGTGCTGGTGGTCTCCTATGATATACATATTTTTTTTTCAATTTTTTTCTGCAGGTGACTGAGATATCTACTGGCCTAAAAGCTCTGGGACACCCGGTATACCTCACTAAAAAATGTTTAAAAAACTTCAAATATTCCATCTTGTAAACTCGTGAAGTGTGCACTTCTAAGATCATCAAATGCTTATGGATATTTTTCATTTTTCTGTAGCATTTTAGAACGTCTTACTTTGCCTTTTGGAAGAATGATGAATTGTAATCGCATTCGCGTTGCAGCAACCGTGAGCGAGAGGTACAGCCGATTAAGACTCTTTTTCGAACCTCAAGCTACACATAGTGCTGTTCACTCGCACTTTAATGGAGCTTTCTTGATCATCTGGCAGGCTGAAATTTCCTAAATGATAGAACTTTCTAGAGTTATTTGTCTCTAAGTGTTTGTATTACTCTCCCAAATGCCAGTCTCAAGAGCATTTTTTAAAATTATTCAAAAATTCATTTTTCAATCGACGGGTTAATATCAAGTGCTCACTAATCGGTCTGGCTTTTCATTTCTCAATTCCTTGAATATTCAACTTGATATAAAAACCTCAAAAAGCCTCAAAAACATTTCTAATTGAGAAATTGCTCCTATAAAAACTTCAAGTGTTGATAGGAGGCCGCTACCCTTCAGCCAGACCTCGACTATCTCATAAAGGGGTTTTTCAAGGACAATTACAATGAGAGGGTGAAAAAATTTTTGATATCTGTGTCATGGTAGGATGTTCAAACGGAATATTTTTCAACATACCTTTCCCGAAGCCAATTCTGAAGATTTATGCGTTCTCAAGCGTATATACTTATTTTCCGCCACAAAAAATACATTTTCCACAGTGATTACAGAGCGTTCTTTATAGCCGTCTTCCCATTTTCGTTGAAACTTTTAATTATTTTCAAGATCTGGCTTACTGTATTATGCAAACATGAATTCTGGAGGAAATATCGTTAGGTACTGGTTCAAGTGAGGATTTTCTACTTTGCAATTTTCGATATAAGCCTTTGAATCGATATTCTGGTATATTAAGGAGTTTTCATCTGTTTGAGATGCTGAAATTGAGTCGGTTTATTGAGAGTGGGAATGAACTTGAATGCTAGTACATGCCTGTTGAACCACTGCATGTTGACATGAGGTAGTGTAGAATGCTTTCATAACTCAACAACAGTACCCAGTGATGTTGTCAGTTATAATTGCACGAGTGCATAAAAATTACCGATAATTTTGCAAGAAAGCGTGATATCTAAAAATTGCAAGATTTTTTTTTCAAATTTTGGCGAAAGTCCGAAGGACGAGGGCTCTTTTACAAAATATGAAAATAACCGAATGCAATTTGTATAAGATATCACGCTTGAATGCAAAATTATCTGGTCATTTTTATGCACGAATGTTATTCATTGGAATATTTCACGAAGAAAAAAATTCTCAAGGAAATGTTATTTTTTGTTCATTTATACTTTCCTCTATAGATTGTATGGAGTACTCACCTAAACGCGAAATGTTCTTCTATTTTTGAAGTCTATCTGACATTTATTTGTGTTGTTTACTGACGTCTAGCGATACGGTTTCAAATGTGTTGTTATGGTGACTTGATACAATGCAATTACCGCTGTAAGTTTTCGATAATTGCATTGCTCTTATGGGACATTTTATACATGTGGGAAATATTCGAAACTAACCCCTTCAACTTTCGAGTAAAAGTAGATATCAGAGTTGAGTACACGTGGGGAAGTATGATATCAAGTGTACTGCGGTACTAGAATTGCAAAAATCGGAATTATTTTCGAAAAATGTATAGTGATAGCGGGCCAATTCCATTCAGCCTGCTATCAATTCTCATCTTGGGAAACCTATCAGAATGAAGTACCCTCTCTAGGTAAAAATTCAGCGAGAGATTCTTCAATTCCATAGCCTTTTTCATAAATATCACCAACTCTAGTTTTGAAGTTCAATATCAATGTCTTCTACCGAAGATACCTATAAAATGCTATTTGACCCTTCCTATAACTTTGTGAAATCTACAGAACTTATAAAGTGATTTGATTTGTCTGATAATGGAAAATTCACAGAAAACCGCTTGTCGGTATAATCGAGCCTTCAAAGAAATATACCCAGATAAGAATTACGTTGAACTATGAAGGCCAACTCAGAAAAAAAATCTAATTTATAAGGCTAATATTATTGCCTTAGGGTTTCGTGGGTAAAATATGAAAGGGATATCATCGAAATCACACGAAAATCAAACACACTTGTATTGATACCGAAAATAACCTTACATTCATCTAAATAACTATTGTGTACTGTCAACATGAAAAAGATGGCACTAGACAGAAAAGAGATAGTAAGACTTGCTGTCAAATTTAGTTGTTCCAGGCTTCTTGTCGACAACCAGAAAGGGTCATAGGCGTCCCGTGGGTTAGGACAAAGGGTGTCATGTTACAACCTCCCCCTTGGCGTCACACTAACGTCCCGGGTGTGAGGCCAGATGAGGTTATGTGCAGCAGAGGCATCTGGGTTTGGGTGCATCCCTGCTTCTAGGTCGGTCCGTGGCAGATGACCTTGGGATATGATCCGCATTGGGTAGATCTGTCGATGACTCCTCTGGTGGGCAAGGGACTGGACTGAAGTCGTCGGATCCAGCGTTGGGGACATCCGTCTGGGATTCGTCAGAGACTAGGGGTAGAGTCTCTGAAGAAGCAATCGTCGATCCTGGGGGTCTGCCTCGGGTACGGAGTGGTCGAACCGGAGCGTGTTCCTCTTGACTCTTATAAGGAGTGAGGGCGGAAGAATGGTACTTGCCCAGAGGGAAATCTGGACGATCCAACGAAGCTACGACATAGGTAGTGGGAGAGATAACTTGGGTAATTTTATAAGGTCCATCACGCTTAGGCGCGAACTTTGAAGTGTACGAGTCTTTTGCTTTACTCAAAGAGTGAACGTCCACAAGAACCTTATCACCGACACTAAAAGTTACAGAGCGCCGATGCTCGTTACTGTACTTTGTACGTCTGTCTTGCGAAATTTCGTGATTTTCGCGGGCTTCACTTAAGGTTTCACATAGAGTTTCAAGATACGGTTTGATCTGAGTAGCGAATGTATCATAGTCTAATATCGCACGTAGGTCTCTATGCACGTCATCAGGAGCGCGTAGTTCACGACCGAAGGTCAGGAATGCGGGTGTGAATTTAGTAGATTCACAAAACGAAGTGTTCATCGCGAACCGCACTGTCGGAATTTTGTCTTTCCACGAGGTATGATCACTAGAAGTTAATATAGCTAATTGAGTTTTTAGGTCGCGGTTCTTTCGCTCAACAGGGTTTGCTTCCGGGTGATACACAGGGACAAGTGACTGATGGAATCCAAGGACATGGGCTACTTGCTGCATGACAGCGCTTACAAATTGGGGACCATTGTCACTAACGCCACGCCTGGGTAGTCCATAACGTAGAATGATTTCGTCAATGAGAAGGCGAGCACAGGCCTCAGCAGTGGCTGTCTTCAAAGGTAGTAGTTCCATCCATCTGCTTGCAGTGTCTTCCACAACCATAACCCATTTTTCACCAGTAGGGGCTTCTGGTAATGGTCCAAAAAGGTCGACTGACAATATCTCAAATCGCTGAGATTGGATTGGTGTTTGCTTAAGATTCATGGCCTTGTAGCGTTGGCATTCAATACACTTGCTAACATGCTCGGTCACGTCTCGTCGCATGGTACGCCAATAATATCTACTAGCGATACGCCGAAGTGTCCTGTCTACTCCGTAGTGTCCGGATAGTTCCGCGTCGTGGAATTCCTTCAGTATACGGGGAACATCGGTTGCTGGCGCGACCATCTGGGGTTCTTCTTCGTCAATATCAGGAGTGTATTTATAGAGCACTCCGTTGCTCATTAAAAAACCGCGTTCAGACCATTTCTTGAAGTCGATTTCACGGGGATTATTTTCTAGACAAACTATTATTTTTTCTAGCTCTGGGTCCTGAAGTTGTTGTAGAGTGGGGTGATCGTGTGGGTAAGTCAACCGTGACCAAATTTATTTCTATCTCGCTTCCTTCGCACGCAGGGCGTGACAACGTATCCGCTATTACATTAGATTTTCCTGTTATGTAATCAATGCGTAAATCATAGGCCTGCAAAGCTAGAGACCAACGGGCTAATCTTCCACTCGGTGACTTGAGCGTCACAACCATCGAAGGGGCTGATGATCTGTCTGGATAACTACAGTGGCTCCCTCTAAATAACCGCGAAATTTTTCAACTGCCCATACCACGGCTAAAGCCTCTCTTTCCGAGGTTGTGTAGTTTCGTTCGGCTGTAGTGAGAAGGCGGCTAGCGTACTCTATAGGTCTCTCATCTGCGCCCTCCCCCTGAAGGAGACATGCCCCCAGAGCATAACTAGAAGCATCTGTGCGTAATATATAGGGTAGATAAGGGTCGGCCTGTCGTAGGATAGGTGCGCAACTCAATTTATGCTTGAGCTGCTCGAAAGCCAGAGTCTGTTCATCTCCCCACTTCCATTAGCCTTCTTCTTTGTCAAGTTTGTGAGAGGTTTGGCAATGTCTGCAAAATTCTCTATGAACCGTCTAAACCATGAGGCTGTTTGCAGGAACGTAAGTAGTTGCTTGACATTTTTTGGGGGTAACATGTTCAATACCGCAGCGACCTTAGCATCATCAGGTTGAATACCTTGCGGGGTTATGATGTGACCCAAATATCGTACTGATTGGCAAGAGAAGGTAATTTATCTCTGTTCAGGTGTAGCTTGAATAGCAGCAGTCTGGAGAAGACTTTACTCAGGTCATCTATGTGTTCCGAGAAGCTTGACGAGATAACGATTAGGTCATCGAGATAAACCACAAGGAGAATGTCTTGTAGTCCTGATTTGAATCGATCCATCATTCTTTGGAATGTGGCTGGAGAGTTTCTCATCCCGAATGGCATTTTTGTATAGCGAAAGGTACCAAAAGGCGTTACAAATGCAGTCTTGTCTCGATCAGAGGGTCGTACTGAAATCTGGTGGTATCCTGATCTCAGATCCAGAGTGGACAAAAAGAACTTTTCTTAGCAGCATGCAAAAGATCGTCGATCCTAGGTAGCGGGTAGCGATCTGCACGGGGGATGGCATTCAAACCTCTGTAGTCAATTGTCAGGCGAACCCCACCATCCTTCTTTGGGACTAGCACTACAGGAGCAGCGGAAGGAGATTCACATTCTTCGAGGTACCATTTTCCAGGAGTTTGTCCAATTCTTGGCGCAAGAGTTGTTTCTTAGGTTCAGACATGCGATACGGCGGCACAGCAACAGGAACATCATCAGTTAACGTGATTGTGTGTTCTGCGTAGGGGGTAGGCTCACCATTTTCTTCAAAAATTTGGCTATTTTCAAAATAAATATAAGTTTTTCGCGTTCTCCCATAGACAGAGACGCTCCTTCGTTTTCCCTTAATTTAATAGCTTCAAAATGTACGGTATTAACTAAGCACTCAGATTTAGTATTAGGCTCACTAGCAAACGGAACCTTTTCTGTTCTACATCACCAAAGAAAAAGTTATTGTTTGGTATGTCTAATATCAATTGATAGCTTTTATAAAGTCTACGCCCAGGAGAGTCCTACTATTTTCATATTCAGGAAGAGAGAGGAGTTCAATAAAAAAAGTTTTATTTATTAGAGTAACTTCAGTTTCAAAAATTCGTACGCTGACGTCACGCGGGATTCCATCCGCTAGAGTCAAATGAGATTTTCCTCTCTAAAAGGGACTTTATCGTCGAGGAGGAGTTTTGACAACATATGTCCAGCTATGCTAGACTTTGAGCCAGGGTCCAAGAAAGCAAAGCCATTGTGATGCATTATTTGGACTGGTACCAGGGGTCGAATCAAATTAGTATCTTTAAAATGGAATTTACTACACAAAAATTCGGCAGGGGAGGATAAAGTTGTTTTCTGTAATTTTGGAGAGCATTTCGGACAATTAGTTCGAATATAGCCGGGATTTCCGCATCCGTAGCAGGAAAAATTATTAGCAGTACGGGAACTAGGTTGAGGATTGTTCTGAGGAGGGTTACTCGCAGTTTTGGTAACGGGACCCGTGTTCGGAACATGAGACACAGAACTACTACCTTTGTTTTGGACTTTGGCCAGTTTTCGATTCCTCCCTAATATGTCCAGGGGTGTGGGAGGACGAACAGCGCTTCTATATTGTCTTTGTTATATTTAACCTCAGAATTTTTAGATTCGGGTGTGAAGGCAAAACTTTCTTCTGCTAACCGTGAGTGGGGAAGCAATTCTTCAAAAGGGGGAATATATCGCGAGGAACTTTCTCACGAATCCTCCTATGAAGTAATCCGTAAACCATGTCTAGTTGGACATCTTGGGAAAGAGTGCCACTCGGGAATTGAGCGAGAATTGATCGAGCTTTACAAATAAAAACATCCGTTTTTACTCTGTATTCTTGTTCGTTAGCAAAAAGTTCGCGATATACACGGGAGGGAGGTTTAATCGGTCCAAATGTTGTTCTCAACAATGTTGTCGCTTGTTTCCAATCAGTCACCGTGGATTTCACACCTTGATACCAGGTTGCAGCAAAACCTTCGAGAAGCATAGGTAACCCTTTCAAAGCATTTACATCGGAAATATTAACACAGTCCTTATAGACTTCTATTGCATCTAAAAACGCGAACATCAGAGTTTTTATCACCGTGAATTACTCGAGCACTTTGAGAAGTTACCCGTATTAGTTGAAACATTCATACGGCCTAAAAGTTCTTAAACTGTTCGTTCGATAGCGGACAGAATTCGAACCCGTCTCTTTCGACACTTCGGTTAATAACGGCGGAACGGAGAAAATACGTATGCCTTGATCTGCCGTGATAGAAAAAAAAGTACTCACAGTTTGTGCAGAAACCTTTCCTTTCAGAATAATTGCGATTCCTTTAAATATCTGTGCAGTGGTACACGCCGAAAAAGGGTTAGAAATTCCTTTGGGGTTATAAATTCCTACGCGGCGGAGCGAAAAGTAGATCCAGTCAGTCCTACACTTGTAGAAGCTTTTCCAGGAACTTGCAAAGCGAAAAATAGATTCAGTCCTACGTTTGTAGAAGCTATTCTATTCACACTGGAGACAGTTCAAAAAATAAATGAGGAATGAGTCCTACTGCGGGAGAAGCACATTCGGTCGGAAAACTTTCGCGCGAACTTCACTTGCCGGTATCAACAAACGACAAAAAAACTTTTCATCAATACTGTCATTTCGTGATTTCGATGGCCCCACGTTGGGCGCCAGTTATAGGGCTATTTTTTGCCTTAGGGTTTCGGGGGGAAAATATGAAAGGGATATTATCGAAATCACAAGAAAATAAAACACTCTTTTATTGATAGCGAAAATAATTTTATATTTATCTAAATAACTAGTGTGTTCTGTCAACATGAAAAAGGGGGCACGAGAGAAAAAAGAGAAGAAGACTTGCTGTCAGTGTCCCGGGCTTCTTGGCGACAACGAGAGGGGGCAGGGCGCCCCGGGGGTTGGGAAAGGGGGGCGTGTCAAATTAATAAAAAATTAGGATTGCATGTAGAACAAAGCAAAATTGAATTGGTCAAAAACCAAAAAAATAAAAAGTTCGGTGTCAGATAGATCGGGAGTTTATAGATTATTGTGTGGTTCATGTCCTATGTTTGACGTCTGTCGAGCGAAAAGAACATCTGATATACGCGTAAAAGAATACAAAATAGTTTCCAAAGTGGTAAAACAAATTCCACATATACATCTCACAGATGGACATGAGTTCAACCATGAAATCCTTCATTCTTGGGAGAAGAGAAGGGTTTAAACTCAATCTCTTGGGGGTTTGGAAATCAATAAGTGTAAATATTCGCAGAAGCTACTGAATGATCAGACGAAGTACAATAATTCGCATCTGTTGCATATGTTCTATCCAGGAGATTATGCTAAAAATAGCATTGAACCAGATTATCGGATCGGAACATAATAATATTGTCCGTCTGATATAGTTCGTTTTATGAATTCGAAATGTAATAGTGATATAATTAGTTTGATGTTCCTGCTTGAGGAAGCTATTGTATAGCGAAATACGTTACGGTTTAGTAAACCTTAATTTGTGTGTTTAAAACTATTTCAGGCATAAATTAACACATCAGTGTTCTTCAACACCCCAGTATCATAACCTCGAATAAAACCTACCATCAATACATTTCAACGTATTGAAAAGTTTTTTAATCTCCTCATCTGAATATTCGTTCACACTTACCAATTTTCAATGAACTGGAGTACATTTCGCTCTCCAATTATCTGTGCCTGCCTCACAGAAACCTGGCTGACTTCGATTGTTGATAACTGTTTTTGTCTGATGAATGGATAGTTATAATTTCTTGGAAGAAAGATTGTAATCAAGGAAGAGAAGATGATCTGGCTATATACTTAAAAATTTATCGTTCACCAAAAATGATATAGATGACAACTTCAAGTTTCTCTTAAGTTAAAAAAAAATAACATTGCTGAAGGTGTCGTTTGGAAACCACTTGATTGTTCTAACTAAAAATAATCTAACCAACCTAATTCCAACATACGATGGGTTCTCCTGATATTGAAACGCTTGAATTCGAAACATCTGCTTTTTTTATATGCAGATTCACACGAATGGGAAGCCCTGTGATGGCTAAAGAACACCGCGTGAATCAAGGGACAGAAGATACGAATTAATATTTACTTCGAATTTATGAAGTTTGTAAGCCCCAAGAAAAACCTAGTTACTCCTGACATCTGAGTATTTGATGATGATAAATCGGCTTTTCTTGAAAAAAGACATGATTGGGTTTTCGTAGCATCAAATTCCACCAAGTTCATGTTACCCGATTCTATTATTTTTGCCAAGTCGTCGTTAAGAAGAGACATGATTGGGTTTTCGTAGCATTGAATTTCACCAAGTTCATGTTACCCCATTTTATTATTTTTACCAAGTCGTCGTTAATTTTATAGACGTGAATGTTTCTTTGAATCTTTGTTTCTCGAACTAGTATGGGGACTCTGGAATAGAAACTGGTATGAAGAGTACTATCGTCCGCAAAACTATGTATTGAACAAGATGTTTTCTCGAGCAAATCATTGATATGAAGCAGAAACGAAGTAGTCTCCAGAACTGAACCCTGTGGAACACATGCATTTATTGGGAGAATATTAGATGATACTGCATCAACAACCACAAACAGAGACCTATAAGACAAGAAACTCTTCAACAAAGCACACAACTGAGGAGGCAAACCATAAGACGGCAGCTTAGAAAGGACACCCCGATGCCAAACTCGGTCAAACACTTTCGAAATATCGAGTTCAACAGCTATCGTTTCTCCGAATTTCTCGAATACATAATACAAAAAGCTCATCAAATTCATTAAGTTGCGATGGACCTAATAGAGTGACCGACATGATAGCCACATTGAAAGATCTGATTCTGAATAATCATAATAGAAGAATAAAGTTGACAAAGTTGGGGTCATTGATGTGAATAACATATAATCTAATCATGAATTGACGTTTGTGGAATTAATTATCGAAGCTTGCAAGAAACAACCATTTTTCAAACTCTCAAGTTTTTACATATTCTGAATGAGAAAGTTTGTATTCAGACTTGGTGAATAATTCTCTTCATTGTATTCCTCATATCAATGATATTGATAGCAGAAAAAGGTTTTTCAGTAAGAATAGTGTAAAAAAATTCAACATATTTGAAACGAATTCAAATTATCAAAAGATAATGACCCTGGAAAACGGTCCCATCAAACTCCTCATGTCTTTAAGGAACTCAATATCTAATGAAAACGAATTGAATTGGATCAATCGTGAGGTAGACGAAAATTTATGATGAACATTGTATTATTATCCGAAGAGTACATTCATTACGATTTACGGATTACGATTCATATCAGCTTCAAGTACTTCTTTTTTTGAAGGCAGTCTGTGGAATATTCTCGGACTGCCGCACAGTTTAATAATTTATTTTGATCGGCATTAAACATAAGATTATGGCGAAGGAGCCACGGACCACCAAATTATCATTAATGAACGAATGTCCCGAAGATAGAGGTACAAATAATGTATGATAATCTACCAAAAAGTGTTCTGATATTGGGTTGATCTGACTACAACCAATTATCGAACTCAAATTTATTTTTAATGAACAATTATAAAATTTTTAGAATGTGGCGGAGGAGCCAGTGTTTGAAGTTGCTGGCTAATTGGCCTCGTTCTATTCAAAAAGAAATGATTTTTATTTAACGGATCACTTTGTCGGAGCAGGTTGCAGTTTATCCTTCTTCACTATAGATTCTTATATCAATACCATTTTTACAGACTATGGAAGGTACAAAATCCAGAAAAATGCGAAGAAGAGTGCGCAAGAAGTTTCACTTCAATTCTCAATTTATGTTTGACGTAAGGATGGGTCGGTTATAGACAGATACCTGGATATGTATACAGTCAGTTACTTATAGGTCACCAACGCAATTTCACGTTGAAGTTCGCCAGATTTTAAATAGAATAGTATAAGTTCCATATAATATTGCTTCTGAGCTGAATGGATAAAGCAACTGGAATACCCCACTGAAGAAATTGCTCCCACAATTTTTCCAATATAGTGGACTGAAAATTATTATAAATTAGGTGAGAAATGCAAAGCAGCAGAGTGGTTTACTGCGAGTATTCTTTTTGCCTACCAGTCATCACAAGTGTTTTTATTATTGACAATATTGTTTTATTCGAAGTGTTTTCAGTTGTCAACGAAGTTAACCTCACTTTCAAAACCAGCGCATGCTCTCGGAATTTTCATCCGGGAGCAGTCGTACCAGCAGACAGCCTGGTCTATCGGTGGATGGCAGTTC
The DNA here is from genome assembly GCA_032362365.1 of Zygogramma bicolorata. NCBI lineage: Eukaryota > Metazoa > Arthropoda > Insecta > Coleoptera > Chrysomelidae > Zygogramma > Zygogramma bicolorata. The sequence continues at coordinate 365,443 of JAVJAQ010001250.1, forward strand.
CGCTCTATGGGGCCCATCAGCACAGCGATGACCACATCCCAACAAATTAATGCTCGAATGCACCATGACGAGTGCTGGAACAGCCATTTGTCCCATCCTTTCACGATGTAACAATGAGCGTGATCATATCGCTTTCTCGTGGTAGACAGACAAACCACAGGATCTGGTGGAAGTGGCCAGCATGGTTCTTACCTGCAATGTCTAACGAACACAAGTGGAAACAACACACAAGAGTAATGGCAGAAACCTTCGGTGACCAGACGTTCCTCATCGATAATATATATTGTAATATTTTTCTTGGTGATATTACTTATTTTTACATTTTTCCTTTTTGATTATTTTCATCTCAAGTTCTCTTTTATCTCGAAGTTGAGTTCATATTTGGAAAGGGTTGTACTGTAACTCTAGTGTCAAATATATTAATCGATATTTTTATTTGGTTTGTTTTTTTTAACCCTTTCTATACGAGGGTGTTTTTTTATGTAGTTCTCCCTGTACGCAGGTTTTTTATTTGACGTATACGTACGTCAGTCGTACTCAGAACTAATGCCTCCTACACACTACTCGCGAAGTTGAGCGATGTTAGACGAATACCATAGTGTAGACAGGCACTTCGGCTTGAGCAAAATTTATGCAGACACGAGTTTCGATGATAAATTGTGATTAAAATGAAATGTAGATCCACCACTGGAATATCATTGACCATTTTTAAAATTCTTTTCTATTCCCTAGAGTACTTCCGAGGAACTTCGCGAATAGTGCAGAAGAGGCATAATGAAAAAAAATGGAAAATACTCATTTTATTCATAAGAAAATTCAAACTATTGATTCACAAAAAAAAAATAAAAATAATTCCACGCTTTGAAGAAAGAAAAGATGAAGTAATACTTTCCAAATTCAGAAAGTTTTTTTGCTGTGATACAGTTCAGAGCAAGGTGTCACACACAATCCGACGTTACAAATGTCGCACTGGTAAGTCGTTTCAGTTCCTTTTTTTATTCGCGGAACATACTGCACACCTTCTGAAGAGAGGTCTTGCAGTAGGTTTGGATTTCGGTATCTTTTTTAAGAAGTGTCTTGGAAAATCCGCACTCGCTGAGGTTGCAAAAACAGAGTTATATTACACATGTCTAGCTCGCCGTATACGTAAGACACTCGTGAAGCTGTCCATTATCATTTAAACTTGTACGACACTCGTACTCACATGGACCTACGTATACATGCCGCGCTCGTGTAGAAAGAGTTAAGAAAAAAGCTTTTTTTTAATTTGAACAGTATGAAACAGGTTTTATTTGATGAAAATGAACTCTGCCATAAAATGTAAAACTTATTCAGAGCTCTACAAAAGTAATTTCATGCACCTATACTATTTACAATGAATTAGGTCTGAGCTGGCAAAATGCCCTAACCGATATGAGTGTGGCCACGCTAAAAAGATACGATTCAACTTGAAACTCATTCTAACCTTCAATTTATGAACATGAATAACGACTAACAGAAAGAAAACAATATTCTACAGTTATTCATGAGTTGATGAATATGCAAATAGTTCAGAAATATAGTGTGTTTGATCACTTCATGCAATTTAATAAATTATTTATTAATTTGTTATTGGACGGTAAATATAGTCTTTCAAAATCAGTTATCAGGAATGGGAAACATAGTTTTTCTTTATCATTATTTGAAGTCGAAATAAGTATGACTTTTTACGTATGACCTCTTACCATAACTGAACAGCAGGAAGCAGCAGCGGAAATTAAAGAAAAGTCGAGAAACAAAAAATACGAGAAATTGAAAGATGACTTCCCTCTTCTACCCCGTAGCTATAGAAACTTACGGAGTGTTCAGTTCAAGTGCACTGTTTTTCATGAGAGAAATTGGTGAAAATATTTTTCAAGTAATGAAATATAAAAGATATACCAGATTTCTCAATCAACGAATCAGTATCGCTATTGGAAGAGGAAATGCAGCATCAGTATTGGAAACCATCCCAGCCGGCCACCAACTAGATGAATTTTTCATCAAACAAACAAACAAGAAATATCATGTCAATGATTTCTCGACATCCCCGAATCTCAGATGTATTATAACTCCCTCCTAATCAACATCCAGTAGTCTTAGCTCTCAAGTCGATAGCACTGGCGAACACAGGACAAACAACTTCTCCATCATGCCCATAGTACAAATAGTTCTATCAAAACTATCGGGCTCAATGGGTTGAAAAATACTGGTAATATTTGCGCCATGAACTGTTTTATCCAGTGTTTACCGAACACAAAATGCTTATTAGAGTATTTGAATGTAGATACCTATATGGAGGATATAAAAACCAGCAAATCTAGGGAGGGCGCTTCAATCAAAGCATTTGCCGGGGTGATAAAAGAACTTTTGTCAGTAGAGTCGTTAGATCGAGTTGTGTATATAGTCTATTTGGAAAATCAAATCCAAAGATTCGCTCCCCGTTTCATCGGTTATACCCAGGAAGATGCTCATGAGTTATTACATGAAGAAGTGAAAAAAGGACCTGATAAGCCGAAATCCTTCATGGCAGAGATAGATGAGGAATTGAGTGACAGTGAAAAGGCTCAAGTCTTAGTAGAGATATACTAGAGGACCGACAATGCATAAATCATAGGTATCCCCGTTGGCTAGTTGAAATATACATTGAAATGTTCTTATTGGGGTCACTGTTCAGTCTCCTTTGAGCCATTCTGGGACCCTTTCCTGTCAATACCTCAAGGAACAGACCAACTGAGACTATCACAGTGCTCAAATTCATTTAATATGGAAGCATCCCTGGATGGTGCCGAGAAGCCGACATGCGCGAAGTGCAAAGGAAGAAAGAAGTGCACGAAATCCTTTTAAATTTATAAATTCCCGAAAATTTTAGTGATTCTTCTATTAACGGTCTCCTCAGTCATAAAAATCCGAAGAAAATTGAATGCCACCATTGAATTTCCTATAGAGGAATTAAACATGAGTGAATATGCTGCTGACAATGTCGCTATAGCCTGTATGTATTTTCTAATCATTGTGGAAATACCTATTATAGCGGAAACTACACAGCCTATTGCAGACATCCTTATGCGAGCACGTGGCATGAATATAATGATTCATGTGTGACCCCAATTTCATCTGAGTCCCTCTTGAGTGGAGATGCTTTTATTCTTTTTTACAAATAGGACACTTGAATGCATCCTGTAGATCATAATTTATTTTTTTTTAATTTTGATATTATATTTATTATTATTTATCTACACCCGTACTCTAATAAAACACTTATATGCCAACAACCCGTTTTATAATGAAATCCATTCCATCAAAATCAGTAGGTATTGAATTTTTGAAGAATTTAGTCATTTTTCGATAATCGTATGAAAATGTCTTATAGCAGTGATATAGAAGAATTACCAGCGACCCTCCACTGATGTCTTAGACAAAAAAAAAATACAATCGAAAGGATTATATTTTTCATTTGACAAATGCAACACATATGTTTTTATTTTCAACCAAATTATATGAGCTCTCGTGTCCGAGTGGTCAAAGGTCAGTTACGTCCGGGTTCAATTCCTGACCTCGGCAGAAGTTCATTTTTTTCTTCTTTTCATTTCTCATTGTTGTATTTTCCGTGGTTATACCATTAATTATAATTTTGTAGAATTTTTCAAAGAAATACGATTGATTACCTACTATTATTGTGTTCAATATAAATACCTAATAATATAATAATATTTTTAGTTCTTCATTATTTCTTGGGTGTAGATGAAAGCGTATGCAACTCTCATGTAATGGTTATTAATACACTCGTATAAACCATACGGAACTCACCTTCGGCTTGTTTCGTATCCCGGTTTATGCTTATGTATTAATAATAATCATTACACGATCGTTGCATAATATACTATTATCTACACCCGTACTCTAATAATACACTTAGATGTCCACAACCCGTTCATTATTGAAATCTATTACGATACAGATTTTCAACCAATAAAAATCCATTATTTTTCAATCTAACACAATGTGCATGCTTTGCATTTGACGTTTGTCAAGTCAGAAAGCATAGGTATTAAATATTTGAAGAATATAGCCAAACTTCGATAATCATATCAAATGTCTGATACCAACGATATAGAAGGATTACCTTTCGGCTCTTCTACATATAGAGTCAGCAAAAAAATTAAAATATATATATATATATATATATATATAGCTCTTTTGTTATCATATCATTGCTTCCTCGTGGCCGAGCGGTCTAAGGCGCCAGAAATGAGCCGGCGCGTCGGAGGTGACATGGGTTAGAATCCAGCCTGGGATATTTCTTTTTTTTTTGTTTTCGTATTTTCATTTCTCATTGTTGTATTTTCCGAATAAATACTATTAAATACTATTAATTTTGTAGAATGTTTGGAGAAAATATGAATAATAACAATTATTGTGTGCAATGCAAATAAATGAAATATTTGTGGTTCTTCACTGTTTATCGGGTGTAGATAAAATAGTGTATGCAACTCTCATGTAATGGTTATTAATACACTCGCATCGGCTCGTTTCGTATCTCGGTTAATGCTCGTGTATTTATAATCATCATTACATGATCGTTGCATGATTTATTATTACAGTTGCAAATAGTAAAATTGTAAATAATAAATAAGCATTCTAATATTTCTCATATAAACGAATACATTGACGCTGAGATTCTTCAGATTCAACATACAATCTAATCCGTTTCATAACAAACAAATCCCACCAAGAAACAAGCACAATTATTGTGACACAAATACCTCTCAAAAATCCCCGTCCAATCATTATTCAAATACTATATCAATTTCACGGGCAGACAAATATAGAACAAGTAATTGGAATTCGAAATAACAAGCTTTCTTTGTTTTCCTCGTTTATTTTCTGTTTGAACGAGAGAACGAGTCCTCGGGCGGGCACATCGATTCAGCAGGTTTATATCCCGACTTTCTTTGATCTTCAAAGCCCAACCAATTAAGCATGAAGCTGAAGAATTATGCCATTGACATATAATTGATTAAAACATGACTCGGCCGTTGGAGTGGAGTTTCTTGTAATGCGACCCCTGGTGGGCTGAGGGATTTGTCGGAATTCCATTCTTCACGTATCGACGGAATTGAATTCGAAGAAATTACAGGGTGATCCGGAGCAGTGGGAGATTTTGTGTCAGAAAATATTGCGTAGTTCTGTGATAATTAGTAAAAGAAGTAATTTGAGCACTGACGATGGATTCAATAAAGTCTGAAACGTTGGCAAAATTTGAATGTTTATCGACGAATTTTTTCAGCCATTTTCATCAAAAACAGCATTTGAAAATATTTTTTGGATTACCAAACCTAACGCATTCAAAAAAAGTTATGTTGAAACAAATTCATTCAATCACATTTGCACTCATAGACTCTGCATAACATTTATCCCTCGATGAAGAATATGAATAAAAATAGATTTTACGATTTGATTTTGTCTTCAAAAAAAGTGAAAATATGCCAAACTTCAGTAGTCTTATGCTGAACCTGTCGAATTCAAATTTTTTAGTAAGAAAGTACATTTTCAGAATATCAGATATTTTCTGAGAATTTTTCGTCTCGTACTTTTTCATCTTTGAACTGGAGAATTCTTAATTTATTTCTTGGAGTATTTGTCCTACCGACTCTGACCATTCACAATCCATGATTATGATGAATACAAAATCTGAATGCGATATTCTAGTCGGAAAATACTTCCAATTAACATTTCTTATTGCAAATACCTTTTCCTTTTTTCAATTTTATGTGAGATTTCCTCTGATTCGGTGTATTTTCCAATCATTTCTCACTTCAAATCAGAAAGTTCCAGATCGAGATACAAAAAATTACAATTTTCTGGGTGTGTCTCTATTACTATAATTATTCATTAGGTTACAGGCCGTAGAAGTATTAACTTCAATCAATATAGCAAGTGTGTCTTGTGTCGATCAAAAATCAAGGAATTCGAATCATATTACTTTAAGTGAGATCTGAAATTCAGTCAGAGAAATGAACAATTGAAAACTCGGTAACTTTTTCTCCAGATTCTCTCTTGCATTATTTTTGCAAGATATCAGATTTGACATGTTAGAAAAGCACGTGAAAACTGAAGTGGGACTGACATCCACCGATTTTCGAGCAAATTTAGAAATGGACTATCTCACAAAATGAGCGATACTGAAAATAGAACTGGTTAGAGAAGGGAATTTCTAATTCCCCATTTTCGTTCTGTAAGAGATTTCTTATTCTATTTCCAATTGGTTTGATCTCCTCTACAGATATATCATATTTTTTTCATTTCTTTTTTTTTTCAACCATTAGTCTGATATCAGTTTCTATTTTTAATATTTCATACATTTTTTCACCACACTATCGGGTATCATATGCATATCATACTCATAAGTAAGAGCGAGTTTGTGGAACATTTCTGAGAGTAATTGCTTTCAAAACCCGGAGATCACAATATATTCAATTCATTTATTACCTTTTTTGCCATTTAAAATATTGTGTTAGATTCATTAATATACAAATACATAAAGATAGGTCATTCATACAAATTATGCGATGGAGAAGCTATTGATAAATATAAAAAATAAAATTTACCCACTAGACTAATATAATATTAAATTACAAAATATACACTATATCAATTTTTACACACATGCCCGTATATACATATACTTATACACGAATGTTCAAGTTTTAACCAAATCCAGAAATTCATCAATTGCATATTATATAGGATTATTCGAGGGATTATTGATCAACTAACAATATATAAACTTGCTACGAGAAGATATTCAGCTACTCCGTAACAGAAGGGATGATGAAGATCCAAATATATTCCTGCAATGAATCCTCAAAATCAACAACAAGCACATTATTCCTAGGAACAAGTATTGATTCAGTTCTGATCTGGTGAAAACATATATATTTCACAATCAAGAAATTGAACCAATCGCACTACCTCATGAAGTCACACAGAAATGAATTATATAAAAAATCGCCACAAGATTTCAGTCCATGGTTTGTTGCAACATTATTGCCTGAGGCTTGGTTGGTGAAAAGTATAGAATATTCACAAGTTGCATATTATATCTACTGAAACCAAATTTCAGATTGGTCCGATATAGGTATATCGTAAGTGGAAACATTGAGGGTACTGTTTGACTGTCATTATTTTGTGGTGGAATGTATTCTTTTTGGGTTCATTTTTGTATAGATAACAATATTAATGTCTATTTTTTCAGATTGTGGTAGTTCAAGAACCCAAAAAAGCTGTAAAAATTGATTTTGAACTTTAATGGATTAATATTGAAAAAAAAAGATAATTATATGGTGATGATAAATTCCAACTGCATATAGGATTTATAGCTTATTATCAATATACTACTAATAAAGTAGAGTTTCTAACTTTGTTTGTTTGTGTGTTTATTTGCTTATATGGGGTGATACGGATTCAATCATGAAAATTCTTTCACCTGAATATTGTATTCACATCAAAAAATGAATATTAAAATCGTGATTTTAGAATCGCAACCTATCTGTACACGTTTGCTATTTGCACTATTTGCCATTTGTACATAAAGTTGTTTTTTTATCAGAGATTCGGTCTATAGAAAATGATTACTGTTTTAGCTACTCGAGCTTCCGCTAAATTTTATTAGCTTTTTCAAGGGCTGCAATATGAAATGTAAATCAAAGAGTATAAATATTAAATGAAAGGTAAGGAAATACCAAGATGAAAAATGAGAAAAGTGAATTTTGACAATTACAGGTGTGTAATAGATTTCGAAATTCATAGTGTTCTTCTCACTGACTACAGTTATATACAGGATGTATTCAGTTGGTCAATAGAAACGAATACATTTTACTGAGTTTCTCAAAATCTGATATCATGTTGATGTTATTTTTTCTCATTTTAATTCCAGTCATTTCCAAAAAGAGGCGTCTGTTCAAGTTTTTTTTCCAACATGAAGAATTTCCAGCACGGTGGCCCGGCGGGAAATCGAACCCCGGTCTTCCGCTTGAAAAGCGAATATGCAGACACTACCTCTACATTTTCAATAGAATGCTTAGTTCATGCACATGTTGTCTCATATTTTTACAGTCACTTTTGGGTAGAGCTATTCGTGTATTCAAATTATTTTTTGTTTGACCGATATATTTTTTGTCACAATCATTGCAAGGAATTCCATAGACTACTTGAGATTTTTCGAAAAGTAGATCTTCATCTTTCAATTTTGAATGATTTTGCTTGATAATTCTGGAATATAAGGAATAGAACAGTATTTGTATATAGAAATTTCATTGCGATTTTTTTTGTAGTATTGTTGATATTTGAAGTTGTATTGTATAGAAATTTTCATAGAAATGTTGGAGGGTAAAAATTAGCGAAAGCTCGGGTAGCTAAAAAGAGTAATTTTTTTCTATTTTGTAATAACACAATAGAGGTTCAATCCATTCCCATTCAGGACCTTTCCGACCAGAAAATCGCACATTCACCACCAGCGGCAGCTGATTCTTCACGTACAAAATGCGGGGTGTCGAGATATCAATCTTGAAAAATGTTTTTATCTTCGCGTGCCGCGCGCATTTCGTGGCCTCCTTGACGTGGGGGGCTCGAACAGGAGCGCCACGGAAGGATGTCGGTGGGTGCTATTGCCGGTCGCAGGCGGCTGTGGGCGCGCCATACATGCTATTGTTTTTCGACACTTGTCGAAGACTAGTAGTGGTGTCAAAAATGGATAAAAATCAAGCTATTGATGGATTTCTCGTTGGTGTAGAGGTTAGCACGTCCGCCTTCCAAGTGGGAGACCGAGTTTTGATTCCCCGCCGATTCACCTTCCTGGAATTCACACGTTGAAAGTTGTGGCCTTGTTAATCCATTGCTCACACAAGTTTTGACTTCTGGAAGATGACATTCGTCAGCTGGTTAGCGGAAAAAACAATTTAAAATATTTTTTTTCCAATTTGAAGAATTTTGCATAAGCAGTGATTCAACGAAAAGCATGCAGCTAGCTTCTTTCCCCCATTTCATACATATTTTCCAAGCTCTGTTTTCACCAGCGATGAGGTGTTGATTCACGCGGTGTTCTTTGAACATTACAGGTCTTCCCTTTCCTATGAATCTGCATAAAAAAAATCATTCCACAAGGCAAATATAATATTAGACCAGCGTTCCTATAATATTTTGCTGTGGAATTATTGAAATATTGGGAAATCAGGGGACGATTTCACAAATTCTCGTTTGAAAATACATTCTGATTAAATTAACTATCGTATGTACTGTGAGATTACTAAGTCATTCAACAAATCAGACTGTGGAGTCGAAAAAAATAACGATAATACAAAATTATTCAACAAATTTTAGAAAGGGATTACAGAAATATTGTTAAATTACGGGGTTACTCCCAAAGTTTATACTTCGTATAACCACTATATCCTTGTTGTGACTTCTCGTCCTTGAATAACTCCAGACCTTTCGGTGAAATCTCGGAGGGACTTTAGGTAGGAAGGGAGAATAAATAGTCAGTTTCTACAACGAAAGTATTTAACACCATTGTTACCGTCAGAGAGGCACCCGTGATCACCAACAGGAAGCTGAGAGAGGAGGAGAGTGGAGAAATTGAACAACACTTCCAAAAAGAGGCGTCATGGAATTGCTGGAATACTGCGTTTATGGTATGGAACCAGAGAGATGTAGAATTGGACGCATCTTCTAGATTACCGGAACGACTTGAGGCCCACCATCAAATTTACAATAGGGAAAGAATATCAGAGCAATATGCCGCTTCTCTACGTGGAGGTGAACGGGAAAAATTGCTCCATACGAAACCAAAGTATTTTGAACATTTCCTGAAATGATCAATACAACCACCATCAGTCGACGAAGCAAAGAATCATCAAGACTGCTTCATCGGGTAGTCGATCTCTGCAATACCAAAAAAAGTATCGAGAGGTTATCAAACAGCATAAGAACGGTTATTCGAAGAAATTAGTGGATCAGACTTCCTGCCTCACGAAACAAAAGAATGCAAAGGACGCACATCAGAACAACAAGTTTTCTCCATTCCTCTAAGTGGAACGATATTCAGAAAAGATCAAGATAATAGGAAAGAATACAACGTCAAAGCCCACAAAAACTCGACCACCGAATGAAAATGGCCATATCAGCAACTGCGTTTACCGGTTATCATACTAGTGCGGAAATTCCTACAAGGAAGGAATCAGAAAACCATCAACCAAGTGAGAATGTGCTTACAAGAACGAATAAAAATGGCAATACCAGCAACTGCGTTTACTGTTTACAAGTACAAGTGCGGCAAATCCTCCTACATGGTAGAAACGGAAAGATCATTGATCAAGTGAGAATGTGCGAATAAAAGGAGAACACACAACAAGAAACCACAAAATCAAGAATAGCAAAGCACGTTTGGACAAACCAGAACAGCATCAAATGGTGTGAAGCCAAGGTTATACACAGGAAGAAGTACTATTGATATGTTGTCATTGATCAGCCGAAGACGATTGAGGATACCAGCGATCGAAACGTCGTGAGTATGCTCAACTTTGAATCTTGGTTTCAACAATTGCTCAAATTTATCAATATTTCTTCATCTAAATTTGTTTGATTTCACAATTTGAAATTCAATATTTGAACTTTTTGAAGTTTTTGATAAACTCAACTTTTGATTTAATTATTGGTCCAAAATCCATTTCATTCTTTTTTTTTTGGAGAAGTTATTCCTTTCTATTTTTTTCACTGTAATATTTCAGTGTATGACAGTACTCAACTGTCAGTGTGTCGGAATCACTATTTTTCATGTTTCAATAATTATTAACTGATGACAGTTGATTTGAATTGTGAAAACTCGACCTCAGTATATGCAGTTGAAATGATATTCTATACCAATTTTTCCCATTATTTATCTCGACATTTTCAACACGATTGAAAAAATATCGAGTATTTAGAAACACGATCAGCGTGTAAATAACATAGACAATGAAAGAATGTAGGCTTTCACGGCCGGTGTTGATGTTTCGCAAGTTTTTTGGGCTTGAGGGCCATGTACTGGAATTTCGAATCCCGGAGCTTTCGGCTACATCTGCGGCAGCCATCTTCAGCGGCGTGGTCGTGATTCTTTATTCTCAACAGGTTTTCACCCAATTACAGAGAAAATATAATAAATGTACATGCTAAGTATTTATGAAAGTTTCTAAAATAATTGCTAGGCTATCATAATGTATATCACATAAATGAGAGATACTATTGAAAAGATGGCACATGGAATATATTGAAGATTTTTGTGAGATATTCGTTCTAGTAAATGTATTATAAAATGTAACAGCTTGTCTGAATTGTCTACGAGGGACCAGAAATTGTATTTTGCAAAGCAGATAACCACAATCGATTTCGTTATTGAGGAGTTTATACAGGAATGTTAATGCCATGCATTGTCTTCTTTCGACCAAAGATTGCAAGTTGAGAGAGCTAAGTAGAGTTCCCTGATCATAACCTCTTGAAGGATAGTAGCCATTACATTTGAAGAATATAAGTTTGCAAAATTTCCTTTGAACTTTTTCCAATCTTTGGACGGAGTTTTGATAAACTGAAGACCAGGTAATTGCTGCATACTCAAGTTTGGTTCTTATAAAGGTCATATACAATAGTCTCATTGTATTTACATCTGAGAAATTTCCCCAGTTTCTGGAAAAATAACCCAACAGTCTGAGCGCTGACGATGAAATGTTACATAAGTGATTGTCAAATGTTAATTTTGTGTCAAAGGTCACTCCTAAATCCTTGTAAGTTATACATCTGTCAAGAGAAACATTATCAATTGCATAGTCGTAAATAATAGGCGTACGTTTCCTATGATATGAAACTATTTTACATTTTCCTAAGTTGAGATTAGGATAATTATTATTGCACCAGTTATTAACTTCGATAAGGGAATTCTGGAGAGTTATGCAATCTGTTAGATTTTCTAAATTCAAATATATTTTTAAATCATCAGCGAATAACAAATGCGGTGAGGTTATTTTACTGGAAATGTCATCCATAAACAAGAGAAAGAGTAGCGGACCCAAATTGGACCCTTGAGGTACACCGGATGTTGAAATATAATCAAAAGATTTGGTGCCAGCATATTCAACAAACTGAATGCGATTGGTCAGATACGATTTCAGGAGTATAATCAGCTTTTCAGAAAATCCAAAAATATGCAACTTCTGTAAGAGAAGAGATTGATCAATTCTATCGAAAGCTTTACTAATGTCCGTATATATAACGTCAACCTGACCTGCAGAATCAAGGCTGTTAGATATGTAGTCGGTTATACAGGCTAAGTTAGTAGTTGTTGATTTTTTAGGGATAAATCCATGCTGATAGATGGATAATGATGATTTAATACTAAAACAAATGCGATTATAGATAATAATTTCAAATAATTTACCAAAGTTACACAAAATTGCTATAGGTCTATAATTGTTGATAAATGAACGGTCTCCTGATTTATGAATAGGACAGATTTTGGCAGTTTTCCATAGTTCTGGATAAGTACCGGTAGAAACTATCAGATTGAATATATGAAGAAGAGGTTCGACTAAAACGAAAATACTGTCTTTGACAAGAAAGCTTGGAATATGATCTACACCAGTTGTTAATTTATTCTTTAATTTTTTAGATGCTGCTATCAAGTCACTTTCAGTGATTGTCTCCATTGTTATGTTGAAGTGTTTAGGGGGCTCTATAATTGTTTGATGGGTGTTAGACTTCTGGTAGACACTGGAAAAGTAATTGGCAAAGCCATCAACTATAGATTGGAAAGTGTTGAAAGTGTTGTCGTTCAGATGCATCTTGAATGCAATACGATGTATGTTTGATAATAGCAATATTACTATAATTTCAACATTGCAATCTCAAATATAAATGCATGGATTCAGTGTTAGAAATGATATTCTGATATTTTCAATGAACATTCTCTCCACAAAATAATAAATAAAAAACGACAAGACACGCCTTGGTATTTCCTGTATTTATAGATCTTCATCCCCTTTCAATTCCCAATTAGACCAACCCATCCCTTGATGAAAGTGACGACACTGCGTTCCTAGTATGGGGGGTGTGAGAGTGGGCACATAACGCCTTTCTGATATTATATGGTGGGCTGCCAGCGCTAATGTGCACACATTTTTGTGCACGCGGTAAGTTATTGGACAGTTATTTCCCGCCGTACAATAAAAAGCTTTTGATATTATAATTTATCGGACGAATCGTGATTATTATGGATATAGAAAACCACTCGAGCCAGTTATAATATCCATCAGCGATAGTGGCGATAGATCAGGCGATACAAGAGTGGAGCTTCGACGTGATTGATTCATTGGCTGGATTGGGTTGAGATTGCACGAAGAGTATGTGGATGGAGAAGGCATGTGATTTGCATATGAACATGACTCAATACTTCTCAAGCATTGGTGTGGTTGGATCAGCGGTCATAGAGGGGTATACACATGACCAATATTTCAATGGAAATTACAGAAAAACAAGAACCATTCAATTTCAAATGTGTGAAACACACATTTTTCAAAAGAAATATCAATATGGATGTAAACACATTTGACATAATCTGTGGGCATACTTGAAGACTAGCGATGAATAAAATCATTTTTTGAACAATTCTTCAAGGCTTCAGACTATGTCAAATATTCTTACATTTTCCTTTTTCGAGGAATGGTTGAATTCCGTTTGTTTTTGGGATATCACGTCTATAGGCAGATAGCGCATTGACGGCTAATTTTATTTGTGGTTCGCATCAGCCTTGTTCGAAGTATGATACTATGAGGGTAATTTGATTTTTATTTATGGGAAGTCATTGATGATGGCCAAACAGCCCAAAACCGGTCTGCAAGTGTGTCCTTCCCAATAATTTGAAATCAATTCCTCCATTTGTATCGCCAGAGGCATATGCAGGATTTTCTTCTGTGAAGAACCCCGCACTGGCACCGGTCGGATATAATAGAATGCTCATCGTGGTATTAGACAGAGGAGTAGTTGTTTTCTGACAGGTGTCAGGTAGAAAGTTGAGACTGAGGGTAAAGAGCTCAGATACTCTTTGTGATAACCAGGATGAAATCATTTGGTGAAAACGACAACCATTCATTAACACCCATATTTACAAAATAAACACTCAGCATCACTCAATTCACATGCCTGATGGCAGAATGGCTTTACTGAATACATTTCCTTCGATCTGACAATTTCTCAATCATCCAAAGGCTTATTTGTCAATCATCCGATCAGAGCCACGACACTTCTCTTATAGAACTTCCGAGATGCTGGTTATGCAGTTCGCCCAAACAATTGAACGTGTATCAACCCATGACGATGGATGTGTAGATGTATGTCAATGTTGCGAACTGATCGAGAAGGTTTTTCATTAAGGCCCCTTTATAAGATGATACAAATGTTTCAGAAAACCATATGAAGAGTACTCATATTATGCGAAGACAGTTTAAATTGAAAGGATAGTTATAAAAATTGTGCATGTCTGGTTGATTGGTATCTGAAGGAAGGACTTTCTTTCCTCCCTCCACCCATCTTTGTTTTTTTCTAGTAGTCAGTGCAAACTACAAAACCCACTTTTCATTATCAGATATAAAATCGAAAAATGGATACTTGAATCCTCATTGGCTACGCTGGAATAATCCGTTCATACCTGTCTCAACACACACAGTAGATAAATAGATTGACACATGTCAGAAAACAATCACTATCCTGGCTAATTCCACGAAAGTTCCTTCGGATGATTTGAGAAATACTCGATTTATGGAAAATAATTGATTATGATACTCACCTTTCTACCATCACAAACATAGATAAGAGTATCTTCATTTCTTTTTGTTTCATAATCATATATAATCAACTGTGCAATTCATTGAGAAATGTATATTGTTCAAATGGAATTTCTCGCCGAAATAGTTGCAGATTTTCAGGTTTATCTACTTCCATTGTTTTTGCTTTTGCACTGCCAGAAACCATTTGAAGAGCACACGTGAAAAACGATAAACATAAACCATAAACATTCGGGAAAGCGTTCTCAATTAAACTTCGGTCATCTATGTATTTTTAGCAAACAAGAAAACCAGTTCCTTCTGATATGTTATTTCATTTATGTAAACACGTGTTTTACCTATCTGACCGACCTGTCAGAAGATATCTCTCGAAATGTGTATTTTCAAATTCACATTTTCTATGTGAGTGTTATCGATATTTCCATCATTCAGGTACCAGAGGATGCAGCTTTTGGAGAGAAAAATGAATTTGGTAGAAATGGCCTTTCATCATTTTTTCCGTGTATTCTTCATTTCGTATATACCGTACATACTCTCCCAACTATAAATTTATAACTAGTTGATCCATACAACAGACCATAAAGTAGCCCGTAAATATTCTTGGAGATCCTTGTGAGGGAAAGTACAAAAATTAGAAATACCTAGGTTGAGGCTTCTGAAAATGGGATGTACATAATGAAAAAAATCATATAATGTATACCACCACACAAACATACTAACACACACATGCATGAGTATATATATATATATATATATATATATATATATATATATATATATATATATATATATATATATATATATATATTTATTTATTTCAAATTGTGACTGTATGCGTTATATAGAGAGACTTATTTGGGTTGCAGACTCTCTCTCTCTCTCTATATATATATATATATATATATATATATATATATATATATATATATATATATATATATATATATATATATATATATAGAGAGAGAGAGAGAGAGGGAGAGAGAGATATATATATATATATATATATATATATATATATATATATATATATATATATAAATTTACACAATCATAATAATACGAATGAAATATAGGTGATTGCGATTTTTACGATGACATAAAATATTGTTGGTGAATATACAAAAATTTACCATATCCTTTGAATGACATTGAATAAATGAATAATATTGTGCTAATTTCTGTGACATATGCTTTGAACAGATTTATATCCTTTTTCGGTCTGTCATAATTTTTTCATTAATTTAATTTTTGTCCTTTTTCTATCTTTAGAGAATGAAAAAACACTCCAGTCTTTACCAATTCAACATCGCATTCGATTAAAGCAGTCATTCTTCTGTCGAATTAAATGAATTTGAAACGATATCAGATGATTTGTGGTTTTGTAGACAATCTACAACATATTTTATGAGTTTCACCCTATGGTAAACCTTTTGTTATGGACCTTCTCAGTACTCATTTCGTGGAACAATATTCAATTTGAAATCTTGTTTGACACTATATTCTTCCTTTGACTTGTATACACTTGATGGTTTGAATCCACCATTCGACATTATTATAGAAAAGGGACCCGACAATTGAAACCAATGTTTTCTCATTGTCGTTTTGAAATAGATCACAAAGAACGTAACTTTATATATATACATATATATATATATATATATATATATATATATATATATATATATATATATATATATATATATATATATAATCAACACCAAGTTTAACTATAATTGGAAAACTTGATTTTCAGGCTTCATTTATTGATTCAATCTCTATTGTTATGGATTTAAAACAACACTTGAACCAGTTTTAATATACATCAGCCATAGTGGCGATGGATTGAGCGATACAAAGGCGAAGCTTTGACATGATTGATTCATTGACTGGATTGCGTTGAGATTGTATGAAAAATATATGGAATGAGAATATATTCGATTTGCATATTATACCATCACTGCATACTTCTCACACATTGGTGTGGTTGAATCGGCTGTCAAAGGAGAAGAATGTACAGGGTAATTGCGCGCCAGTGGTTTGTCTCTGAAGTGGATTCGTTCTTAATCTCTCGATTATATGCTATACTACTATACTATAAATCTATTCATGAAATTTTCAATATCTGCGGAAACGAACTGACTGTTGAGGCGAAAAGTATGAAAAATCAAATATCCAAGACATGTTGTTTCTCCAGTAGTCGACCAACAAATATCGAATGTTCACCTGAAGGAAATAAACAAACACTGATCACTTGTGCACTTTCTGAAGACGTACCAATTGATAAAATACGTAATCATGTTCATTTCCACTGCTCACGAAGATCTCTACTTCTAATTCGAAATATTATTTATATCAATTTCATTATTGAGCAAATTTGGTTTCGTAAATGTGGATATGTCATATCATCCAGCTGATTAGTAGTCATTTGACAGAAATCCCCTTTCATTATTTCGATTTTGTTAACCACAGATTACGAATTTGTCAGAAGCTACACTTCAAATGTGGTAACAGTTTGCGTTTTGTGATTTTATGAAGAGAGATGTAATACTGCTTTTTCTTCATCTTGTAATTTCGGTACATATCACTGTTTTGTGGAAAGGGAATGGATGAAGCGTGTTCAAATTGCTAACATTGAAATAAAACAAAAATAGTATTTTTTTTCTCCAAATTTTTACTTTCAATTTCCGTTGGAGAGGACGGAAGTCTTCAGGGGATCATTTTTGCCCTTGCAACGGTTAGAAGAACTAGTGTGGGTTAACTGTAGAGTAATATTCTATTCATTTGAGTAAATATGTGAACATCATCAATTGGGGATTTCTTCAGAATTAATATGGATGAATTTCAACTCGCTTTACGAAAACTTTGAGAAATGAAATTATTTTTTTCCCAACACGTTTTATCATTATTGTTTTCTCTGCTCGAGAAATTTTTGCAATGATTTTAAGAATAATTCAGACCTTATTACGGGTGATAGGGTCCTTTGAAGGATAATTGAGACCTTATAAAGGGGAATAGGGACCTTCGAAAAAAGATTATTGAGATGTCCCGAAGGGATATAAAGGCAATGATGACCTTCCTAGTTAATATAAAGGATAGTAAACAATATATGGAACTTCTATAAAGAATTATAGAGGATAGTAGAGACCTTCCTAACTGTGAAGATCTTCCTGGGGGATACCAAAGGGATAGCTGGGTTCATAACATAAAATTCTGGAGTCTGAAACTTTTCCTAGAGATCAATTAGCCTAACATCCTTCATAATATTGAGAAGTTATAGGAACAATATCTGGACCGAATAGAAAACCACATTGGAGTGACAAAGTGGGAGAATCATCCTTCAGTGATTGAAAATATATGTAATAGGTTTGAATGCATTCATCTATGGTTGTTATCATCATTATTGTTGGGTATACGTATTTCCCTTACGCTGGTTCCACTTTTCAAACATATTTTTGTGTGTTTGAAAACCTCTTATTCAGCAAATAGTCTTTCTTCAGAGATCGATTTGAGAATAACTTTGTATTATCTTTCTTTCTGTAAATGGCGTCTCATTAACAAAATTTCAGACCTGACTTATTCTCAGTGCCTTATATTGAATTTCTGGGAATTTTCGAGTAGCACCAATTCACGCCCTTGCCTCCCTGACAAAAGCTAGCCCTTCGCAACCTGTGCCTTGTGTTGGGCATACAATTCAATATACCTCTTTGTATAATCAAGATACGCCAAAAGCAAATTTCAATGGAACCGATTTTCGGTTACCATTGCATTTAATATAATGCTCAGAATTATATTTGGAGGACGCAAAAGTTCCCAGGACAATATTCAATTTATTGAAAACATATATCAAACTCAAAAAAATATTTCCTTGGCATACAATAATAATTATTGATATTGCCTAAATATGTATGCTCTGAAGACGATCATCCTACAAACTCTAGGACTTCTAGCTTGAAGGTTCGTCAGTCGTCCGAGAACACACGTATGAATTTCCATCAATGTGAAGTACAATCTATAGCGATAGAGTTTTTACTGATGAGCGTTGGATAATACGTTCAACTTAGCGTTGATGAGTTGATATCTTTGCATAGAACGTAACGACGATTGAGCAAATGTTGTTGTTAGGAGGTTTTAATGGGCACTGTTCTAGACATCCACCAAAAGTCAAGTAATTATCTTTTTTGGCAACCGTCCGGGAAGTACCCACTTCCGGGCCGGGAAAATGCTACTTTCTCAAAAAAAGCGCTCGGAAAGTGGGTCGGTTGCCGAAAAAATAGTGTACGCAACACGACCGAAAACAGTTTTTCTGGACTCGCAGACTTCCAGGACTCGCCTACGGCTCGTCCCAGAATTTTGACTACTCATCCAAAAAACAGTGTTTTCCGGTCTTGTTGCGTAAATTACTATTCTAGTTATTTTTGTGTGTATTAGACTTCTTACTAACTCCCTACGCTTTACTAAGGAGCAGCATGGTTATTCGCGGGCCAGTTAACCATGAAACGTGGCAGGAATAGGGTTGCCACCTTTATCTATAATTTCGCTTTCTTCAGATAATATATTGTAAAACTCTGAACATATTTAATCAAAATTGCATAAGTTACTCGTGAATATCATCTTCGCAATTATCTCTGTAGTTTTATTCTTTCCTTCATCTAATGAGAATTTATCAAGGAGAAAACTCTTTCAACGTTTGCGTTATGAGATGTTATTGCTCAGTAGGAATCAGCAAACTTCAGGAGTTCAGAATTGAATTTTTCATTACCGAATGATTCGAAATGAGCTGGGAACTCATTACGAGCTCACAAGTTCTGGAAGTCACAGTTTTTATTTTCTGAAAAATGGGTGGAATTTTCAAATTGATCAAAACTTTTATTGACGTTCGTTGGCGCGGAGTAGACCGAGAAGCCTACTAAAGCCGGGCACACACACAATAGGTGTGAGATTGACAAGTCTATTTTGTCTATTCGTTATACAGAGTGGCCACTTTTTTAATGGGATTGTATTGGTAACTTTTAAACCATAAGAGTTAGAAGGTCGGTCAGATGGAGAAAAAGTTGCATTCATAGAAGCATTGTCAAGCAGTTCAAACAAATCGAGATTATCAGGGCCGGTTATTGAGATATCATAAGAAAAGTAAATTCTGTCATTTTGATTTTTCTTTTTTTCCCACTTTATTTCGAATATTATCAAAAAATGTCACAGGAATTTTTCATTCGACAGTAAATTATCCTCATTTTGAAATAATCAGATTTTGTATCCAATGTTTCGTACGCTCTGGGCCACCCTCAACCTCATTTTTTTCAATACGGACCTTCATATTTTATGACACTTTTCGAAATAACTTTTAATTCTACATTCAACGTATCATACAATGTCATCCAAAGTTGATTTTCAGGTGATTTTGACCCTTATCCAAATTCCTTTGGGTCGTATCTGTATTACATTTAGGTACCTTTAGTTTAATCAACAGCATGCAATACATTTCGATAAGAAAATCAACTTACTCATCTTCAACTGAATGGAACGTAACAGAATCAAAGCAAGAAACAAGTAATAATTATTTACAAATTTCAAGAGGTGAAAAACCTAATTCATAATAATTAAACTAAACTATCATTTAAGGAATGAAAAATCATATGGTTATTCAAAAGTAAATGATGAACATTAATGAAGTAATTGTTCGAAATGTCCACCATTTTGTAAAATGCACTTTGCGGTTCTGGAACCGATACTTCTTATACATTTGCTTATTTCGTCTCCTTGAATACCTTCCAATACATTCTCAATCTTCTCGCGAGGAATCATTATTGTTGGATTTGTCATTTTTTCCGTTGAAACAAATTACAGAATCGAACTTTATTTTGAGATCATTACGATATAATTTTTGCAAGGCTTGGTATTCAAATTTAAAATCATTGTATTCGCGTCTCTTGACTATTTTATTAACAGCAGTTTTTGATAAATTGCATTCACTGGCCACAGTTTTCGATTTTTTTTCTGGGTTCAATCGAATTTGGGTCAGAACATTGATATCGTTGATGGACTTGTTTTTTCTTACATACACACAACTCTAGGTTTATTGAATGTATTATTTTCAAGTAGTAGGCCGTGGATAAAAGAGAACATAACAAGAAATGTCATATTATTTGTCACTTCGTTTATTATTGTGTCACAAGAACTTGTCATTGAATACTTTTCTGAGTAATTTCAATTGAACTTATTCGATATGGTAAGATACACAACTGAAGAGAAGAGAGATATGTACGAAGTGTACATAAAACTAGATAGAAATTCGTTCAAAGCACAACAAAGGTATGGTGAATTATATCCTGAAAGAACAACACCAAATATTAAAATGTTTCGACGTTTATCTACAACGTTACTTGCACATAATTCATTCATCAAACCTAGAGGTCCGTATGTACGACGAAACGAGCCTATCAATGACATCAATGTTCTGGCCCAAATTCGAATTAATCCAGGAATAGGATCGAGAACTATGGCCAGTGAATGCAATTTATCAAAAAGTGCTGTTAATAAAATACTCAAGAGACACGGATACCATGACTATAAATACCAAGCCGTGCAAAAACTATATCGCAATGATCCTGAGAGAAGGTTCCAATTCTGTAATTGGTTTCAACGGAAGGTGCGGAATAACAACAATTTTGCGCACAATATCATTTGGGGAGACGAAACGACATTCACAAATTCTGGCATGTTCAATCGAAGGAACAAACATTTTTATGCCACAGAAAATTTTCACTTAATTCATGAAGTTAGACATCAATATCGTTTTTCTTTGAACATATGGTGCGGTTTGTTGAATAATAAATTACTGGGACCCCATTTTATTGACGGCAACCTAACCGGAGCAAAATATGTAGAAATTATAGAAGAAATGTTGGATGATCTTCCTATACGGTATCGACGTAATAGTCCATGGTTCCAACAAGACGGGTGTGGTCCACACAACTCAAGAATAGATCTAAATCGAACTTTTCCCGATTCATGGATTGGAACAAGAGGTCCAGTAGCATGGCCTGCTAGATCTCCGGATTTGAATCCACTCGATTTTCATTTGTGGGGATATCTCAAAAATAAAATGTATGATACTACGAACCCTAGAATAGAGATTCTTCGCGAGAAGATTGAGAATGTATTGGAAGGTATTCAAGGAGACGAAATAAGCAAATGTATAAGAAGTATGGGTTCCAGAACCGCAAAGTGCATTTTACAAAATGGTGGACATTTCGAACACTTACTTCATTAATGATCATCATTTACTTTCGAATAATCATTTGATTTTTCATTCATTAAATGATAGTTTCGTTTAATTATTATGAATTAGGTTTTTCACCTCTGAATGACATTTTATGATACGTTGAATGTAGAATTGAAAGTTATTTCGAAAAGTGTCATAAAATATGAAGGTCCGTATTGAAAAAAATGAGGTTGAGGGTGGCCCAGAGCGTACGAAACGTTGAATACAAAATCTGATTATTTCAAAATGAGGATAGTTTACTGTCGAATAAAAAACTCCTGTGACATTTTTTGATAATATTCGAAATGAAGTGGGAAAAAAAGAAAAATCAAAATGACAGAATTTACTTTTCTTATGATATCTCAATAACCGGCCCTGATAATCCCGATTTGTTTGAACTGCTTGACAATGCTTCTATGAATGCAACTTTTTCTCCATTTGACCGACCTTCTAACTCTTATGGTTTAAAAGTTACCAATACAATCCCATTAAAAAAGTGGCCACCCTGTATATTGTGTCATGAGAAGTAATAATACGACATTGACACCAAGTTAGGAATATATAACTGAATTGATGAAAATTATATGCTCAACTGAGTTCATGTTTTTTTCCGAGAAGCAAAATATCGAGAATAGGAAATATGCATAAAATTAAAACTTGTCCCAAATATTTTTCTCTCAAATCCTTATCATCGTCGTCACATCAAAATCAGAAGATTTCTATTTTATTTTTAGTTATTATTCGAACCATTGATATTGGAAAATCAAAGGGGAAATTTGAACTCACAAAACGCGTCACCATTGGTCGAAAGAAAATGTCACGCCAAACACAAAAGTAACAGCATATTTTACATCAGATCTCGAAATTAGGTGAGCAGATATCGAAGGAGTGGAAGATGCAAGGTAATTATTAGGTTATATGAAACATTTCAGTTTATAACAATAACATACATTTGTATAAAAATTCCCAGAGCAGTTTATAATATACCATAACATAACCATTTGTTGTTAAGATCGCACCAAAACTCCTATTTTACTTCTATATAATAATTATTGTGTACAGATAATATTATAATAATGATGTTCAATCAAGTCCATTTATTTCTTGTGGATATCGATTGATAATAAGTGATTCGATGTATATTCTATAAAAATATGGGTTTGATTATTTCCAAACCGAATTCTCTACTGCCAAATAGCTAATGTAAAACTTTTTTCTGGTTAATTCACACTGAGCTGTTCATGAATGTAGGACACTGACATTATAATGTTCTTCGCAATAATAAAAACTTGATATTTCACACCAATGTTTTCGTAGGTTCGCATCGCATCGCAAAAAAACACAATACAATAATTGTAAGAAGGCTCGTCAGCTTCTTCCATGATTAATAGCAATAATTGAAACTGAAAATATATTTGGCTAACTGAGACTCTTACAGTAAACAAACACGGGACTGTCCTATGCCGTCTTCCAAAGCGCGCGCAATATAGTGGCGTTTGAACAGCTCGAATTTATTCAAAATCTTACAATATACCTCACAGCAAAAATCGTTTCTGATATGAAAATCGTCCATCATACGAACAGCGCTTGAGAAATTTGCACGTACCAACATTGAGCTATAGACGAATAAGAGGTGATCCAATAACCACTTACCATGCCCTCAAAAATCCGTCATCAGCAATATAACATATTTTTCCACCAGCGAACCATGGTAGGTTAGGTGCATGGACATCCACTGAAGATAAATAGAGACTTATTCCGAACCACTTGCAGGCAGAACTTTTTCCAGTAGAGTTTCATTATTGGAATTCCTTACCAAGTGATATTGTGACTTTCGCCTAGTGTTAATATTGTCACAATCTTTCCACTGGGTTCGTTGATTAAAACTTCAAACAACACTTTTATTACATCTCCTTATCACAATACAATATAATCACTTAAACTGCTCCGTTAGCTATCCAACGCTCTGTACTGCGAAAACTCTGATAGACTCTCTGTTATAGAAATTCTCTGCTTCGACTTCTACACCTAGCAATACCAAAGCTCTCTCCACTAAGATCCGAATAACTATCTGAATAACTCTGCTAAACACTCTCTGACTAACTTCAATAACTGTCTCTCTTGCGATGAAGTGCCTGCTTTTATACCTGCGTACGCCTATGGAGAATCTTCGAGAGAGGCCTTGATGATGTGTATCGAATTCTCGACGCGAATCAACAGTTCCTGGAAGAATGACGTTCGCTCTTCGACCCCTCATATTATGATCGATAGAGCCGGCGCTTGGACATTTCGTAAAAATATCTTCAAATCTCGCTATGACAGTTATATTCAACACTGAGTGTACAAGTTTATTTTATATTCCAGAGCTAGATACGAATTGTTTCCTCAGCTCTCATCAACTTGCAATAATGATAATTATTATGATAATGTTGTTTTTGATATAGTTTGCTAATATAAATATGGAAAACTTGTAAATCGTGAAGTAAAAACTTTAATTGACAATTCGATAACTTGTTTACAAAAAACTCTTTTTTTTATAATAATAATTTTCTATGGAAACATTCGTCACCTGAATATTATACAGTATACAACATTTATAAATGGAACGAAAAATAGGACTATTTCCAACATCCTCCCAACCGGGAAAAGTAGATTCACCGCATCCCGTAGCGCTCAGGAGTTTTCACAATACGCCCGTATCGTGTTGTTTTACTTCTATTTGAATCATCTTTTTTCTCCATGGAATTCTCCTTCTTTCTTGATTCTTCTACGGAATTTTCCTGCTTTCCTGATTCTTCCTTTTTTGTTATCGGACATTGGTTACCCCCTTCAGGATTGGATGGTTCTCCATCTGCTCTCAAATCTCTTAACTGCTGACTTTTTTCTTCATGCCTCACTTCCAAAGGATACAATCTTTGAAATGGCCGTAGTATCTCTCCTTGAGCAACTTTCACTCTTGCCACTCTTGGTTTTTTGTCTCTTCCTTCGTGGATTTCTAGAATTTTTCCTAAGGGCCAGTCCAATCTTTTCTTGTTATCTGAACCTACATACACAATATCACCAACACTCAAATGGCCAATTTCACGTTTGTTAAAACTGTTGACCAGTTCCGCCAAATACTCCTTCCTAAATCGAGTACGTAAGTTATCTCGGATATGCTGCAAATATCGATATCTTCTCACCAGATGATTCCCATCTATTTGATCCAAGTCCGGCGTCTCAGTATTCGAAATGTCCGAAATAAACATGAAAGGGCATAATGGGGAAAGATCGTTAGAATCTTCGTAAATATAAGTTAGAGGTCGAGAATTGATGATACTCTCACACTCGCACAAAAGGGTTGATAATTCTTCATTCGTAACACAGGCTTTTCCTAAATTCCGTCGCAAAAGTTCCTTCACTATTCTTATTATCCGTTCCCACCAACCACCCCACCAGGGTGCTGAGGGTGGATTGAAATTCCATTTGATTTTCTTAGCTGAAGAAAACTCTAAAATTTTTTCCCAATCAATTTGTTTGAAAAGATTATTCAATCCTACAAAATTAGAGCCATTATCAGAATATATACACGAAATCCTTCCTCTTCTGGAAATGAATCTCCGCAAAGCAAGTATGAATGAATGACTTGATAAAGAACCTACTAATTCTAAATCCACAGCCCTATATATAGCACAGGTAAACACTGAAATCCACACTTTGCTTCTGCCTTTCAAATATAACGGACCAGCGAAATCTATCCCTGTGATTTCAAAGGCAGCTGTGCAATTGATTCGTTCTTTCGGAAGAGGTGAAAATGGTGTATGGACGAATTTTGATCTGAATCTTTTGCATCGTATACATTTTGACACGATTTCCTTGGTCATTTTTCGACATTTAACTATCCAAAATCTTTCCCTCAACATCGTTACTAAAGTTGATACACCAGCATGTAGATTAATTCTATGTTGTTCTTCTATAAGTTTCGCAACAATTTTATGCTTATAAGGTAACAAAATAGGGTATTTGAATGATTCAAGCTCTGAACTGAAAACTAATCTGGTCTTGATTCGCAAAATATCTTGTTTATCTTTGAAAATTTCTAAAGGTAATTTTGATAATTCTTCGGAACATTCTGATTGTATGGTGCGAATAAGATAGATTTCTGCAATTTCAATTTCATTTGGTATCAATTCACCCATATGAATATGTTTGTCTCTCTTTAGGTTATTGTAAAAACGTAAAATCCATGCAACCAGGCGTAATGTTTTTGAATAATGTGAGAAATAATTGAAATCCTGTGTTGATCGATTACTACTGCTAACTAAAATGGAACATACATTTTTCTTTGCCTCTTTATTCACTTCATCATAGTTGGGACATAAAATTTCATCATTTGGCCATTCTTCGGAATCAGTTTTCAACCAGAGTGGTCCTTTCCACCATTTTGACTGTAATAAAGTTTTGCTATTGCAACCTCTCGATAATAAGTCTGCTGGATTCAAGTTTCCAGGTACATGATGCCAATCATGACTCTCACTAAATTGTCTTATTTCCTTTACCCGATTGCCCACAAAAGTATTTCAATTTCCCTTGGTTTTAATCCAAGTCAAAGTTACCATGGAATCAGTCCAATAAAAACATTTTAGATGTTCGAATTCACTCACTTTCCTAACAGTCTGACAAAGCCTAATCCCTATCAAAGTAGCTAATAACTCCAGTCTAGGAATAGTAACATTTTTTGGAGCTAATCTGGACTTAGCTTGTAACAGACGTATGGATATTATTCCATTTTTGTTTGATCTCAAAAAAATGCAAGTGGCGAAGGAACTTTTACTAGCATCACAAAAAACATGGATCGTTGAATCTGCCAATGACTTATGTTCCGAAAAATCTATCAATGTTCTGGGAATCCTACATAGAATGAGTAAATGAATTTCTCACAGCCATGTTTCAAATTTCATTTTGATTTCACTTGGTAAATTATCATCCCAATTCAATTTCATTTGCCAAGTTTCATGTAGCAGTAGCTTTGGAATTAAAGTTACAGGGGTGATGATACCTATTGGGTCGAATAACTTATGTGCAATTGAAAGTAAACCTCGTTTGGTATATTGAACATTATCAATATGTATTTGTCTAGATTCAACAAATAAATTATCTTCTACGAAATTCCACGATGTACCCAAAACAGAGATATGATTCTTGACGGGATTTTCTGAATTAACAAGCATACTATTTTCTTTCATTCCATTGTAAATCCATTCCCTCAAATTGAAAAATGCAGATGACATAATTTGTTTCGATTCGTCCACAAATTTTTTCACTTCCTCCATACTATTCACACTAGAAATGCAGTTATCAACATAAAATGAATTCTTGAGTTTTTCTGCCGTTAATTTCAAATGATCTGGGGCTCTATTAATATGATAGGCAATGGTGGCTGATAATAAAAATGGACTTGATTTGACCCCAAAAACTACCCTACAATGTCTGTACAATTTCAATTCACCTTTCTGGTAGTCTTTCCACCACAAAAATCTTAAAAAGTCGCGGTCTTTTGGTGAAACTGCAATCTGAAGAAAGGCCTTTTCTATATCCGCTGTAACTCCAATGGAACCTAATCTGAACTTCAAAAGCAAATTTGGTATCAACTCTATTAAATTGGGGCCTTTCTCTAGGCAGTCATTCAATGAGCAACCTAAGGTATCTTTAGCAGATGCGTCAAAAACCGGTCTTATTTTTGTAGTGTTACTTGATTCTTTCAACACTGGATGATGCGAAAGATAATGCGTTCCTAATATCTGATTATCTTTTTCATGAATCTCTTCGATTATTCCTAGATTTTCCCATTCTACGAAAACATTTTCGTAATCATCAAATTTTCCTATGTTAAATAATTTCTTAGTAGTGGATTTCAACCTAGCTAATGCTAATTGGAAATTATTCATTAATGTAGGATGACCTTCGATCCATGGTAAACAAATTTCATAACGATTTTCTTCATTGACTTTTATAGTTTTATTAAAAAATTCTATTGTTTTTTCAACGAGTACATCATCAGATTTAGCTCCTGCATTGTCTTTAATACCTAATGTATCTAAATTCCAAAGATCAGATATAGACAATTCAGTAAGAAGGCCAGAAAATACATGACAATTACTTGATTCATTTTTACATTCTCCCAATATTGTCCAGCCTAGATGTGTTTCTACAGCCAATAACCCGTTATCTAAAATTTCTGTTCGACCGGTTATGATTTTACTAAAAAGATCTGCACCTATCAACAACTGGATTTCATCACATGGTTCCATGCTAATGTCCGCAAATTCAATGTTTTTCCTTTTCAGTTCGTTCAATACGGATAAATCATTTAGTCTAGGAAGGGAACCGCAAATTTTTGATTGACTCAAAACAGTTGCATTGCATTGAAAGGTATCATTCAGATCTTTCAACGTTATTTCATAGATTTCATGCATCGTAGGAATAGACAAACCACCAAAAACACCTTGTACAACATTTTCAGTTCCTTTCACGACAGCTGACAAGTCACTGGCACATTTTGACAGAATGTAAGATCTCTGTGAGCCAGAATCTAATAAGGCTCGTATTGTCTTCTCAACATGACCGCTTTTGATACGTATAACTACCGTTTGTAATAAAACTTGTGAAGAATAGTTATTCGTCAAGATATTCTGTAAGTCGTTTGCTTGATTTTCTTTTGGGGTTGTTGGTGATTTATTTGTCTGCGGTAAGTTGGGGCACATTATTGGATAATTCATTCATTGCTTCTCAAGGTGTACAGAACGTATTTCTCGAGCTCTCTGTTTGAAATCGTTTTTCTGCGAGTTAGTTTAGTGTATGATTTTCTACTTTGTGCAACATATCGACATTTCGTTGTCGTACATTTGGATAAACTTGTGAAGTTGATTACTCTGCTGACAACAGTGATATCAACAAAACATCATGTCAGGAATCTGCGGAACGTGTACGACTCCCATTACAAAAAAATCTCCAGGCCTTCCATGCCAAGGTTTTTGTTCAAATTCGTATCACAGCAAGTGCGTAGGCCTCACAGTCGACCAGCTCGTTTTTATCAAGGAATGCCCAAATACTGCATGGGTTTGTTCAGAGTGCAAAAAAGGGAAAAGTGATGACTCGGACAATGGAGAAAAAACCGTGGAATCCCAGCTGCATCGAACTATTCTGAATTTCATGCAAGAAATCAAATGCGAAATGAAGGATTTTCGGAATAAACAGGATGATTTGGCTAACAGTTTAAGCTTTTGTTCAGACAAAATAACCGACTTTGAAGCGACTATCAAAAAGTTCAATGAGTATATCAAAATCATCGAGCATCTAAAAACTGAGAATTTGAATCTCACCAAGAATAATCAACTTCTTAACCAAAGAGTCAACGACCTCGAACAATTTACACGCATGAACAATATAGAGATCCAAGGAATACCTGAAAAAAACAATGAGGATATTTTAAAAATAATTGAGGTGTTGCACAAGAGCTTGGATATAGAGTTCTCATTACAATCAATAGAAACTGCTCATAGAGTGAAATCTTTTGACCCCAAAAAACCGAAAAATATTGTCATCAAGTATGTTTCCCGAAAGATGAGAGATGATGTCTTGTCAGCTGCGAAAGTGAAGAAGTTATCTTCGCCTAATCATGTACTAAGTATTGAGAACATTTCAAATAATCTCTACATTGCTGAACATCTATCCCCAGAGAACAAAAAGCTTTTTAAAAATTCAAGGGATTTTGCAAAAATGAAGAACTACAGGTTTGTTTGGGTGAAAAATGGTAACATATTCCTTCGAAAGGTTGAAGGCTCAAAAGTGACACGCGTTGGATGTGAAAGTGATTCGATATCATTATAATTTCGGAAGGAATAATAGTTCAATTTTATATTCCATATTGACATCTTCTCTAAATTAACATGTTTCGTACAAAATGTACGAGGTTTGCGATCAAAAACCCTAGAGTTCAAATTGAATACACACAACTGTGACTATGACCTACTTTTTTTAACTGAAACATGGCTGAATAGTGGTGTGATGAATAAAGAGTTGTTTGGTAATGAGTTCAGTGTCTTTCGTAGGGATCGAGAAAGTTCTAAAAGCGGAAAAAGTGAAGGAGGTGGAGTTCTTATTGCCATTCGTAGGGATATACATGTTGTCGAACATCCTGATTGGCAGAGCGACGCGGAGGACGTATGGGTTACTTTGTACACTCCTAACAGAGGTAAAATTCATCTCTGTTGTATTTACTTGCCACCTGGAGACGATGATGCTTTGGGTTACTTCACAAATAACATGTACAGACTTCTCAATGAACTTTCGGATGATACTGTTTTGATCTGTGGAGACTTCAATATGCCAAACACGCAGTGGAAAATGAAACATAATTGTAATTATTTAACTCCTGCTTCTATTGAATCAAAATTCAAAAACCTTAATGATATGTTTAGCTTCCATGGACTCATGCAATTCAATTACCTTAAAAACAACAATAATACTATATTAGATCTAACCCTGTGTAATAAATCTATTGTTGAAAATTTGTCACTAGGCGAGCCTCTAGTAACGGAAGATCCACATCATAGAAGTATCGAATTCAACCTCAAATTCCTTACTCATACAGACCTTAAGTCTAATTTGAGGTTCTCTAGTGATTTCAGGAAATGTGACTACGATGTCATCAACTCTGAAATCTCGAAAACAGACTGGCCTTCAATTTTTGAATCCTGTGATAAAGTAGATGATTGCTTAGATAAGTTTTACGAAATAATTAATCACTTAATAAACACTTTTGTCCCTAAGAAGAGAATTTTCAATCAGTTTCCAGTATATTTCTCTAAAAAAACCATAAACATAATAGACATGAAGTCGAAGGCACACAAAACGTGGAAAAAATCGAATTCACAATTCGATTTTCATCTTTACTGCCAGCTGCGCCGTAGATCTAAACAACTCATTCGAAGTGACTATCAAAATTTTTTGAACTCGGTTGAAAAAGATATTCCAAACAATTCTAAGAGGTTCTGGTATTTTGTATCGAAAAGAAACAATAATAATGGCATTCCCAATCTAATGAAATTGAACAATGAATCTGCAGAGGGAGCGGATGTTTGTAAACTCTTCTCTAAATTCTTCCAAAGTGTTCATCAGCCTTATACACAGACCAAAATCGAACATAATGAAAATAACATTCTCTCAATCAATAACATAACGGTCACTGAAATACAAGTAAATAATGCTCTATCTACGCTAGATGAAAACAAAGGGAATGGCCCTGATGGAATTCCATCTTTCTTTGTAAAAAAGTGTTCAGAAAGTATATACGTGCCACTAACTATTATCATTAACAGATCATTTAAAGAAGCTACTTTTCCGAAAAGGTGGAAAGAATCGTACGTAGTTCCGATATACAAAAATGGCGACAAAAATCTGGTGACCAACTACCGCCCAATTTGTAAAATGAATATTTTCAGCAAAGTACATGAACAAATTGTGCATGGCATCCTTTTGAACTCTGTAAAAAGGCATATAATTGAAGAGCAGCACGGATTCTTCCCGAGCAGATCAATAGAAACAAATCTGATCTTGTATACAGAATATATAACATCCGCAATGGACAACCAATCTCAGGTAGACTCCGTGTACACCGATTTCAGTAAGGCATTCGATAAAATTGATCACAATATATTAATATCGAAATTGGCTGGAATCGGCATCCATGGAGATCTGCTGCGATGGTTTGCCTCATACATCTACAATAGAACGCAAATTATTACAGTTAATGGAAACCAATCAACACCTTACATAGTTACCTCTGGCGTACCACAAGGTTCGCATCTTGGACCCCTACTTTTTATCAGTTACCTGAATGATATAAAATCCTGTTCCGAATTTTGTGAATTCTTCTTATATGCGGATGATTTGAAAATATTCTCAAAAGTAGATAGAATTACAGATTGCTCTATGAT
Source organism: Zygogramma bicolorata (assembly GCA_032362365.1). Lineage (NCBI taxonomy): Eukaryota > Metazoa > Arthropoda > Insecta > Coleoptera > Chrysomelidae > Zygogramma > Zygogramma bicolorata. Next base: position 397,569 of record JAVJAQ010001250.1, read on the forward strand.
TCAAAGTGACTTGAATAGGTTCGATGAATATTGTAAAATCAATAAACTCTTCTTGAATTTAGATAAATGCTGTTTTATCACTTTCACTCGAAACCAAAATGTATTCTCTTATGATTATAAATTCAACAACAAAGTGCTAAATGAAGTAGATGATGTAAAGGACCTGGGAGTTGTAATTGATAAAAAATTATCATTCTCAAAACACATTGACTATGTTGCTTCAAAATCTAATAAAGTTCTGGGGTTCATTATAAGACAATGTAAACATTTCACTTCTATTGTGGCCATGAAAACATTATATTATTCATATGTCTACAGCAAATTGAATTTTGCGACCGTCATTTGGTGTCCACAGTATGCTGTATATAAGATCAGATTGGAAACTATACAAAATAACTTCCTGAGATTTCTAGATAACAAAGTTGTTGGCACGTACAATAACACTACGAGTACATTCCTCTTGAGAAAAAAATACGACTTTCCTACACTAGGGGCTCGTCGAGAACAATCCGATATAGTTATTTTATATAAGATTGTGAATAATCTGATTGATTCTGCAGAAATCTTATCAATGATAACGTTCAATGTGCCATCCCGGAATTTGAGAAACAATTTTCTTTTTTTCGAAAATTTCTGCAGAACTAATTTGGGAAAGAATTCGCCTCTAAACAGAATGGTAAACTTATATAACCGAACATTCAATCATATTGAAATATTCAATACCTCACTTAGCTCGTTCAAAACAAAAACTAGATATATCATTAAATCTAACTGATAAGAACATGTTCATATTCACTTGTTTGCATATATAATGTACTTAATATTTTTTAGGAGACATTCACTCTGTACACATTACTGTCTTCGTGGATAACCCTTTGGGCAGCGCCTGTTGTTATCCTATATGATTTCAATGAATAAATGAATAAATAAATAAATAAATAAATAAATAAATAAATGTCTTTTGGTACAAATGATGCATTTTATGAAAGCTCTACAGTTTCTGGACGTGTGATTAGCTTTAAGACAAACGAAACAACCTTTCTTGTTGATAATGCATGTTTTTCGCTCATCTAATGATAATTTATGAGCTTTCAAACAGTCTTGACTGCAATGCAAATTACCGCAAAAGGTACAGATTGGAACGTGCTTACCAGTTTTCAATCCCTCTTTACTTGGTGTTACGTGCAGAGCTGCTGCAGTATACAATTCTGAATCCATCTGCTGCTGATATCTGTCGGAATTCTCTCCTCTTGTTTGATTCGAGTGCTTCATTTCTCTACTGGTACTTGCTTTGGTTGACTTCTCTTTGAGATTGAACGATGACTGAGCTAGATTTATTCTCTCTTCGGATTCAACTTCATTTTTCAGAAACTCTAGTAATAAAGACAATGTATCAGTTTCAATAAGTTGTGGATTATGTGCAACATTAGCTGAAAGAGACTGATTTCTAGAAAGGTAATGTCTTTGCCATACTTTTAATAATTCTGCTGGAATAGAAGATTCCACTAAAGGAAAAAGCATAGCGGCATATTTTTCCTTTGTCACTCCTAATGTCTCTAATGATCTCAATTGGGTCTCTAACTTATCATATAGAGTTCTCAAGCTCATACCTGTATCATTCCTTGTTGCTTGTGTGAGGACTAGTTTGAGCAATTCTCTTACGTACACTTCAATGAGGAATTCGTCTCTGGCGAACCTGGTCTTTAACTGGCTAACTGCGTTTTCATAATTCTTTCCCGATGGTGGAAAGCTTTCTACGAGTTCTCGTGCTGGTGAACCTAATTCCATGGACTGCAGTAGGTACTGGAATTTATCGTCTGCATCAATCTCGTCGTCTTCGTGAATCTTTTTGAACTGGCCCCAGAAACCCAACCAATTTATGACGTTCCCATCAAACTTTTTCTGCTCCAGTTTTGGAAGTTTGAATTTTCGTTTCATCTTCTCGCTAACTGTGCTGGCTTGGTCTTGAAGCGATTTATCATTTTTCATTGTAGTTTCACATTTCGCCTTATATTTGATGAAGTCTCTTCTGTATTTGCGTACTTCCTTATACTCCGCTGCAAAAGCCTCTTCATCAGCATTTGTTGAAAATAGTAAATTCTCGGCGTTTTCATCCATTCTAAATAGCCTCGAACTCACATCTTCCAGTTCTTGTAACAAATCGTTGATAGCAGCAATTTCTTGCTCATGAGATAGATTGTTATCGACTTCTTCACAGATTTCCAAAAAATGGGCTCTTATCTGGTTTCGTAACTTATTTACGTTTTCCATATTAGTCCTGTCACGGTCGCCAAAATGTTGTTTTTGATATAGTTTGCTAATATAAATATGGAAAACTTGTAAATCGTGAAGTAAAAACTTTAATTGACAATTCGATAACTTTTTTACAAAAAACTCTTTTTTTTATAATAATAATTTTCTATGGAAACATTCGTCACCTAAATATTATACAGTATACAACATTTATAAATGGAACGAAGAATAGGACTATTTCCAACAGATAAAATATCATGCATATTCCCTCTTTACCCTATTTGTGAAATCAAGGTTCAGATTCTGTTCAAAAATTCTCATTTGTATTCTTCCGAATAGCAAGTGTGACACACTGTATATCAATATATCTGAAATGAAATCCGTTTCAACGATTTGTAACATTTCTTTTTACCTTCGACAATTATATTGTGGATTTATAAAACTTCCACTCCACATAACGCTAAAAAGAAAGACTTTCCGAATCGAATTTCCATTGAAACATCTGCCAACCCAGACAATGTGTCCAACTTGTGTAAGTCTTCTTACAAGTTGAGAAAAAAAATCAAAAGATGTTGGACGCGAAAACCCTTTCAGAGTGAGCAAACTCGGCAATTAGTGTCTGCGAGTTCCTTGAAATAGAAATACTTTCGGGCAAATAAAATGATAGAAATCTCACAGCTACAATGGCTCTTCAACCCTGCGACTTGAGACGGAATTCAAGTGATCTCCGCTAATGAAACACATAAATGCCGTCTTTGGAAAATGGAGCAGTTAGTTCATTATACCTATTCATTGGCGTGGCTTCATAGGAATAAAAATCTCCCAGAGATTTAGAGAAATAGTTTCAGAATAAGATTTCAAATACTTTATGACTGTTTGAGATCTCACGTCTCAAACAGGTTTTTTTTTCGACCAAGAAAATCGTTATTGTCTATTTATGGATCATAAGGCACACATTAGATGTTATAAAATGAACAACCGTAGTTTTCAGTAAACCCGGCTTCTGGTCTCATGAAAGTCTATCAATCTATAACTACCATCTCCATGAAAAGGATCATCCCGCTACTCCATATTTTACAGTATCTGTAAGCTCAAGAAAAATTCAAAGTCATCCCAAATTGAATCTTTCCGCCTCTCAGTTTCTGGAATTCGTCTTCATTGACAATCGAATGATAAAATAATGTTTATTCGGATAATGTGGTTCTCGGTATTGTAGTTGTAGTTGTCAGCACGTCCACCTCTCAAACGTAACACTTGGGTTCATTTTCCTTCCTCGAAACCACCGTGCTGGGATTCACACGTTGAAAAGTGAGGCCTCGTTAAACCACAATTTTCGACTTCTGTTTGTTACGTTGGTGACAAAGCGTAGCTGGGAAAACCCCATTTTTCCCAGCAACAGACTGAAACTCTTGGGACCACAGAAATATGTTGAAACAATCCCAACCAACCGAAAATATCAGCGAGAATTTCAGTAAAACTTCAATAAAGGATTGAATGGTCAATTAAAAAAGTAACCCCATTTATAAGTAATTTAGAATAGAGAAGCGTGAGGATCTATAGTATAATTCTGTGAATTCTTCATAATCATTTTGTGATATTCCTCCCTACGAACCATTTGATCAATTTAAGTTATTCGTTTCTTCTGAAGCATGTTCTGATGGAGTTTCGAAATGTTGTCAGATATAACAAATGAAATATTACTGTGTAGTTCTTTAAGGACTTTTGCTGTGACTCCTAACATTGGAAAAATCTCTTGGAGAAATTTTGGTACAGTTATGGTGTTTATTGTTTTTCGTTATATCTTTCTTCGAGAGCAATACATAGTTATTATTCCTATTGTAAAATGTTTCACATTTTTATCCGTTCATCTACCAGTATTTCATTCAAGACTGACACTCCCGATGTAAGTCATCATTTCCGAAAATGATCATCAAAATATACGATTTGTTAAAAAGTCAAAGAGCATTTGTATATCAGAAAGCCCTGATGGAGGAGTCGTTTATAGACCAACTCACGTTGAACCTAACCACCCCTCAACTAGCCCTGACTTCTTTTCATGGAACTTTTCATCTTCAACGTTTTGGCAACATCTAAAATTGAGGTTGGTTCAATATTGGACACTATGAAAATCTTCGCTTGAAACATTACCAATCGGTATATAAGAAATGTTGCAAATGGAAGTTGATTTGAAATTATACAACTTATTCAACCAGCCATTGAGGTAGATCAAGATTTAGCTTGATGAATCGTTTCAGACGAATATGCATGAGATGGAGCGAATTGAACGCGTTAATATTCTTGAATCAATGTTTTTTCCTGAAGATAACCCCAGATTTAGACCATCCAATGATATTTTTATTTTGTCCAGATTCACACGAAAGGTAAGCCCTGTAATGTTCGAAGAATACTGCGGGAATAAAAGTACAGGAAATACGAATTGACATCGACTTAAAATTTTGAAGTTTGTAAGTCTCAGGAAAAACCTCTTTCGGTAAGGACTTCCAAAGGTCAGCTGTTCTACGAAAAAAACATTCCTGAGAGGTTCGACAGGACTCCAAGCTAACAGCAAAGGGATGGGACAAGCTTACGACCCTTGTACGACGCTGCAACGAAGTAAGCGAGTCAGTGAGCGAAGAATCATCAACAAGACGGATTGCCTTTCAATGATAGAATCAAGAAGTTTCAATAAATGTTTTGGTGCCGAGCTCCATATATGGAAATTAAGAGAGAGGCTTATTATGTGCCTTGTAGATCATTAGGAGCTGACGAGAAGAAAAAGTATTTCTTCGCACAAAGTAGAGAGCCAAGCTTTCGAGGAGCACCTTCAGCAAAACATTCCACATGGTTATTTCATGAGAGATTATAACTGATTTCAATTCCTAGCATGGAGATACTTGACTTCGTAGGAATAGTTATGTTAGTTAATCACGATGGTCTCCTCATATTCTAAGTTCAAAGAAAGGTCTTTTGAAGTTTACTGTACTCCCAAGCTATTCTTTTTGTTTGATTTTTCGCTTTTGTCAAGTACCGTATTCTATTTCCCAATTAACAATAGGCTTTGATGTTTCATTGCTTTCATGTTTTTTGCTATCTCTTGCCAGTCCTCTCGCGAGAGAAAATGGTAGAATTGGAAAATCTCAATGAAAACTTTGCTTGAGCGTTCCGAGTCTAGGATGCCATTCTCTTGTTTTTTCTCCAGTGCTGCAAATATTGAAGTCTGATCAATTGGAGCATTTTCATCCGTGGATTGATCAAAATTAAATCATTCATCTAGCTAATGTTCATCTGTTTCATTTGTCTGTTGATATAATCATTAATTTTTTCCTTTCATGTACCGATTGAAATTTTGTTATAGAACGATCTTAATTTTGTCATGGTTCGGTCCTCAATTTGACGGACTTATACAGACTTTAACTTCATAGGCTCTGTAAAAAGTATGACCTCGTTAATCTGTAGGTGGACAAAATTTTTAAGACGTTTTTTTTCGAACGCCTTCAAATTCTCATTCGTCACTGAATATACGCATGGAATATTTCGTTTATATTATGTGTGAAATAAGGATCACCCTTTTTAGATTATATTTCTCTTTGTCAGAACCCTTCACGGGTGCGCCCAGAAAGAAGAGCTTTGTGTGGGCAAGGGATGGCTAGGATTCCTAAGTGCCGTAGCATTCTGGAGCGTCCTTCTGATTTTCAGGTGGAAAATTCACTATTTCCCCATAAAAAAATTCAGTGTTCCCGTATCGGTGTGCGTATTTGATCATCTGACTCCACCAACCACCAAAAAATTAATAATTTGACGTGGCCGGAGATCAAACCCTTCACTTAGGAGGGTCAATTCAATACAATCGAGCGCCATTTTGGCCGCTCGACCACCAAATTCTATGAATTTTCTACTCGAAATTTCAATGAGAATCATCGTGGATTTTAGAAGCTCTGACGCATATATTAAAAGAGACAATTATCACGAGAGCCATACGCATGTAAAAATTCTATTTTACTCAACTTAACAGTTGGGTGCAATGCTTGCTCACAGATCCAATAGAGATAATTTTAAATTGAATTTGAACGCCGTACTGTTATTATGTTTATGTAAATTGTTTTCGACAGATTTACGATTTAGTTATTATCTCGCTTGTATAGGAATGTTCTATTTTGAATCCAATATCGGTCAGAAACAATGGCTTGATTAGTGAAGATTTTTATCTCCGGATGATTCAATTTATCATTCCATAATGATTCTTTCACATAAATATAAATGAAGGGGCTATTGAAATTAAATGTTGAAAATATGTTTTTGTCAGTACTATAGATCACAGAAACAGTGCAACAGTGTACCAGTGCATGTCAAAAAGTATTGTGCCTACTGCACAACAAAATTGTATGAACTGACGGAAACTACAAATTGCTTGAATACATTGAATCAAAACAATAAAACCACCATCATAATTACAATTCATATTTTGGGTGGGAAAACAATTATTCTTCATGAGGTGAGGAGGTTCTTGTATTTTTTTTCCTGAAATTACAAGGAGTGATAATGATCGCTAGAAAACTTCTCTTTCTTGGGGGATAATAAAAGGTTTACAAGATAAGAGAATTATTTCCTTTCCTTAACAATTCATTATTATATTAGTCACCTGTTATCCTAACCAAAATAAGTGCTGGTAATATAAGTTCAGTGGATACGCCACACTTTAATTTTCGAAGAAAATATACATACATACATACATACCTACACGCAAAAGATATAACTTGTGAAGTGCTGGTAATATGGGTTCAGTGGATACGCCACACTTTAATTTTCGAAGAAAATATACATACATACATACATACCTACACCCAAAAGATATAACTTGTGAATTTTTGGTACCGAGATTGACTTGCATAATTTGGGTTTTCATTCACCTCATTCAAGAATGGAAAATATCTTTTTTATAAACCAATCATCTACGTCTTCAGCGGTTTTGACCCTCAGCTTTCAATTTCTGGGTGGAAAAGCAGCCTTCACATTCTTAAATTCATTTCCTGATTTCTATGGTTGGGACCATACCATCCTAAATAATGAAATCGTGTGATATCAAAATGAAACCATTAGTAGGTCAATTTTCTGAAACCCTTCAATTGAAATGACATACCAATATCCACCATATCGATATGTAAATGTAAAAAATATGTGATTTTAAACCAGCTGACACATCCCTATGAACGTCAACCCTCAAAAGTAAAATCTTTCGCGAGCAATAGATTAAGAGACTTAATATTAATAAATGAATCGGTCGGACTCGGGCACTTTCGCCAAAATATGAAAATAAATGAACTCTTGCAATTTTCAGAAATCACGCTTTCTTGCAAAATTATCGGTAATTTTTATGCACTCGTGCAATTATAACCGATAATCGCACATAATCGATATGCAAAAATTGTTGATATTTTCAATTATGTGCTCTATTTTCACGGATTATCGACAAATAGTAGAAACAAGTTGAATGAATGAGACGCGTTCTCTGAATATGGACCAATTTTGAAAATCCCTTATGAAAAGCAAGGTGAGCTGGGAACAAAATTCAATTGAAACTATGTTGTACCAAAATGAATGATGATGAAGTAATGGACATGAATGATGATGAAGTAATGGACATGAACACCAACTGAAAAAAATGCAGTGTTAGATTTGAAAATGCGAAAACAGTGAAAATAAGTTTCAATTTGAATAATTATTGGAGAGAATACTAAACTTCGAAATATATCTCTATTGATTTTGCGATATTACTTCTTCCAACGGAGCTTTTGACAACGAATTTGAATTTGTGGAACTGAATAAATTGAAAAATTGTCGTATTTAGCATTCCACCTCACCGAATAACGACCAAGAAACTATAACAGTAACCCAAGAATTCAAGTGATAGCCAGAAGCAAGTAGCAAAGTTAATTGCATAATAGTGCAATTTTCCTGTCATATCTGCATGTATATCTATATGCAAAATTGTGGGTATCACTTAGACGACTACCTATACCCGAAAATACTTAATAACAGTCTGGGAACTGCTTGAGGCTGACTTGTTGGAATGGAAATGAAGACTTGGATTAATTGTCATGTCTGGCGTTATGTCGTAAGGAAATGCGGTCCTTCAGGCATCAGGTTACAACGTCTGTGAGTGTTTCTGTGTCAGGATTAACAAAAAAAAATTCAATAAACATCATTAGAAATAATCGTGAGGAACAACTGAAAAAAATACTAGTGTTCGACTTCAACCAATATTCTGATTCGATCAATGCAGTGAAAAATGGTAACCAGTTCGAGACTAAATAGAGAATAGGGGCAGACATGAGAATTTGCTTAGATGTGGTTGACAATGTTCCTTGCCCAGTGTTCGGACATTGCCTATATTATAAGCCCTATTGAAACCTGTTACTGAGCAAAAAAAAGTCAGAAAACTGGTATGAAAATACAAATCGAATAAGGCAAGCAAATTCAAATTGAAATATTTTTTGGTACCAAAGAATTCACTCAAACTTTTTTATCGATTTGCCTTATTCGATTTGTATTTTACATGAGATATTTGTCTTTTCTTCAATACGGATTTCTCCATCGATGATCCTTTCTAAACTGCCGTCTTATGGTTTGCCTCCTCAGTTGTTTGCTTTGTTGAAGAGTTTCTTGTCTGATAGGTCTGTGTATGTGGTTGTTGATGGAGTATCATCTGATATTCTCCCAATAAATGCAGGTGTTCCACAGGGTTCAGTTCTAGCGCCTACTTTGTTTCTGCTTCATATCGATGATTTGCTCGAGAAAACATCTTGTTCAATACATAATGTTGCGGACGACAGTAGTACTCTTCATACCAGTTTCTCTTCCAGAGTCCCCATACCAGCTCGAGAAACAAAAATTCAAAGAAACATTCACGTCAATAAAATTCACGACGACTTGGCAAAAATAATAGAATGGGGTAACATGAACTTGGTGGATTTTAATGCTACGAAAACCCAGGCATGTCTCTTCTCAAGAAAAGCTGATCTATCATCATCAAATATTCAGATGTCAGGAGTAACTATTCCGACAAAATAAAATATCTCGATGTTAGGAATTACCATCAGTGATAACCTCTCATGGGAGAACCATGTGAGATCGATCGCTAAAAGTGCTTCCTAGAAACTTGGATTCCTATTTCGTGCGAAGAAATATTTCACTTATCGTCAGCTTCTACTGATCTACAGAGCTCAGATACGACATGTCATGGAATACCGTTCTCATGTGTGGAGTTCGGCACCACAACTCATTGAGGCTTCTCGATTCCATTCAGAGGAAGGCAATTCGTCTTGTCGGTGATTCTTCGCTTACAGACTCGCTCACTTCATTGGAACATCGTAGAAGGGTCGGTGACTTGTCTCTCGTCTATAGATACTTTCAAGGTCGATACTCTTACGAATTTTTATCAATCGTTTCCCGCTTGGCGATACCTACACGGATGACTCGACGAGTACAGAATTCCCACCCCTTTGTTGTGAATTTGGAAACTTGTCGAATTTCTCTTGCTCAGGGATCTTCTTTCAATAGAACAGCTAAGGTTTAGAACTCCTTGCCAAGAGAGGTTTTTCCTGAGGCTTACAAACTTCAGAAATTCAAAGTCAATGTTAATTCGTATCTCCTGCCCCTTGATTCACGCGGTTTTCTTTGAACAGCACAGGGCTTCCCTTTCGTGTGAATCTGCATATATAAAAAAAAATATTATATTAGAACCTTCGATGTAAGTTGAAACTCCTTGTAGTGATCAATTACCCTAGCATCATATTTATATTATTTGCACACGACGCGCGTTTCGCTAACGAAGTTGTCATCTTCAGTAGAGAGAGTATCAGTTTTCTACTTCTGAGAATGCTAACCTTATAAGCGAAACAATGGTCGAGTGCAAGTAATATCAGTTTCAAATTCAACAATTTGAATACTACCAGAATTCAAACTCTCCGAATTCATTTCTATTCCCTTACATTTCAAAATCCCAAAACCAATTTTTTCATGGAAATGGTGAAAAGTACCAGACAGTACTTGTCTGCAATATGCCCGATCCCGGCTTTCTATTTTTGATGAATATTCCTGATCGAAAAAGATCCACGATTCACTATTTTTCATTTCAGGGAAGTTCTGCTCCAGACTTCAATGACAGTCGTTTGTCTCTTGGTGGCATTTTAGTTATACGCGCGTCCTATTACTGTACAAACACCCCTGAAATAGCTTCAAAGCGAGAACAGTTGAATGCTACCATTAATTTTTTATTTCTCGCAGTCTCAAATTTCATCCGTAAAGTTCAAAAGGGCCATTGTCGAAACTGAACGCAGCCAGCATTCGACCCTAATGTGTAAATGATATATTCAATTTCGGCCGGCACAGCGCTTCATTGGAAGAAGGGTGTGTTGTTTTTATTTGTTTAGGATATTTGTTCACGAGAGACCTTTCGAAGTGTAAATAAGTTTTGTTGATCTTGATTAAAAAAAGCAGTTTTCCTAGGGGTCAGGCTAATACACTGTGAATGTACACAATAGTTTTTCGATAAAAAAAACACGGCCCGATCCTGTGGGAAATGTTCAGTGAAAAATTTATTGCCAGTTCGGCAATCATGTTACAATCAGGATGTTCCAAGAAGTTGTGTAACCACCACATAAAGCGCTATCGTCTTACTAGGTCAGTATTGTTTATTACTGTGCGTGAGTTTTTACGGCTGTTGTTTGAGAAAAAATAAATTTGTTGATTTTATTTCAGGAATCGTGTTTGAAACGTCATCAATACTTCACGAATGTGACAGAAGCTTCATGTCAATCTCATAATTTGCTTTTGTTGGAACACACAGTATACTTCCAGGACTTGAGAAATTGTCATCAATCCCGCAATCAAAGTAATTCATGTTGTAGTGAAAATACTGTGATGAGTTGGTTTTCATTGAACTTTTTCCCGATACATTCACGTAAGTTAATTGTAAGTCACCCTGAATCATTCGAAACAGTATACCTTCATAATTAATGTACTCAGCGCTGTCCCAAAGCATTGTGCTTAGTGCTCGTGAAAGCACTTAGAGAACTTTTGTGCTCGTAAGCACTGTGCTCCCGAGCACTTTCTTGAACCACTGCTTAGTGCTTAGTGCTTCGAACATTTTACCAAAGAGCTTAGTGCTTAGTAATCCCGAAAAGTGCTCCCGAGCACTTAAGTGCTCGGGAGCACTTTTCGGGATTACTAAGCACTAAGTCTTTCCATACTTCCTACTTGTCGAAACATGAGAACGTGCACCCCCACTCAAGACAAAATTTCGAGTCTGAATCGCTTCCATATGCATCTTCGAAAATCTAGTCTTGTTAAAGACTAATGGCGATTTGTAGCAAGCCCGTAAACTTCTACTTCAATCAATTGATGTATGAAATTTTGTTTCTTAGAGAATTGAAGTTCAGTTTTTCTATATTCTATTGGAAATATATTTTTATTTTTACTGAACGATATCTGGTTTGGAAATCTAGTTTTGTTAAAGGCTAATGACAAGTTGTAGCAAGACCGTGAACTTCTCATTCGATTGATGTGTAACATTTAGTTTGTTAGAGGATTGACGTTATGTTTTTCTGTTTTCTATTGAAAATATATTTTTATTTTCATTGAACGATATCTGGATTGAAAATCTAGTATTGTTAAAGGCTAATGACAATATGTAGCAAAACTGTAAACTTCTCATTCGATTGATGTGTAACATTTAGTTTGTTAGAGAATTGACGTTATGTTTTTCTGTTTTCTGTTGGAGATATGTATTTATTTATATCAAATGATATTAATAATCATAATGCGAGTCGTATTCATTCCGCCTCCACCCCATCAGTGTATTCAATGCTATACTTACAAATAATGAATCATAGGCAAAGCATTGGGTTCGACTCAATATGCTGTTTCATGATGTTTAGGATTGAATTTCACGTGAATAATCTACAAAAAATACAAAAACCATGTCAAAAAGCAATTCAAGTGTATAACAGTATCATATTTTTGAACAGTGCTTAGTGCTCCCCATATCGAATTACTTTTCGAAAATGCTTAGTAATCGCGAGCACTTTGTCAAAATTAGTGCTTAGTGCTCGAGATTCCGGAGCACTCTTCAAGAGTGCTTAGTGCTTAGTGCTCGAAGCACTGAGCGTCAGTGCTCGGCACAGCTCTGAATGTACTTTCAGCTTGTTTCAATGTGTAACAAATGCAAGTCTGCCCATGAAAAAGCTGCCATGAAGATTAAGGAAGGACGTTCAGTAGATGTCCATTCCATGATCATTTTCAAATGGAGCAGTAGTGGGCCTCAATAGATACCACTGAATATCCTTCTCAGGTCCACGTCCATACAGTCCAATAAAGAACATTTCGTGCATGTCCAATGAATGTTTTTCATTCCTAAGGGTGAAAGTTCATTCTGTTATGTATCACCGTAGAAAGCGTTGAGGATGTTAGATGAACAGAGGAATGTCTAGAAAATCATATCTACAAAATCTGTAAATTTTTTATCGTTTGCAGCTTGGTAAAATGAAAAAGGAAATATACGCACAATATCGTCCGTGATTACCTGCTCATTCTGGAGAAGTGTTTTTTTTTCGTGATTCTGTCAATGATGCCGATTTTTGAGAAAATGTATGAACAATACTGCTTTATGGAAGAGTAATCCACATATGTTTAATTGATCACTTCAAACGCCGCGTGAATCAAGGGACAGAAGATACGAATTAACATTCACTTTGAATTTTTGAAGTTTGTTAGCCTCAGGAAAAACCCCTCTTGGCAAGCGTGGAACGATTGATTACAATTGAGAAGAGCACCGACCGTGAAAATATCTATAGAAGAGAGACAAGTCTCCAACTCTTCTACGAAGCTTCAATGAAGTGAGCTAGTCTGTGAGCGAAGAATCACCAACGAGACGAATTGCCTTTTTCTGAATAGAATCGAGAAGCTTGAATGAATGTTTTGGAGCCGAACTCCATACATGAGAACTTTATTCCTAGACAGATCCTATCTGAGCCTTGTAGATCATCAGAAGCTGACGAGAAGTGAAGTATTATTCGCACGGAATAGAAATACAAGTTTCTGAGAAGCCCCTTTAGCTATCGATCTCACATGGTTTTCCATGAGAGATTATCACTGATTGTAATTCCTAGCATCGAGATACTTGACTTTGTATGAATAGTAACTCCTGACATCTGAATTCTAGATGATGATCGGCTTTCCTTGAGAGGAGACATGCCTGGATTTTCGTAGCATTAAATTCCACCAAGTTCACCCCATTCTTTTATTTTTACCAAGTCGTCTTTAATTTTATTGATGTGAATGATTCTTTGAAAATGTTGTTTCTCGAGCTGGTATGGAGATTCTGGAACAGAAACTGGTATGAAGAGTACTGTCGTCAGCAAAAGTATCTATTGAACAATATGTTTTCTCGAGCAACTAATTGATATGAAACAAAGTGGGCGCCAGAACTGAACCTTTTTGAACACCTGCATTTATTGGGAGAATATTAGATAATACTCCATCAACAATCACATGCACAGACTCATCGGACAAGACTCTTCAACACAGCACACAACTGAGGAGGCAAACCGTAAGACGGCAGTTTAAAAAGGACACCTCGATGCCAAACTCGATCAAACTCTTTTGAGATATCGAGTGCAACAGCTATCGTTTCTCCGAATTTTTCGATTGGATGCTGCCAAATATAAGAAACAAGCCAAAAAGTCACTGGTTGATATTCGATGGCGAAATCTTTATTGACGATCATTAATTATTCCTGATTTCTCTACATATTTGATGAGATTCATATTGATTGCTTTTTCACGACTTTGGAAATGATAGAAAGCAATGCAATTGGTCTATACTTAAAAGATGATTTTTTCTTTCCATTTTCAGGAGCTGGCTGTCTTCCAGGACTTAGGAAAACCCCCAAGTTATATGAAAGGTTGAATAATTCGCAAAGTACTGGAGTCAATTCGGGGGTACATGCTTTCAGAACAATTGCTGGGATTCCATCAGATCCGCAAGCCTTATTCGTCCTCAGGTCCATTAAAATATGTCAGGCATATGACTGTCGACAGGCGTGATTGAATTCAGTGACTACTGAAAGCATGCATAATATGGTGAAATACAGGAGGAAGTCCGGGATACACTTGGTGTGTCACCTACTATTTCTGTGGCTTTTTGTGATTCTGCTAATGTTCGTTGGATATATAATGTATGAGATTGGGACCTTTGATATGAAAAGTGGTACTTTTTCTAGATATCAATCACTTCGACACCAAACTGATATTAATCGCACTCAATGTACAATTTGCATTTCTCCTTCTGAAAATGCTGACCTTGTAAGCAAAACGTCAATTGCGAGTAATATCAGTTTAATGTTATGGTAGTTGATTTCTAGAAAAATTCTTTAGGCCAATATAAGCTTCATTTCCTACATATTCTAACCTACGTGAATTTTCACACTTCAAGAAAAACTATAAAACAAAATGAAAGAAAAGAAAAAATGGATTGTAATTTTGAAATTAACAAACACCAACTACCTCACAATTAGAATCCTATCAAAATATATGCATTTTTTTCTTTATATTGGTTTCCACTGAAAATATTTGCTCCAAGAAACTACTTTCCATCTTGACATTTCCAACATATTGAACACTCCACTGCTATTCCAAGATCAATTTTCATTTCAACGAGAGAAATCCCAACGATCCCCTGTTGAATGGGAATTATATACGTTACTTACTACCTACCGGGAAATATCATGAATAGATATCCTGTACAATGAATGCGGTGCAGACATTTCAACAAAAGATGATATAACGAGGTCTGGTACAACAATGCAGAAACTACCACTCCCATGGTGTTAAATTGTTATTATTTGCCGACATTCGGATGGTATATTTATTAGTGGTCGCGCATAAATTTGTGATTCAACAATTGGCTTGTATTTTGTTCGCTCTCTGAACTATGAGCCGTTGAGTTTGTCAGATGTGTTTCCAGTCGGAAAATTTATCTGCAATTGTTTCGGTTTGGGATTTCTACACGGTTAGTTGTTGTTTTTTAAATTTTTAAATAGGGCTGTATGGAATTGGTATGTTGTATCGAAATGTCCTTTTTTGACGTCAGGAAGCTTCCCAAAAGACTCAGTTGTATTCTTTGGTGGGTCGTCTGCTTCAACTTCAATAAGAATAGCGATCCTATGCAGTTTTTGGGAATAATCCATTGGGATGAGCACCAAATGATTCAAGGAGAAATCCACATAATTTTCTTTATCGATGTGAGCCCACTGCATATGGAACAATAACATTGAAGAGCATTTTTTCGAATCACATTGCAATAATTAATTTGTTGAAAAATATGATATATAACAATTATTATTCTAATGTTGTATATACAGGGTTTAGTTCTGGCGCCAACTTTGTATCTGCTTCATATCAATGATTTGCTCGAGAAAACATCTTGTTCAGTACATAGTTCTGCGGACGACGGTAATCTTCATCCTAATTTCTCTTCCAGAGACCCCATACCAGTTCGAAAAAAATATTCAAAGAAACATTTACGTCAATCAATTTAACGACGATTTTGTGAAAATAATAGAATAGGGTGATATGAACTTGGTGGAAATCAATGCTAGGAAAACCCAGACATGTCTCTTCTCAAGGGAAGCCCATCTATCATCATCTAGTATCCAGATGTCAGAAGTAACTATTCCTACAAAGTTAAGTATCTCGATGCTAGGAATTACGATCAATGATAATCTCTCATGGGAAAACCATGTGAGATAGATCGCTGAAGATGCTTCCCAGAAACTTGTATTTCTATTTCGTGCGAAAAAATACTTCACGTCAGTTTCTAATGATCTACCTGGCCTAGATACGATCTGTGTTGGAAAATTGTTCTCATGTGTAGAGTTTGGCACCAAAACATTCATTGAGGCTTCTCGATTCTATTCAGAGAAAGGCAATCCGTCTTGTTGGTGATTCTTCGCTCACAGACTCGCTCACTTCATTGGAACATCGTAGAAGTGTCGGAGACTTGTCTCTCTTCTATTGATATTTTCACGGTCTGTGCTCTTCTGAATCGTTATCAATCTTTCCACCCGTAGCAAAATATACACGGATGGATCGACGAGTACAAAATTCTCACCACATTGTTGTGAATTTGGAGACCTGTCGAACTTCTTTCGATCAGGGATCGTACTTCAATAGAACAGCTGAGCTTTGGAACTCCTTGCCGAAAGGGGTCTTTCAAGAGGCGTACAAACTTCAAATGATCAAAGTGAATGTTAATTCGTATCTCCTGTCCATTGATTCACGCGGCGTTGTTAGAACATTACAAGGCTTCCCTTCAGTGTGAATCTGCATATAAAAAAAATGATTTCCTATGAACACATAGGAAAGGAACACATATCGTACAAACCCGTGAATCCTGTAAATTTTACAGATGTAAATTTCAATTGCTTTTCCTTACTGATATCATTGACAGGAAAAACTGGACTGATACTGATTATTTATAAAAAATAAAGAAGAGAAAAAAATGTGTTGACCCCAAAAATCGAACCCACAACCTTGCGGTTATCTTACCGGACACTCTACCAACTGATCTAATTCAGACTTGAATTAACATTATCAGTACTTTCATCTCGTTAGTAGATTTACAATAAAGTAATTATGATATTTCTCGTATATTCATTTCAGTAAAACTAGGATTTTGCCATCTCACAACGAAAGCTTATAGCATATTACGTAACGAGGAGGATAAGTAGCCTATCACACACGAGTGAAAAATTGTTAGCGCGAGGCTTAGCCGAGTGCGGTAATTTTCGACTACACGTACTAGACCACCACCATGCTTATATGGTGATTTCTGGTGGTGTAGCACAAATTACTTTATCATCACCCATTTTCAATGATCGACGAGACATCAAGTCATGGCAGCAAGTTTGTAAAACAATTGCTTGTTAATTCGTATATCTAGATTCAGTACCAAACCGCAATCTGTTAGACAATACATTTCCGATAAATTTCATTTTCAATTCAATTGAATCAGGTTTGATGTAACATATCCCATCATTCTCCAAAAAAACTTCCGAAAGTGCCCGCCATTAATTAGGAACAGACGTGTATTCTAAATGAGCCATCGTCTAACACCTGTCATATACGTAGAAATACGTAGTGAACGGTTCAAAATAGTAGGAGTAGAAAAAAACTGTTGTTCAATTGAAAATTCATGTGCACTTTTTATAGGAATAATATTCAAACATAAAGTCATAAACGAAACGTAAGATTATTCAGCAACTCAATATACACGATCTGGTACTTAGATATTGTTTGATAAAATAGGTGGTCGTAGGAAAAATTTTGTACATTTATGCAAGACCATGCAGTATTCAACTGAACGACTACCATCTGACTTTTAGACAAGCAATGAATGAGAATAACTAGATTTTAAAAAGTCGTTCTATGTTTAAAACTTGTCTTTTTCGGTTGTATCCAATGAAAATCATGAATAAGAGATATCCAGAAATTGTGCTATGCGTCCTGATTTTCCTATATACTGTACGAAGTCAACATCTATTTCAGGTAATGAGAGAAATCGATATGAAGAATACCGTTTTCTGCGTGAAAGACACTGAGCGCTAGTTATTACACGAATTCTTGTGAACCGTAGTTCAAATGAATCAATTTCAGTTGTTAAGAAACAAACCATTCAAATGGACAATGCTTAGCAACTGACGTTAACATCAACTGGACATAAACTTGGTTTGCACAACTGGGATTGAGATCTCCTAGAAAGAGACGCAACAATAGTGAAGGTACCAGAATAGATCTGTGCGTATATCTGAACATAATGTTGGTAAGTTTTCAATTCCAATTCTAACGATATTTATCGAAAAAAAACTTGATAACAACAAACACATACATGGGAGGTTTACGTCCTGAAATGCTGATATATTACGGAAAAGAAAATATCCAGTTACTTGCTCAATACTCAGTGGCGAAACGTATGAAAAAACACTGAAAATCCACTGAAAAACTGAGAAAGGAAGTAACCGTAATTTCCCTTTTCTTCCGCTTCGAATTTATCACAGACCATTACAATTCAACTCTAAACTGTGGGCGATACAATCATCCGGAAAAGCAAAGAAAAATATTTAGTCGAATTTATATCTCGTTAAAATGTTTTTACGGAACAACAAAGAAACTTGAAGAAAACGTTCATTTCGCATTAGAGGAGAATCGCGTTTTTCATGATAAACTCGTTAGGATACAAACGAGAGAAAACTCTGTGATGGTTTTGTTTCTGGACCCACTTTAATGGATACAAAGGCAAAAACATTTCAGCATCTCGAGGAAGTTGCGGCAGGAAGAGGACATATTGAAAATTTGGCTTTATACATTGATAATGTTTCTTAGTTCAGAAAAACTCCTTGTGATTCTGAAATATTCTTGGGAAACCCTCGTCGGAAGTAGGTCACTGTGCAATCAAATCTAAAGCTATTCGTTTCATTCGAAAAAAATCACTATGGTTTTTTTCTAATAATCCACCCAATATTGCAAATATTTTTGTCGAACTAATACAGAATGATGAAAAATCTTTTCCTCCCGATAATGTTTAGAGAAAAAAGGACTCTATCTATCTCTCAATCACTTTTTGATTGTTGAAAACTTGAACTTTTGAAAATATTCATTCTTGTGTAACCGGACACAGAACACTCATTTTGCAACTGCAACAAAATAATATTTTGCGGCCTTTGCTCAGAGTTACTGCCGGCAAACTGAACGTCTCTACAGCATTTGACATTTCTGAAACAATGAAAATCAAAGTGTATTTTGGAAATAATGAACATCAAAATGTATTTTTAAATATCAAATTGGCTTGTGTTGCTAAATATTTCCATTGCATAGAAACACTGTGATATTGAGGCCATCAGTTTATTACTTACTCTTAATTAGCGTTGAAACGCTGTTTTTCAAAAGAGCCATAATGTTTATTGGAATTATTGAATTCGTCGGACGCACAAAAAATATCGCGTTCACTATGGCCGCGAAATGTTTTCGCCACCTCGAGATTATCTTGCCTCGACCGAAGTGGCCTACAGACAACGTTTTCCGCAAATCTATGAAATATACTGATATTTCTATCAACATTTTTGAGGGAAAAGCAGATTTCCATATTATATCCTAGTGGTTGTTGGGCAACGAGATATAACTGTTAGGAAATATTATACCTATTTCATTAGGATTCGAAAAAATAGACTCGTTCCATGCTTAGCGAAAAGTTTCCGTGGGAGGCGTAATCGAACACGAAAAGACCAAGCATGGAAAAAGCATTATTGGATGTGTAATGAAGGATATTTTTCATTGTATTAACCTGAGAACCACGGATTGTTGGGAAACGTTCATTTTTAAAGATTAATTTAATAAAAACATATATTGGATGAAAGTTGCCGTTACTTGTTTGAAAATCCATAGTAAACAAATAATATACAGTTCCCAATGAACACACATATGTCTGCCATATACCATTTGGAGTTCACCGAAACAAATTTGAGACATTTCAATGATCTCCGTTTGGTATATTTCTGACATATAATTCAAAACCTACCTGTACCTTTCAAATGACATATCACTATATACATATCGGACATATGAGAGAGCTGAATTTGTTACTGTGCTAGATGGTTTCATTGCAACAACTTTGTTCGTTTTATGACATATGTATGGGTTCAAAATTTGTACACATAGATGAACATTGCACGCCATTGATCACGATATGAACCAGATATGTACCGGATATATAAGTTACCCAAATAATGAAAGGTACTCGAAAATTTTCGGGAAACAACTTTTTTCATGTCACGAAACATTCTTTTCCAGTTAACGACAGGTAAAAGAAGACTGTGATCTGTCAGACTGACTCAAGCGCTCAGGCCAAGATTTTGTATTTGAGATTTGAGGTTATAGGTTATATAGTATCATGTTTGTGAAACTTTGATAGAAGTTCAGGTACCACCAGAATTTGAGCACATTTTGAAACTGTATCATCTTGATATCAATGTTTGTGCTGAATTGTGAGATGTCTGTTCTGCATATGAGTTGAGTTTATTTAGTGCGAAAAATGTCTGGAAAAAATACTTCTATGAACTAAGCAGACTGCAGAAGTGCAGAAACGTTGTAAACTTGCGCAAAGTGATATGCTCTGGATCCCTCAAGTGATAAACCATAGTCTTCATCATCAGCGAATAGAGAGCTTTCTCAGAATACGTCTCAGGTTAGAGGTTAGAGTGTTTTCCTGGTAAGTGTCTTAAGTGTTGTGTTTCTTTCATTACATCTACACTAAGTCATGATTCATTAGGGGTAACATTATCTGTACAGTTCTTCTTCAACTGCTAGGCTCTCTAGAAATTATTGTTCCAAGCAAGAGGGCATGCATTTCGAACTATTAGCTTTATGAAGTGTTTGAAATGCTGAATTATTTTTTGAAAATCAGTTATCAAACATTTTCGAACCAACTTTTTATTTGTACCTGGTGAACACTAATCTGTAGTCTAACGCAGTGCTATCTTTCCGATTGGAAGCAGCTATGACCTTTTTAATATCAATTGAGGGTAATGTTCTGCCTCCTGTTTCGAATAAAATAAATGAGATACATGATAATATTCACTATGTCACTGTTAAACCTCATTTAATAATTCATCATACATACCACCATTAACATAGTACACATCTGTATTTGAGAAACAAAGGTGCATTTTATTGATAAAAGACATCTCGGGTATAGCAAAAAAATTTAAGAGGCCACTAATATGTTTTTGAATGCACAGGATGTTTTTCTCTTGATTTCCAGAATCACCTTTATAAATTTGACCTATTTTCTGAAAGAATAAACATTGGCTGAAGAGAATTGAACAATAACCTGTTCAAAATGCAGAAAAAAGGATTTTGTGTATCTTTATAGTTTTTTGGTACAAAATGAAAGATAAAATATCTCTTTTCGAGTCTCTTTTATGACTTCACTGGGTCAGAACATTCGAACAAATAGAGAGTGCATCATTTTGTCTTCAGATTCAAGTTCAGCTTGTTGAAATATTTGAGCCAACTATATTGGTTTGATTTTTTGACAAATAATTCCTAGATCTAATTGATGTTGCTTGCTATTGGGCTGTAGAAAATATTCCTAGTTTTCAAATGTTTTGGTACTGTTCCCTTTCAGATTTTTGTTTAGTAAGTATATTGCCATTAATTCATAATAAATATAAAACAGATCATCATTTCAGAATCTTGAAGCACTGCTAGGAAAAAGGCAGTGTGTGTGTCAGAATAAGATGAACAGTCTTTTCGAAGAGAAAGGGGGCACAGCTGAAAAACATACATTCAAGCACGAAGATGAAAATGATTCTGACGATTCAGAAGAAGGAATTATTGGTAATTAATTGTATTTATCAACACATTTCCTGGAAATATAAGAAGAATTTAGTTGAATGAAACTGTTATGTTTTCATTGTCCATATTTTCTTTTTGGGGGGTAATATATTGAAATGCTATGAAATGAATGTATGAAACAATACAACAGTGATTCAGTTTATGGGCACAACAATATATTGCCCTTCCCAAAGAAAATATGGACAATGAAAACATACCAGATTCATTCAATTCCATTCTTCTTATATTTTCAGAAAATGTTGTCATTTTTATTATATCTGAAATCATCAAAAATTATCAAGATACATCAATTGAGTTTCAAAATATTATATAATTTCCCCTTCTAAATTGTCTGAATCATTTGCATTCATTCTTGAATGTCTGTTTTTTCGCTCTGTGCCCCCTTCCTTTTGGAAAATAGTGTTCACTCATTTCTGACACACACACACACACACATACACGTATCAGAATACTTGTGGCATCGCAAGAATATTCCTCAATTGTGGCAAATTTGAAGAGGTGTCCTAGGGTGGTAGAGCCATCTATTAGATGACGATGGCTATTTTCAAACCTCAGTTACACACCATATTACAGGAAACATTCAAACATTTAATTATGGCACCCTGTGCCATAAGTATTTGCCCATGTGAATGGTGTGTGACGATGTCAGAACTATGAGGAAACGTGAAAAAGTGTGTGAAAGAGGTGCCACAATTATGGAAATTTCGGTTGTGTGTTAATGCGGTGTTGTCAGATCACGTCCATCGCTAAATTATCATTTTTAAGCTCAACACTGACACTTTACAATCACAGAAAAGAAAAAATGAGTTGGCAAAATCTGTCATTTCTTCCTCATGATTTAAGTTTCATCTGCGTCGAATATTACTAATCCGAGGTCATCAAAATCTATTCCAACATAATCAAAGACGCCGAGGTGTTTTATTGATTTTCTGTGGCATAGTGGTTGGAATTTCAACAAACATAACTCATTTTTATAGCTATTCATTAAAATGTTGTACCCTAAGTAGTACATCATATTGTCTGAACCCCGAATTCAGATCGGTCCAATATAGATATATCGTAAGTGTAAAAATTGATGTTGAACTAATATGAATCAATATTGAAAAAACTATTTTTCAATTGGAATATTGGTTCAATGTTGACAATAAATTTCAACTGCATTTTGTAAGGTTCAATATTGATAATACCTAGGTTTTTTACCAATATCAGAATTACCTATCAGGTAATAATGAATAATATCAGTTTATTAACATAGAGATTTCAATATTGGTTTTGAAGCGTAGACTATAATATTGTATCAACAAATTAGGTGGCATATTGGCATGAATAGAGATTTGCGAATCCTGATATTGCTTGAATATTTTTCCACAGTAAAATCGAAATAGTAAAATCGTAGTTTTCGATTCACAACCTAGTAGGGGTATCGAGATTTGGAAGTGGTCACTTAGGGCGGGTACTTCAAGTCCTGAATAACAGTCCGTTATAATAATTGGCGCTGACAATAATACATACTCTCCATTACTGGAGTGAAGGCACAGCCTTAAGCACCGATTATTTCAACCGATTGCTAATCAAGTCGTAAAGTACTTACCCTTAGTTCATTCAAACAAATATCAATGTTGGTAATGCAATATTTATTACGAATTATGGAAAAATTGAAGTAACGCTATGTGGTGAATTTCAATAATATGTGTCAGAAAATGACGACCAGAACTTTTTGCACAGCAAGTTTCATATTGCAAACCGTCATCACATAAGACATTGATCTTTCAGGGTCTTTTCAAATAGATTTTCATTATAACTAATCTTTCAAACATCTTTATGTTGTCTTGAAGATAATTTGAAGTCACTACATCTATACCACCCAACTCCTTCTTAGAATAAGTCTCTTCATACCGTAAACTGTGTAGTTGTCGACAATGAGTCGAGAGTTCAAGCCCCGCAGCAGCCAGAGTTTTTTCCAGGTTAGTAATCGATTAGTACATGTGAATGAAATTCTCAGGTAGACTATTTGATAAAAATAAATTATAAATTTCGGATGTAAAAGCTAAAATCAATCGGATATATCTTTCTCAATATCGCCGAGTGTTCTTATTTTGTTTCATGGCCAATATAATATTTACGATATAAAATTAGTATTTCCGTGATGTTGAGCTAATATGTTTCTGCTGCTTGGTAGAGTGCGACAAACATAGACAGATGAAGTATGCACGCATATGGTGCCCATTAGTTATATTCCGTGATGAGGCACTTGAACGTTCCCGTGAGAAGTGGGAATTTCATAGTTTCATCTATGTTTGACAAACTGTACACTTGTGCACTATTATCCTAACTATAATATGGACGTCATGGTTTGTAGTGATTTATGATCGAGAAATATTATCAAATCATCTTTTGAACAATTCGTTCAGAACTGTTATTGTTAGACTGACAACTTCATACCTACGCTCTCTTTACAAAATAGGCAATAGCGCATATATGGAAAAGTATTCTCGTCCATAGAGCTTCAATACTTATAGTTCATTCATATTGAATAAATAAACCTATCCTACGATGAACTGGAGCCTTGCATTTTTAAATGTGAAGTTTTTTTCAGGAAATTAGCATAGGTCAAATTTAGGTTGATAATTTTTCAAGAATTGATTAGATTGAAAGCTGATGATACTTTAATCTGGAAAATTCCTTCATTGCTCAAGTTTTATCGTAATTATCATTCATTGAGCGTAGATACAGTAAGAGTCGACTACTTGGAAAATTATTATTGCTTTGGTACCGAACTGCTTACACGGTGTTCTGTGCCCATTGGAAATGTTTTCATTTATCACGTTATTGTTATCATTCATACATTTTCGTATTTGTATTTATTATTTCCCACATTATATTTCTTTGAATATAAAGAAAAATTACATTCCATTTTTGCATTACGATGTATTTCAAGTTAGTCAAGACACTGACTCGAATATGAGCTAAGGATCAAAGGTTTTACCAATGTTCAAACAGAAACTGTAGGATCTATGAGACAACAGAGAGGGAGAAGTTCGGAAGTTCTCTGTTCTCTCTTAATTTTCCCGTGCATGAGTTCTCAGATCACAATTTAAGGATTTTTGAATTAGATGCTCCTGTTTCAAATAATGAACCTAAAATCATTGAATATCGCTGCTTCAAACATTTCAATTTGAATACTTTCCCCACTGATTTGTCCAGCTTACCCTGGCATACCATTATAAGCGAGAATGACCTTGATGAAAAAGTTGAATTATTCAATGAGTTTGTCCCTTCAGCATTCAATAAAAATGCTCCCATTATTAGACGGAAAGTCACCAAAAAAACAACACCATGGCTGACAGATAATTTGAAAATACCTAAAAAAGAGAGGAATAAAGCTCTACAAAAATTTAAACGGACTGATAATGAAGCTGACTTCAGAAGATACAAAGAACTCAGAAATTATACACTTTCATTGACAAGGAATGAAAAAAAAAGCTTATCTTGGTCATATAGTAGTGAATAGTGATTCAAAAACTGCCTGGAAAAATCTTAGAGACTTGAATGTTTGTTCTTCACGTAAAACTGAAATTCCTGACCATTTTGCAAACTGTAATGCATCGAATAATTATTTCTCCACTCACTTGCAAAATGTGTCTAATGAATGTGATGAGAGAATTATATTTTACAGTAACTCAGTACACAACAAAGATATTAAATTTTCCTTTCGCTTGATTTCAATAGAAGAAGTTCATGATATTCTGTATTCTATTGAAACCAACGCATCTGGAGTGGATAATCTGAATTCAAAAATGCTTTTATTTTGTAGCCCGTTCATCGATAAATATATAGCTCACATAATGAATTGTTGTATTGAAGGATCGTACTTTCCAATTCTTTGAAAAAGCTATGTGGGTATACCAATTCCGAAGAAAAGCAATCCCAAAAAATTTTCAGACTTGAGAATCATTAGTCTACTACCTACTGTCCCCAAAATATTTGAAAGATTCACATACAGACAAATTTTTGTGTACCTCACATCAAATAACTCATTTCGCGATTGTCAATGTGGATTTAGGCCCGGTAGAAGTACTGAAACAACTTTGGAGACTGTAACTGACGATATATTATCTGCTAATGATCAAAACTTATCACTTGCTTTGATGTTACTCGACTTCTCTGAAGCATTCGATACAATCAGTCAAGAATTGCTTTGTGCTAAATTGAGATTTGACGGTTTCAACTCACCATCAACATTTTTGGTATGGAGCTACTTTATAAGGCGATCTCAAAGAAATTTGGTGAATGAATCATACTCAACAGATCTTGATATTCTCTCTGAGGTTCCTCAAGGTTTCATATTGGGCTAATTGTTTTTCATTATGTACACGGCAAATATTTTAAACGAAACGGATCATTGTGAAGTGCAGGCTTATGCAGATGATACACAGTTGTACCTGAGCTTCAGTATGGAGAGTTCAGATGCAGCTGTTGAAATTATTAACTATGATCTTGAAAAAATACAAAAGTCAGCTAACCAACGCCCTTTGAAATTGAGTTCGGATGAATCAAAAGTTGTTTTATTTGGGAATAAAAATAATAGGAGTATTTTGAAAATTAATATGGTCATTCATACAGACAATAAACACCTACAAATCAGTGATTCTGCTAGAAATTCGGGACTGATCTCAGATGCAGATTCGCGCTTTTCTCAGCACATCACAAGAATGTCAGAAACAGATCTGCCTTCACTATGCCTCAGCACATTGTTCATTGTCCATAACATACCTTCATTCTCCATTTATATTCACTCATCTTCAAATATGTTTTTCCACTGTTTGAAATAATCTATGCACCTAATTAATCATTTATAACGTCTATAATGTAATGAATCCTCTTTGATATTATCTCGGTCAGCCGTTACTTACTTATCGAAATGTTTCGAGTAATTTATTGCTCATATTCATATTTAGTTCTCACTGCTTTGGGCGGAAGCCATCTGATGGTTAAGTAGAATAACTTCAGCTAGACTTCGCCATCAGTCTTATGTAATTTTTATATTGATTCTTTTTAATCTTCAATAAAAGACGATTTATCATTCTAATTATTATTATACTTTGATATTTCACCATACCTTCAAGAGATGATAATTGATGTGAATGCTACTGTTAGATGTGATCAAACCCTGTAATTCACCTTGGTCATCTCCATTGCTAATGGTTAGAAAATCTTCGGGGGAATATCGTTTTTGCATTGATTTTGTGAAAGTTAATTCAATTAGCGACGTGACGCTTACCCATCCCCGTAAGTTAATGCTATCTTAGATTGCTTGCGGGAGGCACGTTTTTTGTCGGCTATTGAAATCAAGTCAGCCTACCGGCAAATCGAGTTGAAGGAGAACAGTAAAGATGCGACTGCGTTTACGGTACCGGAAGAAGGTTTATATGGTTTTTGATAATGCCATTCAGTCTCCATAATGCTGCAGTGACCTGTCAGAGGTTTTTTTGAAGGATACCTAGGGGCTGATTTAAAAAATTCGGGTTTTGTATAATGAGATGACATTATGATCATTTCACCCGATTTTGAATCTCATTTTTCTGTTTTACGAAAAAGTTTTATGAGAAATGTCGGATGCTGTTCTCACATTAAATAGAGCTAAGTGTACATTTTTAATGAACTACGATACTTAGGATATCTTGTGAATAGAGATGGCTTGGAAACTGATCCCTCAAAAGAATGCATATTGAATTATCCGACTCCTAAAAAGGTCAAAGAGGCACGTCGATTTGTTGGCATGGTATCTTGGTACAGGCAGTTCATTCGTAATTTTGCCTGTCGCATGGCTCCTCTCACTTATTTGACCAAGAAAAATGTTGAAGTCAACTGAGATTCTTGATGTTAAAAAGCGTTTCAGGACGTAAAGCAATGCTTGATTTCAGCACCGATTCTAACTTGTCTGGACTATGGCAGGGAGTTGAGGCTTCTCTGATGGGTTTAGGTTGTGTGCTGGGTCAATATTTTGATGATGGGGAGAAAGTCATTTCTTACGCAAGCCGTACGTTGACATCTCGGAAGAGTGAGTATTCCACCACTGAATCAGAATGTTTGGCTGTAGTATTTGGTATTGACAAGTATCACCCATAAATAGAAGGGTCTCGATTCAAGGTTATTAGCGGTCGTTATTCTTTGCTTTGGCTTTGTAAGCTCCAAAATAATTCGGGTAGGCTTGTTCGTTGGGGTTTGAGACTTCGAGGGTATGACTTCGAAATAATTCATCGAAAGGGTAAATCGAATGTGGTACCAGACGCATTATCGCGGGCTTTCAATCTTAATGAGATTCAGTCAACCAAAACTGATAAATACTTCACACGTTTGATAGATAATGATCCCTCTGAATATCCCAAGTTCAAAATTGAAAATGATAGATTATATCGGTATGTCCGATCAGCCCATCATAACTTTGATGAGGTGCAAGATTGAAAAGTAGTGGTTCCAAAAGAATCTCGTCGTCAGGTTATCGCTCAATGTCGTGATGAGTCTTATACTGCCTACGCGAATATATTCAAGACATAAAGAAAGTAAGTGAAATGTATTATTGGCCAGGCATGCATTTCGATATAGTTCGATTTGTAAGAACATGCGAGGTTCGTAATAGTGAAAAACCAGAACAATGATTACCTCATGGCGACATGTCTAGTATAATAGTTTCACGACCTAGAGAGGTTGTATGTACTGATATCGTTGAGCAGTTGCCTTTGTCACCAAATAAAAATGGGAATCTCTCAGTTGTCGCTGACCTCTTCACCAAATATTCCTTGTTGTTTCCTTTGAAAGTTGCCTCAACTGCCTTGGCCACCGAGTTCGAAAGCAGAAAATTATCTGTTTCTAATAAGAAACATTCTGGTACCCCATAAATATATGGGGTACCGGAACGGCTTATTTTTGATAACTGCAAACAATATGTTTCGAAAATGTTCTCAGACATGGGGAGTCATATGGTGTTAAACTTATTTTTATTGTCAATAATAGTTCTCACGTTTATCCTAGCGGAAGATTCAATAGTGTTCTTGGCACTGCTTTGAGGTCTTTCATACAGAAAGATCAGAGGTGTTGAAATGAGAACTTGTCGAAAATAGGGTTTTGCAATGTGGACGGCACATCACGAAGTAACTGCTTTCAGTCCAGCATATCTTAACTCCGGTGGACAATCTCAGATTTCTGGACATGCACACCGTATGGAAAATATAAACGGAACATTTGAGTTTGTAGGAAGAGAACGTTGTCAGACCATTTCAAAGATTTTCGGAAATTAATAGAAGGGGTTAGAAGAACATTGACACTTTCATATGAAAATTTGCTAGTTATTATTAATTGAGACATCGACCTTTAGAATTGGAAGTAGGCCAAATTGTTTGAAAGAAAAACTACACCCCATCAGACAGAGCTGATTTTTATGTATCGGAGTTGGCTCCGAAATTTGTTAAATCTAAGGTTTCCGGAAAAATTCCCACGAACGTATATGAGTTATCAAACTTTGAAACTGGGCGGTCTCTAGGATCGATCTACATCGAAGATATTAAAAATGATTGAATCATTGCTGATCTCTGATATTTTATTTATTTTTTTGTAAGAGAAGGTGGTGTTAGGAAATTTTTGATTTCTGCTGAAAGTTTGTTATGATTCACTCAGTCGAGAGGAAGGCGCTCATCCAATAACTATTATTCATGTGAAAATAGCGCGGTTTCCATCGATACAGATAAAAGTTGTTTTTTAAAGCAGCAGTTCTGGAAGTTTTAGATATTGTATACAATTGGGCCTTCAATTAGGAAATATAGATCAACACTTCATCTTCCATTTTAATTGGAAATCATATCTGATTCATAATTTTGAAACGTCTGTAGTGATAGGGTTTCAACATAAAGAGGTAAACGTACAGAATCTGTGGCGACTGTGTGAAAAACCTTTCGATCTTTCATAATTTCAGACGTTTACGGCTGCGGAAACGAGAAAATAGTTGGTTCTCTGCTCTCTATCAACAATATATAACTTTTCAGATTTGTAGAAATTCACTGAACCCAGAAGAGCTAGCTGGTGTACTTTGAGGCTGGGAATATTGCTGTAGATAAGTACCTCTTGTTGTTTTCTTTTTCGTTTTGAGATACGAAAGCAATGAATGACCTGAGAGTGTGCAAGATTGATTTCGTTTTTTCATTTTGGTTTCGTAAAGTTTTTGATTCAGGCTATCAAAGTTTTTCCCGTTGAAGAATAATTGGGTGGTATATCATTTAACCACTTTCAATTCTTTTTTGGTTCTTGCAAGAGATAGCACCTGTCGTATAATTTGTCTACGCAAAAATAGTTGGTGAGCTTCCTTCAAGAATATTGAAAAAATACCATTCAATAAATACTCATTTCTGAAAGTAGTTTTTTTTCCAGTTGACATTAGGAGTTATAGATACCAATTAGATTTTGGTTTACTATTTTTCTTTTCAGCTGGGCAAAAAATTACTTGGCGCCTATTTTCTAACACCTTTTATTTTTTTGTTGAACATCTTGGAACCAAGGCCCTTCAATAGTTTATGTGCTGGTAACTAAACTGTCCAAACTTGACCACCCATAATTCACGTTGAATCTGGAAACTTAAATATATATACAGAATAACGTTATAACGGGATTTTGAACGCCTGTGGTAAGTTTAAATGGTGATATATCTATTACCAATTTACTTTGCATTTTTCTTGTAATTTCGAATTGAACATTTAGTTTTTCGGAAAGTTAAAACACTTTGCATTGTGGTAATATACTGAATGAAATGGAACATTAGTATTGAGAAATTAGGTGAGAAACTATGTGGTAATTGGATATCGTAATAATTCTTCTCATACCATTCATAAGCAAACGAAATGAAGGTAACCTTTGGTATCTAAACTTTTTCTAGAGATCAATTACCCTAACACCAAACTGAAATTTTTGTACTCGACGAATATTCAACTGACAGGGTTAGCATCTTCAGGAGAAGAAAATTGTTCTTCTCCTGAAGACAGGCCATGGTCCTCGATGTTTTCAAAGAAGGATCCATGCATGAGCTTGTTTGTATGCAGCTGCAGCATTTTAGCATTCTCTGCAGCCTTGATGTGAGTTTTGTCCCCTGCGGGCTCCAACTAGGTGACAAAGAGTTGGTTAACCCGCTCGGTTTCGAAGACTACACCAAGTTCATCAGCAGCGCGCCTTGCTGTCTTGAACAAAAAGGCACCAATTCCTGCATTGCCATGATCTCAGACCATGTAGTGTAGGAGATCCGAACTCCTGGCGACTCTCCAGGCTCTATCCAGTACCATTCTGTTATGAAAACACTCCAAACTTGAAAGTCCACGGCCCCCTTGTCGAAGGATCATGGAACGGACGATTCAGGATGCATGATTCTGTGCATATTCATTATTTACGAGTCTTTACGTCAAGTTGCCGCAACTCTTCCTGAATACATTTGATTGCTACAAAGGAGTTGAGTAGAATCAGAATGGCAAGTTTGTTGGTGGCAAAAACTTTGTTCTTGCCCGAAATCTCTGAAGACCAGATCTGCCGTAGTTTCTGCCATGGAGAGTTTTTTTCAGAGAGTCAACCTCTTGGGTGTGACGTTGCTTCACAACCAAATAGGGGTATGTTTCTCCGACATTCAGAACACTTCCGCCTACAAGTTGGGCATCCTCGCATCGTCCTCTTTTGAGATGAACCAGTGCAATTTGACAATCCCGAATTTCATATCGGCAGCATGCGCGAAATCCTGCACAACCCTCAGGGATTGCTCGTGCTCGCTTTCTCCAGAAGCATAAAGATTAAGGTTGTCCTTATAAAAAAGATGGGTTATTATTATTTTTATTATCCTTCGTCGTCCAAACCGACCTTGTTGGGTCCGTATTCCTCACTTCTTCGACCCAGTGGGCGAACGCACTGGTACCATTAACCAATGATCACTCCCCGCACCTCGGGGTCATTGATCACTGGCTCCAAGAATCATGAATCCTGAGTAAACACAGTGAACCGAGACGTACGAGGACAAAGTATGAGCACATATGAGACATATATTGGATACATATGAAAAAAATCACCAATCACAACTTTTATTTTCATAATTTGTCAGTATATACCAGCTAATTATCTTAGAAACAATTATTTCTTACTAATTTATTCAGAACTTCATTATTCAATCCCAGTTTGGGGATTAGCAACGTTGAATGACTTGAAACCTCTCAAAGAATTACAAAATGAAGTCATCAAATGCATATTCAATCTTCGATTTTCAGAACCCACTATGAATTTATATACCTACACCTATGAATCTATTAAATATGGAAAATTATACCAATTGAAGCTTTGTTGTTTCATTCACTCTGTGAAAATAAAAAAAATGTCTTACATCAATTTTACCATGAAGTCCTCTATTCATAACCACCAAACAAAACAAATTGATTGTGTTCAACGAAAATAAAAACATATTAAGGAAACGATTCATTTCTTATGATGGAATCGAGATATACAACTCTTCATTTGAAGAGTATCTGGACAATATATAATA
This sequence comes from Zygogramma bicolorata, assembly GCA_032362365.1. Taxonomy (NCBI): domain Eukaryota; kingdom Metazoa; phylum Arthropoda; class Insecta; order Coleoptera; family Chrysomelidae; genus Zygogramma; species Zygogramma bicolorata. The sequence continues at coordinate 429,846 of JAVJAQ010001250.1, forward strand.
ATCAGCCAGTCAAACGAATGGCAACACTGTAATTTTTATAATTTCCAATTGTAGAGGTCGCTTCTGTCGATGAATTTGATGTGCCGTAGCACTGTGTGTACCAACTCTCTGAATAAAACTGAGTAGTGGCAACTCACACACTTTGGTAATGATTCATGCACAATTGGAATGTTAGTAGGTTTTTTGAGAGTACCAAATTTTTTTTGGGGCATATTTTCCATGACGAAGGTAACTACGTCAACAAAACTTGGAAATTGTCAGCCAATGGGTGTGATTTCACTGAAAAAATTGTGGCACGGTGTGTAGGATGCCACAGTTGTGAGCGGATGCCGTAGTTCAGGATTATTCACACACAAGGTGCCATAATTATTGTGCTACAAACACACACCGCCTTTTTCACCAATTGACTTTCTGAAAGGGAGCAGTCCAACAAGCAGCCTCAAGTGGATCCATGAATTATTAGCCAAAAAATGCAAGTAGATCTATGAATTATTAGTCAAAAAATGAAACCAATATAGTTTGCTCACCTATTGAAAACAATGTTCACCTATATCCTGACCTATTCAATCTGAAATTAAATCTCAACACATTAAACATCAAATAGGACTACTATCTGTAAAAATGAATATTAACACAATGAAATATAATTTCAGACAGTTCGTTCAACCTACAGCACCTAGTTACATTTATTTACAGAAAGTCAGATATTTTGACAATGGTATAGTGAAACACGTGCAGAATGAATTTATCCTGCTCAAGGAAGATTTCATATAACGAAATACATTTTGCCATTCTGTAAACCAATTGTCAGAATTTTGTATAGAAAACTGATATTCTTGGTTGACATGGATTTTTAGTATCGCCCATTCAATTCAATTGGTGTAACATTGAATTAATAATTTCAGCTGCTGTAGCAGACAACTGCCCTCATTCGCTGGAAGAGTTCGAGAATATAGTGAGTGAATGGTTGCGGCAGTCAAAGCTGAGGTTTGCAAGGGAGAACCATGAAAGGCAATTAATGATGAAATGGAATGTGTTTTGGTTTCGAAATATGTTTGTTATTGACAGAAAATATATGATTTATTGCAATTCATTTCATTTTACCTGGGTATTGAAAAACCAATAGAGTTGATTCATGGAACAAAACCTATGTGACAAAAATGAATACAAATAAATGGCACGTTCGCTAACATTTTTATTCTTTTAATATATGAGATTTGATACTTACAACATATCTCATTTAATAAAGTATCATAACTCATAAATTAAATGAATGAAAATGTTAGCGTACATGCCATTCATTTGTTCGTTTCAGGAATCATTCTCGCTAAGATCAGTGAAACGAATCAAACAGATAACAGTGGAATGAAAAAATATATTACATGTTTCATGTCTGAAACATAGACAATTAATGAAATTGTTCTTTTCGTGCAAATAATTTGTTCCTTTCAAGAAATATGTCATAAATATTTCCAAGAGACATGTCTGACACATAACACTGAATGCTGAAATCATGTTTCATTTTTTATTCAGATACGTGTATGTTACATCAGTTGAGGCGGACATCGTGTGGTAAATGGGGAGTACCTGAACTATACAAATGACATGTCTGACACATCCTATGTTACCGTTGTTATATAATAGATACAAGACTGACACATATCTGTGTTCATTGGGTTGCCTGTAAGATCTTAACATAATAGGGTTTACTAAACCGCAGCACGTGTTTCGCTACACAATGGCTTCCTCGAGCAGGAACCTCAAACCAATCTTAACATTGTAACATTTCGAATTTATACATCATAACAGGCGGTCAATAAGAATATAGTCCGACAACTAATTATTAGATTAATTAATGGTTCGGCGTCACATCCTTATCAGTACATTCTCCTGGAAAGAACATATTCAACAGAGGAGAATTCATTAGGAACTGTGAATGTTTACACTCATTAATTTCCGAACCCTCCAAGAGATTGAGTTTCAAACCCTTTCCTTGGAAATGAAGGATTTCAAATTCGTAATGTAATGAGATGAGATGCATACTATACTTTTTCTACTGTTGTTATACCAGGGTGACGAATGCAGTATTTCAAATATAAGGTGTGTATAGATATTTATTTCTCATAATCACATGTGACTAAAACATTGTGACCTTGACCGAAGAATTGTATTTTAATGAAGAGGTTGGCGAGAACATATACAAATTATCGTATTTATACACCTTCAAAGTACCTTATGCCGGCCATAGGTGCTAAATACACATAATGAGAGTGGGTAATGGAAGTGGCACTTCAATCCGGTCGTGTCACATAAATAATGTATACATTTTTCAGCAATCGAGAAAATAGTGTACAACGTAATGAGGAGAATAAATAGCCTTTTAAGCTTGAGCAGAAATTGTGAGCACGAATCGTAGCCGAGTGCGGCAATTCGCGAGTGCACGTATTTAGCCTTATCCTCGAGTTGCGTACTGTATTTCTTCTACTCCCACGACGCTTATGTGGAAATTTCTGCTGGTGTAGCATAAATTTCCTAATTATCCCATTTTCAATAATCAACGAGCCACTGGATGACGGTAAGTAAAACAATTGCTTGTTTCATGGATATAACTAGATATAGTACCTACTCACAAACTGTTTAACAATAAATTTCCTGAAAATGTCATTTTCAATTCAATTTCTCAGAGAATTTGAAACGCAAATTCGCTGGGATAAAATTCATCAAGTCAAATGTCATATCATCGTTTTGAAAAAACATTTCCTGAAGATACAGACAATAATTTAGAATACACGTTTTTCCTGAATGAACCAATACCAAGCAGCTTTAAAAAAATACATGATGAACGGTTTGAAATAGTGGGAGTAGAAAAATTGTTATTTGCTAACATTTGACTTCAACTGGCACTCAGACTTTCTATTTGTTGAGAATTCTGTCGAGTTAATCACAAAACTGAAAAACATACCTATTTTCGTATTTTATTTGATCGATTTGCGAAAAAATGGTACGTAAAACTTGGAGGTAAAGCCACGTTCCCAGATTTCGTCTTGCTCCACAGTCATCCAGAAAGGCTTCATCTATTGGTACAGCATGTACAATTTCTTAATGATTTCCTTATGTGGTTCCATATTATGAGTGGAGATAACGATTTGTAGTTTTGGTAGGTTTGGTGATTCAGAGTTAAATTCTTCAATGGTGGTATTGGTGGGATTGGGATCAATTTGAATAAAGAAAAACTATTGTTTCTTTGCCAACGTTTCGAATTTTAATAAATTCATCATCAGGGTTCTATAACAATGAGTTTGTGTTAGAGTGGTAGGATATAAATAAAATAAGAGAATGCCAACAAACTATTGGAACATTTTCAGGGGTTCAAAATGTTGATTAATGAAAAAAAAAATATTTTTAAAATACTTACCAAAAATCAGTTTTTCCGAGTAAAAATATTAAAACTATGTATTAAACAGACATTATAGATACACACTCTAGGTACAAACGAATCCACATTGAGCACGGGACAAACGAATACTGAAATAAAATTCATAGAATGGCCTTATGAATGCTGATAGGAAGAAAACAAAAACAAACGTGATTGTTGAAAACACCGTATAATGATAAAGAATCATTTCGGTAGCTGACTTATCAGATTGTAAAAAGCCGTATTCAATCCTTCTCTATCTCTTCTTGTATTAACGCTGTCTTGGTGAAGAATTTGTATCATTTCACTGAATAGCTTTTTTGACAGAGAAGATTTCTTATCAAGAATGACAGGTTTTGTAAAATCAAAAGTATGGCCATTTTCTCTAGTGTGTTCAACTAAGGCTGTGGGATTTTTGACATTCAGCTTTTCAGCAATTTTTAATTGTTCTTCATTGAAAATCCTTGCAATTCTCTCAGAGAGATTTGTCACATATGGTATTTTGTTATATTTTATAACGATTTATATTAGAATTAATTTGGTATGTTAAAAAATATTTGAGACAAATCATCTTTACCGGAGTGAACAATTTCATACTGAGATGGATTACTCATAATCATTAGTATCATCACGAGCATGATTTTTCCTCATCAAATGAAACATCCGTCATGACAGCTTCGCACCCAGACGTTCTTTTCGTTTCATCACAGCTCTCGTTATCTTCTACATGGCCAAGATAACGTAACCGCAAAGTTGTACATCAACGTATCCTCATATAATTATTAGCACATCATCACTCATCACTCATTAGCTCTTGACTTCACTACCCGCGTAGAACCTGCCTACTAGATAATAATTAGCCGTTGTATTCTTCGGATGATGTGGGAGTTTTCGGAAGATTCAGAATTCTCGTGAGAAAGCACTTCTGCAAGTTTTTTAGGAGAATACCTACATTATTCTCTCACGTATGATCTTTGTTCCGATAATATAACAGAAAGATACATCAAGTCGAACAATACCATAATGAATAAAAATGATTAAAAGTCGTGTGAGTAATTTCAAATTTGGCGAACGAATGCCCAGTCATCATTGAAAATGATTTATCGAATGAGATGTTGAGCTCAAACTCGTGTTTATGGATGTGTGGTGCTATTTCCTAGGAGCACTTCAGACAATTTGGTGCTAGCACAGCGAACCTACTTGGTACGGTGCTTCACGATAAGTCAAAATGAGATACCCATTTTGATCATGTTTTGTAAAAATTGCCAACTCAACTATTTCTGTTGAAAAACTCATTTGGGAAAACTTGGCACATCCACATAAATTTTGCTTGAATGTCGTCGACAATGTTCCTTGGTGAACTCCTTGGTAACTCCATTCAAAACCTGCTGCAAGAAACTTGAAATCAATAATAAGGATTAAAAACAAGGAAGAATTAAAATTGCAGAATAATTGAGGTAAAAATGAAGTAAAATCAGGCACTCAAATCTCAACAAAGAAATAACTCAATAGATTTCTGGTCGAAGAATGAAATTTATAAATCAATTGATCATTAACTGTGGCGAAATACAAAATCGTCACGAACCCAAGATTCAAGATGAGTACACTCAACAAATTTTCTTTTCGGTTTTTCTGGGTTCATAACCTACCACAATCTGAGATAATAGGAGTTGATATAGAAATCTATACAAAGTTTGAGAGTTTTATATCTGATTGTTTTATCGCTTTTTTATAACTGATTGTTTTGACTCACATTTTTTGCGTTATATGGTTTTCACAAAGGGTTTCTGTAAAAGCAATTATTTAGACGATGGAAATATGAACCCATACCATTCAAATAGAGTAGTTAGTTTTAAAAAAATTCCTCTGACAATTCTGGGCGAAGTAAACTATCATGCTCCCTATCAAACGCTTCTGAAAGAATATTGAAGTTTACTGGTTTCCAATATTCATATCCGTTAGACACTCTTGACAATTTCCACGAACATAAAGAGTTCTTCATGAATTTGAACTTTCATGATTATGCTACCAGATTTTCGAATGAAAGCAGATAGTCGAAATTCGAATTATGTGTTTCAAAGTCAGTCAACTCGAAAGTCCATAGTATATTGTCCACTGAGGTGGAATCGTTGGAATTTGAAAAATATCACAAGACTTCATTCGGTGAATTTCTGTCTTTCACTCACGAAACTATGGTACTTATATCAAACAGCCTGTAAATATAAAAGGATGGGTGATATCAAGTATTTTTATTAGTATTATGTATTGTTACCTGTGTGTAGTATGTTGAATGCAATTTTTTTTGTATTCACAGCAGATTTTATGTATCTCTGTAAACTAAATGACTGGCTGCAAATGCAGTTCAGTAACATTCACGTAGACTAGTTCACCATCGAAAAATGCCTCTGACAATTCTGAGCAAACTATTTTTCTTCCTATCAGACGCTATTCAAAGAATGTTCAAGATCAAGATACTGCTTTTCACTATTCATATTCAGTTGGGACTCTTCACAATTTCCACTAACACAAAGATTTCTTTACTAATTTAAACGTAGTTAATTCTGTACCGAAGGAAAAGGGCCAATGTCAACAAATTGAGTTATGTGGCCCTATATACTTGATATTACTATTGCTATGTTCACGTTAAAGATTCGCCAGAGTTCTAGGTATTTCAAATAAGCAAATATAGCTTTATACCGAAGGCTGATTTTCATCTTGCGTAATGAAATGAGGGCCAATGTGGGCATTGTCCAGCATTGTTACATTGGTTGTGATATGAAATTCCTGTATGGATATAGGCCTCACTAGCAATTCGTTATTCTACAATTGACAAGCTGCGGGACATCTACCTTATTCTTTCCAGTTGAACGCGATAGAAAGCAGTGCCGATGCGTTACAGAAAAAAAAACATTTAAAATAAGTAAACGAACCTTGAATATTCCAAAAATATATAACAAGCTACAGTAGATGATCAGTAAATATAAGAAGAACCTCTTCATTGAGAGTCGTATAGATGACACAAACGGATTTTTTTAATTTTAATAGTTTGCCAAGTGGACCATATGAACACATCATTTCCTGGATCAGTTTGATATGGATGCCAGAAAGATTAATTTCGAATGTTTCACAATAATTCAGTATCGAAAATACCAGATAGACTTGAGAGAAAGTGTAAGAAGACGAGATGTAGGTGTAACATCAACAACTGAAGATTTGATACCAATTAACACAGAATCCTTACCTTTAGCTGAACTCAAGTTTAGAACTAGTTGAAGCTTCTTCCTGAGTGAATACAATAGGACATAGTATGGAAATCTTCGGCGATCCTCTAATCTGGAATATGACTACAATCCAGATTTAATTTAATGTCCAATATTTTTCAGGAATCAAGAAATTACCTGGAATATGTTCAATTATTCGTGAAATCGTACAAAATAATATGTTTCAGAAGTACTCAGACTCATGTAACGTTATACAGTTCTTGAAGAACATAATGATCTGTACTGAAAATATTTGCACTCCTTTTTCTCAAAACAGCGAGATTGGCCCTTGTTCTTCCAAGATACAGAATAATATGCTCCCAGATTTTCGAATGAACTCAGATTCAAATCGTCTGTTTCTGAGAAAACTCACTCGGAACTCCATATTTTATTTTCCACTGAAATGGAATAGTTGGAATTCGAATAATTTCACATGATTTTGCATTCGGCAGATTTCATATATTCTGGCTCATGAAACAACGGAAATCATATCAAACACCCTGTGAATATCAATAGATGTGTAATATCCAGTATTTTTATTATTACTGTGGTCAGAAATTCAAAGCAAAATGTGATGTCTTTTGAATGATTTCTATTCATTTACTTTTTTTATTCCTGTTACATTGGTCTCGGTAGTGTAGTGGTTAGGTGGTCTCGGTAGTGTAGTGGTTAGCATATCTGCCTATCAATCGGAAGGCCGGGGTTCGAATTCTCGCCGGGCCACCGTGCTGGGTAATCGCACGTTAATAGGTAGGGCCTTGTTGATCCATTGCTCGCACAAGTTTCGACTTCTGAGGGTTGACGTTCGTCAGCTGGTTAACGAAAACGAACAATTTCAGAACAAATAATTTCAGAATGCAGAATATCTATCTTTAAAAATGAGCTATATCAACCAATGTTTGCATTTGGTTGCCGATTACAACGTCTCGAGTCCTGCTTCAGATCACCAGTTCTACCTTTATCATAAAATTTTCGACCAAATCTCCCTCTAGTCCTCATTGGATTTCCGAAATATTACCTAAACTGAATGTTCAATGATATCCGAACACCAAACTGTTGACGGCTCATTGGAATTAGTCATAATAAATGTTGTGATAGCCATCGATGTATGGGAAATGTTTGATAAGTTAAAATTATATACCATCGAAAAGCTTGTAAAATATATTTGTTGGAATAAATAACGTCATTCTTTATTGGGTGAACGTGTCTGAGTATCTCACCGCCTTTGAAACTGCTGCCAAGAATTTATTTATCAGAAACATTTGGGAAAGAGATAAGTCCGGCTTGTTTGAGTGGAGGTACAAATGAACACAAATAATCCCAATCATTTTATTGATCTTCTCGAAGTACCATTATCGGAGATAAAGAAAGACTATTGAAGCGAAAAAATATCTATTCAAAAAAAGAACAGTATGAATGATGTCAAATTGATATCACTTTTACCAGGATATTATACACCCACATGAAACGGGAAAAAATATCTGTTTCTTGATAAAATATTGTCAGGAGAAAAAATGTAATACCACATTCCAAATTATGTTGAATCTCAGATCTGTCCTTCTACTGAAAAATGCTATTAATAATTACATTATCTGGAACCCAGCACCCAGAAAAACAAGAAAAGAAGTTTTATCCACCACAAATTATGTCCGAAAAGAGTTTATTTCGTGAAACAAAAGTGTGTTGTTCAAAATAAAATAGTCTATCGTGTCACATGAGTTGTGTTAACATATTTTTTTTAACTACTTTTCAATGAATTGTCGATTCCACAGTATCTTCCAGGAACAAATTGACTTCATACTATAGCTTTCCAGATTACATTTTTTTCTTTCAAGTGAATTCCAAGCGAAAATTGACAAATGTTATGAGTAGGTCTTGAATCAGGAATTCTACTTGCCCCGAGTATAGTAGTTTTCACAATAAATGGTATTGACTGAAGGATTATAATGGAACCAATTAGACCCTCAAGTTGTAAAATCCGAGATGCACATCATAAATGTAAAAGGGCCGGATTCAGGTAATTTTGTTTCTCAGAGAGGGATTGTAGAGGATTACAGCTTACACTTCTTGTTCATTTCAGTCTTTGTATTTCATTGGAAGTGTTCACTTGCGTTACGGCGTGCAATAATTTTATAACATTTATTTGTTTTTACAGGCATTAATAGCAAAGATTTTATACCCCAACGTACAGAATAGGCAGTATGTGGCGTCCGTGGATAAAAAGTAATAGTGCTTCTTCCAGTGGTTCGTTGAAGAAGAATCACTTATCTTTCGATGCGAAAATCGTTATAAAAATCGTGTATAGTTCTTTACTTCAGCAAGGATATAACGCGGGTGCTGCAGCAATATCTCCTACATTATGCAAAATTCAAATTTCTTGAGTTCGACCCTGTAGCACATTTGCATCTTTTACCAGATGATTTTCTACACAATGGAATTAAATCGGGTAGTTTATTGCAGTTGATAAGCCAATACCATTTACAGGGAAAAATACTATACTTCTCGAGTTGAAAAAAGAAGAAATATTTCTTCATATATTTTGGGAGGAGTGATCTCTTTGAACACATTCCCACTTACTTTCATCACTTGAAACGACAGTTATTGAAGACTAGAGAGAGAGATCGATGATTTTTGTAAATGAGCCACCACAGATTTTTTTTCCAATATGTCGTGGTTAAAAAATCCATAACCAAGTAATTTCGGATGTTTTTGAAAAAATAGGAAGAGATGTTATTTGCGATTTCTTGATATCCAGAAAAATAATATAGTACCCTCGGTTTTACTAAAAGATATGTATTTTCTTCAGAGGGATACGTATCAGACGTATATTTTTTGAAACTTGTATATCCGGAAATGACTGTCGAAATGCAAAACACAATCGCTTCATCGAATTTTTTAGGTCATCCAATCGTGTTCCTTAGACAAAAATCGGAGAAAATTCGGGCTAACAAATACACTGTCTTGTCTTGGGAAGTCTCTCTAACATAGGCAATGATCATATGATAAATAGTAGGTAGGATTTCTTGAAGAGTTTACACGATGGAAGGTAACTTTCACTTCAGAAGTATCGTGTGTAATATTGGATATCTGCATCCAAATCTGGTATTAAAGGCGATAATTTTCAAATTGCAGTTTACACTATCGCTAAGCAGCAATCTATATTCGTGATAGCTTCTAATAATCGCCTTCGGATCAATTTCATTCGATTCAAGCGTTATCGAATTTATAAACTCACCACTTGAATTCGAAGGTGATGTAAAAGACCAGGTGCCTTTGGTAAAATATAATAATTTGTAAGGATCACTTTCAATTACCTAGATGTGAGAATAGTTTCGATATTCTGGTATGGAAAGATAATTCTCAGCCAAGATCGATTCGAAATTATGAACCCGACAATTTGAAAAAAATAATTCAGAAGCCTCATTTCGGTGAGGCGTCAGAACTTTACAACTATAATCATTTCAGGGATCCAAAGTGTGATGAAGGAAGTGAAAATTCAGAAGAGATAAATTGACAGTGGTAAAGTTCAATAATTCGTGCCTATGCCCAGTAAGGGATTCAAGGGATAGATACATCTAACCGAAAGATTTTTAGGGATATGAGAATGAAGTATTATCCTGATGACTGCTATTCCATCAAAATATACTCTCGATATTATTTGTAAAAATATCCTTTTTTCATTCGAATTTCATGGACTTAAAAGTTGAGCAAAAAAAATTTCTTAATATGCGCTTCAGCGACCATATCGGCAGAGAGTACATATCGTAGAAGAATCATCCTTCCCTTCCCTCTTCTTTTGAATGAATCAAACTTGTATAAATGATATACATATTTCATCAAATAATATCTGCTATTTTCTTAACATTGTTCATGAAAGGAAAATGAACGCTAGGAGGCAATGAATTCATATTCTAAACAGCTCTATTGAATTTCTGTATCTGTACTGATTTTTAATATTCCCTGTGGGATGAATTGTTTACCTTGAAATTTTATTTGTGTTACTTTGATTTCAGATGATGGAGAACCCATAGTGGATGAGTTTTCCATTTGTATAGCACAATATATTTGAGATATAGTGTAAATGAATATATTTAACTGAATAAGAAGTTGAAATTCAAAGGCCTAAATTCGATGTATTTTATATTTCTATAGGGGAATACTGACTGCATATAAGAAATTATCGGTTATAATTGCACGAGTGCATAAAAATTACCGATAATTTTGCAAGAAAGCGTGATATCTAAAAGTTGTAAGAGTTTTCCCGAGTCCGAAGGACGAGGGCTCTTTTATAAAATATGAAAATTAACGAATGCAATTTGTATAAGATATCACGCTCAAATGCATAATTATCTGGTTATTTTTATGCACGAATGTAATTCATTGGAATATTTCACGAACAAAGAAATTCTCAAGGAAATGTTATTTTTTATTCATTTATACTTTTCTCTATAGATTGTATGGAGCACTCACCAAAACGCGAAATGTTTTTCTATTTTTGAAGTCTATCTGACATTTATTTGTGTTGTTTACTGACGTCTAGCGATACGGTTTCAAATATGTTGTTATGGTGACTTGATACAGTGTAAGTTTTCGATACAATGCAATTACCGCTGTAAGTTTTCGATAATTGCATTGCTCTTATGGGACATTTTATATATGAGGGAAATATTCACATCAATTTTCATATCCCATTGGAATTTTTGAAAATGTAAGTTCGTTCCACAGGATTTATATTGAAAAATTGAACAAAAGAGTTTCTTGCGTACGATTGCATTTTGAAATAGTGTATTTCATTACTAGTGCGGAAAGTGACATTTTTCACACGAAAATATTGATAATCTCATGATTGTGAAAAATCACTTATGTACAATATTTTTCCTACGACCACCCATTTCATTAAACAATACTTAATTAAATATCAGATCGTGTATATGTAATATACACTACAATCTGAATTCACCTGCACAGAATCCTGACAGTTCCTAGAGGGGTCCTTGCAATTGACCACTGATTATAGATTCAATGGCGTCGGCCAAAATCGTTGCTTCAATGTTATGATTATTGTAATAAATACTCAATTTTTATAATATAACTATTGAATGGACATTATTGTTGTGTGAACTGTGAATACAAAATTAGTATATTGAGTTGCCTGACTGATCTCAAGTTTTTTTTGTGTCAGTCTATGTTTAAATATTGTTTCTATAAAAAGTGCACATGAATTTGCAATAACTTTTATAATGAAATGAAGAAATTGCGATAATTAACGTTCATTCGTTCGAAAATGTGGCAATAAGTGAGTACTTATAGCACAACATTTCTTTTTCTTTATTTTTTATGAATAATTAGTTACCTATTAGTCCATTTGTTATGTAAATAGGGAGCAGCAATTGATAATTGCATGTGTAAATCTTACAGGATTCACGGGTTTGACGGTTCATTGACAGCCGTGCGGAAAGTGACTTTCCATACGAGTGAGAATAAAGGTCAGTTTCCATGGGAGTAGACAATGCGATATGTATTACTTTCCTCTGTGGTCGTAGGATAAAAACTAAGTTTATGGTAACTTTAATCTCTCCCCAATTCGAAAGATTTTTCTCGACTTCAGTGCCGTAGTTTGAATAAAGAATATATACTCGCTCCACGGGAGGTATTCATGTGTGGGTCGCTTATCCCTGACGACCGCACCTTCACGCCAACTCCCGAAGGTCCAAATGGTCTCGCCGGATATTTATGGCCTACCTGTCTATACCTGAGAGCCGACTATTAGCAAATTGCGAGCCCGCGGCCACTTTCCCATTGAAATACTGTTAGACGCTTAATTATTTACCATCCTTCTTTTCACACATTCGGATGTATCTGCGATTTAGAGGTCGGGACGATTGTTTTCAAGACATCTGGGAACTGTCGGCAATAAATTGTTGTCATTCGGTCATATGTTATTATATGGGGGTGCTGCTGGAGGTATTTTTCATTGATGGGTTCTTGGGATTTGGTAGGAGAAGATATCATTCTAAATGGCTGTCATGAAAAGTATTATTGATAGCACTTCAAATCTCTCTATTGACTCGCTAGATTGTTAAACTTGAATCTCACTAGTGTTACATAGAATTCGGAGGTATATTACAGATATGAAAAATGAAATGATCACGCGAGTGCGCCAATTTTTTACAAATAAATATAAGACAATCGAAATTATCATAAAATACTACTGTTGAAATATGGTCAACAATGTGCCTTGTGAGTAATGAACAATCTACATTCCTCAATATATTAGTAGGTCACTGATGCAATAGGTAATATGCCGATGACTGTCATCGGAGATGAATAAGCCTCTGAAGAAGCTGGCCACTCGCGCTAGCGAAACGTCAGGAAGAAATTCCAAAGAACGACGGCCTTCAAGCCCGAAGAGAAGTATTTATACTAATAACCTCGGCCGCGAAAGCCTTAACCATTTTGTCATACACAATATTTTTCGTGCAATTGTTAAAATTATATAATTTCGATTGCAGGAAAAATTATCTACAACCACAGCTTGTTCTAGATGAACGATCAGTCTTTTCCCCACCTGGCAGTAAGTTTAAAATGGGTTAATTTCCACCAACGATTGTGAATGAAATATTCAACCTGCAATATCTACATAACTGAAAACTCTGGTGTTTTCCAGCATTTTTTTTTTAATGGCAGGTCAAGAAATATAAAAAGTGGCCCGATAATTTTTTTTAGCTATCGTACCGCATCGTCTCGCTTGACCTCGAGAACCTGCTGATTTCTGCCATCAGCAACTGATTGAAATGGAATCATAAGGCCCGCCGATTCGTCCGTCACGCCCGACTGACTTATATAAACGCTTCCAGTTCTTTGTGTTTACAGTAATGTAGGGACGGCACGCCAGCGTTTAGGGAAATAAAATCTTTTGTGATCGCAAGACTCGTGCTCGCTAAAGGGCATAACTGCTGTGCTTGCTCGGTGGAGCCTGCAGCCGCGAAAAGTTCGCCACAATGCAGCGGAGAGACAGCTAGCTAACTTCTGAAGGTGGGCATCCTACTTTGCCGGATTCCTTTGTACGGGTGGATGGAGATGGGATGTGTTGAAACTATGCCGGAAAGGATCTCATTCTTCGACCGTTTTCTTGTTAATACTCATTTCATTAGTCGATGAGAAAGATAACAGAGTTGGGCACCATTTTTAATACTTCGAGAGTTTGTTCAAGTTCGAGTGTGAATGAAAGTGCAATAGAATCAGGGCCAATTTTAGTTGGAGGAAATCTTCAATTTCCTGAAAAATATAAGAGGAAGAAATACCCCGTCCAAAAGGCGAATAACATCTGTAACAATTTGCTTATGAAACCACCTGCGCTAACGAGAGTATCTCACTAGCAGAGATACAAATCCTCAGAGAATTCATCATCTAATCAATGAGATATCCGAAATGCAAATTGCTTCTAATCAAGTGAGAACAATCCACTGGAAGTGTTTTGAAAGGGACATCTCGAACAGATCTTTCTGCAAAAAAAAATCAAACATAATGGTTGGATATTTGTTTCAATTACTATCGAACTATCGATATTATCTGGTATTATATATTAGTGGGTACCCGATGAGTACCCAACAGCCAATCTCTCAGTCCACAAGTCAATAAATAATATTTTGGAATATTTTGGAAAAAGCCAGGAAACATGCTTTTGTAAACATTATCTGAAAAGAAGTTTTCTTTTTGATTCGAATTGAGAATGGTGTAAGTGAACAAAATATATTTCAATGTGAAAATAGCGTAGGGTGCATGGTGTCAATATAAAGAAAACACACCACCCTTCTTCATACTGCCACTTTTTTAATGCACACTATTTCTGAGTCGAATTTGAAAAAAAGTATTTTTACTCATCAGTTAATTCTTTAGAGATGCGTGTTTTTCATTTTCTTAGTATAATTTCTTCCCATTTCTTAATTGTATTTGTAATGAAAGCGTATTCTTAATTTTTTTTTAATTATTATTGATTTTTCATATCTCAGTGATATTTTTCATTGAAACTTGGTTCTTTGGTCTTTTCAAACCACTATTATTTGGAATCTTATGATGCTTTTACAGATTATTATGACCAGGACCACCAAAATGAGCAACATGGAGAGCATCTCGAAGTTGCAGGAATTTTACAGAAACATATAGTATCATTAAAAAGTGCAAATCTTTCTGTGGATTGTGTTTAATTGAAGACAGTAGTTACTGAGAAATGTAAACCTGATCCTTCGCCAAAAATTCCGTTCTATTCAAGTTCGCTGGAAAAACAAACCGTTGATTCTGAACGTCCTAGTATGTATATATGTTGACAATGCAATAAAAATGAAAAAATTAGTCAATGATGCAATGAATTTTTGGAACATAATGGAGTAAGTTCTCCATTTTCCTAATTTTCAAGAGAGAAGAAAATCCTCTTACCCACTTCCTTTACGGCAGTAGCAAATATTTCGATCGAGATTTTGATTCACTAAAATTTACTCGTTGAAAAAATTATCAACGAAGTGAAAGAATGACTAGAATTAAAAAAGTCATTCCATATAGAATGGGGAATTTTCCTCCATTTGGGTTTTAACAGCAAATTCAATTTGGAAAAAAATATCGTTCAGTTCCATTCATATGTTTTTTGAGTTCACTACGAAAACTAGAATTAAAATATCGGGTTTCACATTCTGAATGGTTCTGTTTCTTATTCACTTGTTGGCAACAGTGCCTTAGAAGCGCAGATCAGAAATGGGGTTAGTAGTTGTTAGAACAAGAGGAACCATAGTCAATACCCCCGTCTTTGTTGACACAAACAGTCACAGATTGACTTGGAACAGAAATGAACAGAATCTGAAATATTGTTATTATATCAACTCATACACGTCGTTCTTTATTATATATGAAATCGGCAGCTGATGTTGCCAAATAGTGAAATAGAAACAAAACTTTTTGAATTTTTTTCATTCGAAAGGATCGAAATGGGAGTTCCAAATACGGCGTTTTATAGATTTTTCACGAAACATATTCGATTTTTGGAGGAGAATTTCCCATTCTCTTGGAGGTAGAATGAATACAAACAAACCAAAAGATGGAATGATAATTTCAGGATATTCTGGATTGAGGTGGCCTTTACTTGATGGAAATCCATAGTTATTACGCTATAAGGTATAACACGATCGAATTTCCACAAAATTTTTAATGTCTTCGCGACGTTTCGAAACACTGTATCTTTATCAAGCCAATGTATTTAAACACTAAATTATTCTTTGTTGAAAGATCCTTCAATACATCAGGGCCTACCTAATTATTCTAGGATTCAAGGATAATCAGAGTAGGCCCCGATGTATTTAAGGAGCTTTCAACAAAAAATAATTTAGTGTTTAAATACATTCGCTTGATAAAGATATAGTGTATCGAAACATGTCGCGAAAACAATAAAAATTTTGTAGCAATTTAATCGTGTTCTACCTTATAGCGTAATTCAGGATATTCGTTTCACATTTGAAAACAGTCTTAAAAACTGCCTAACAATACAAAACAATATTCCAAAGGGTAGTCAATTGAGTGCAGCATCAAACTTAATTATTGGTCGGGTTAATGCCAGGGTTAATCTCATGTGTAGTAATTGCCACTGAATTATTCCTTCTCGAATCAATTAGCTATCATGAGAAAGACCCATTCACTATTTTACCATCATGAACAATTCTTATAGCGACCTGAAAAAATGAAACAATCAGTCGCAGGAAAGGGTACTTACTTAAGGATCAACACATTCTATGAAATTATTCATCTCCATATAATGTAGTTAAACCTTTGTACTTAGTGTGAATTATATTATCTGTATCAACGGAACTGAGGAATTCTGATTCAGCAGTAGTTTGCCAAATGCACGACTTTCCTAGGAAAATAATGAGAAAACCATGTTTTACCATTACCGTGTAGTTGTAGCACCAACTATACAGGCTGCCAGTTTGAACAGAGATTTTCGATTATAATTGCACGAGTGCATAAAAATAACCGATAATTTTTCAAGAAAGCGTGATATCTAAAAATTGCAAGTCTATTTTCATATTGTGGCGAAAGTGCCCGAGTCCGAAGGACGAGGGGTCTTTTACAAAATATGAAAATAACCTAATGCAATTTGTATAAGATATCACGCTTGAATGCAAAATTATCTGGTCATTTTTATGCACGAATGTAATTCATTGGAATATTTCATGAATAAATAAATTCTCAAGGAAATGTTATTTTTTGTTCTTGTTCATTCATACTTTCCTCTATAGATTGTATGGAGTACTCACCTAAACGCGAAATGTTTTTCTATTTTTGAAGTCTACCTGACATTTATTTGTGTTGTTTACTGACGTCTAGCGATACGGTTTCAAATGTGTTGTTATGGTGACTGGATACAATGCAATTACCGCTGTAAGTTTTCGATAATTGCACTGCTCTTGTGGGACATTTTATATATGAGGGGAAATATTCGGTGAAATAACTTCTACCCAGGCTATATGACCCGCAGGTCATTATAAAATCCAAACAAATCCCTATTCAGAGTAGTTCGTTAGGCAGATTCTTTCCTCTTTGCTATACAAGTGAAAAAATCAGAATCGGTGCAATAGAAGTCCTTCCTTGAACTCTTTTCCATTGAGAATTTTTAACTTTTTCAATCAGTAATAGTATTTTTATTTTCTCATTGAGAAGTATGAGATCCCATTTACATTGTTTTGCACAATAAGAAGAAATACCTCACGTAGTGTAAAAAAAATTTATTAAATGATGAACCTGAGTAAAATGAAAGATGCAAACACTCGGGAAAAATATGAACGGACAAAGTAATAAAGCTATTTCATTCAGAAATGAAATATCAGGATAGAAATATTCAAATATAAATACATATGGAATTGTAAAAAGGTTAAAATTTATCCATTCTGTAGCAACTATTCAAAACAGAACTTTTTTTAACTTTTGCTGGAACTTTTTGATGGTGATTTTTTTTTCAAACATCACATCACGATAAATATTTGAGTTTTTCTCAAATTATATATTCTCACCATGGTTATGAAGGTTTCGAATTCGAGTCAATTTTTTCCAGAGATTTGCATTTTCTGTGTTTGAAGAAGAAACATGCATGCGCAATTCGAAGAAAAAATTGTTTATATGGCATGGTTGGTCGCTCTGCGTGCTAGCAAAAAAAATTGAAATTCCATATACTATTACAGAAATTTCATATGTTTGCCTAGATTCCAAGCAGATACAAAAATGGCTGCGAGTAGATGTAAATTTATACTTTCGGAAATGAATTTTGAATGTGGTGGAATTGAGGAGAAAAATATGGATGGTGGGTGTAAAGAGATAGAGCAGAGTATTTTCTTCCATTGAAGAATTTCTATCACCATTTCCTTTGTGGCTTGGGAGCCTATCGATTCCATACGTGACAAGTTTTATGATTACCTTAATATATAAGTATTTTAAATTACCGATATTGAATATGATGCTGCTCTTGAATTATGCTCAAAAGCGCACTCTGTACATTTCTTCAAGAGCTGAATCGTCTACCTATTCAAAGCTCACAGATTTGATCAAACCATATAATATGTTATTGCAAAAGTCATAGTCCATCTAGACTTGCTCTTCAGAATATTCTACATAAGTAATTCAAATCAGTGAAGAGGTAGTAAATAAACTTTTTCATATGTTATGAAACACAATAACTCTTCCACTTTTGGATTGTTGGTTCGTTTTTATTGATCCATTGAAAGCTTCTTAGGCGTTTATTCGTCTATTGTTGTGTATCAACTTGATATGGTAATAAATTTGTATATAAACAGAATCACTCTGTTGGCACACATGGCACACATTTTCTTTCTTGGAGAATATGTTGAAATGATAAATTAATGAATCGATCTTTTTAGTGTTACTGAAAGGACTATCTCAGAAAAACTTTTCCGTTATTATTTCATTTATATTTGTGATGGTGAATCACTAACTTTCCTTGAGATATTGATTTATTCGCCGAGATGATACATTTTATTTCTCCAAATAAGTAGCTGGAAGTTTTGATGTGTTACTTTTATTTTCATGACTATTCGGTCTTGAGAAGGTTGGTAAATCCAATTTAAATTTCCTCCTTAAAATGCTAAGAGAGAATAAAAGAAATATTATTCCAACTCCGAAACCTTTGAATTCGTCATACAATCTTATCATTTTTCAATAAATTTGAATTTTTTTATTATGAAAAAATTATGTATCTGTTTTGAAAGTCATACAACAAGACTTCAACATTTTTTCAATGAATTTCAGAAAATAATGTATTCTTTTGAACTCGTCATATAATGTAAGTCGTCTCACGGGCGATGTGTTGTAATTGATGACGAATATTTTTTAGTATCAGTTGGTTTGTATCAAACGATAATACATTATTCTGCATTTGTACTTTCTACAGTTTTCCCTAATCCATCCAGTTTCGTTGGGGTCAATAACCCCCCCATGAATGTGACGCAATATTTTCTTGTGTTTACAAGTATGATGTCGCCTATCTGAACTTGTATTTATATAATCTGTTAGCAATACCATGAGAGCAACTCGCATAATAAAACGATTTCATCCATTGCTCGTTGCTCGATTGGTATTGGTCGAAACTAACGAAGTTTGAGTTCGAAAAAAATGAAAAGTTACCTTAGGAAATTTTTTGGCCATGTTATATTGGTGAAGATTATTTCCTGAAATATTCTCAGCTGAATGTATTGATCTGAGAACAAAATATCAACTCTCAAAGGGAATCAATTACATTTAGAGATCAATTATTGAAACCAACCCCAAATAGAAATCACTCCCACTTGAGGAGCGTTTCGATAACAAATGTTAAAATCTTCAGAAAAACATAGATTCATGATCTCAAGGCTAGGGATGGTCTTGACTTTTACACCAGAGGTACATTCCAATCTTGTAATCAAATAGAGATGCATAATAATTTTTGTGAAAATTGTGAAACACTACTTCTCAGCAGTCTATGAGTGGTGATGGCTTGAAGCTTTCGCGCCAAAGGACTCTAGACCTGATTTCAGTAACTTTCGAAACTTAAGACTCTTCTTGCCATATCTGCATGACGAATCAAAATTGGCTTGATCCTAGAGGAGCAGCTCTGAAATACTATAGACATTATTGTCATTATTATGGATCAGACAGAAAATTACAATACGATTTAGAATTTTTCATTCAAACCTTGACCAAAAACACCGAATTATTCACTCTGTAGAAAACAATGGGTTCCAACTCTAAGAATCGATCAGCTTCAGCGAAAGCTTATATTTTAAGTGGGATCCACTTCAGTCAGTTTGAGATACTAGATGAATGAAAACGAATCAGAACAAGTGAATGAGTCTCTCACGAACAGAGCGACTGAAGAAGGTACACAGTTTTTCAAGTATAAAACGAAGTGAAATGATATTTTGAAATATAATAGGATGTGATCAAAAATTGATTTTAGGATGAAGCGACAATCTTTAATCAAATAATTTTTTTTCTGATGTAGGTCATTTCAATCACTTTAACCTCAAAACTTTGACGAACTGAATCTGCCCATTCCACAATAAATAATTATCGCTATTAGAGTTTTCATTTCCAGCTCCGCCTAGGATACAAAGAGCTATTCAGACTCAGAAAAACAATAGCCATTACTCCAAGGAATATTTCAGCTTCAGCAGTCATAGAAACGAAAGCAAGTTTTTTTCGTGAGATCCACAAAAAAAACAGTTGATATTTATTTCCGAATCAAACAGATCTACTGTTTCTGCAAAGCAAATGAAAGATGTGGGTACGTCCTGAGTTTTCCAAAAATCAAATACAATTGGATCAAATTCTGAAATGTAATGAACGTAATGGAAGATAGTGATATTAGAGATGTATTAAAGACAGTTATGATTGACTAATGATGGTTAACGAAGAAAATGAGTGTCTAAAATGAAGTAAATATTTGAAGTATAAGCGAGTTTGATGAAAGAAAGTTGATATAATTCGACAATCATCAATTAAAGCAATTATACCTTCTACTTCAGCTCGGTTTGATCACCTTCAACTCAAGAGCTTTGAAGAAGTAAGTGAAAAATTATCACCATTATCAAAATGATCTATATACTAGCGAAAAACCTTGAATTTTAGTTAAATTATAAGTAATTCCAAGAGGGAGATACGTTTACAATATCATTTTTTAGTAATCTTGAAACTTTTCATTGTCACACATGTATAAATATATTTTTGTCATTCCTATAGATCAACCCATCCCAAAAAGAATAATAATCAGTATTCGAGTTCATCAAATATTATTATTAAATAAAAGCCATTCAAAACCACTTTATATTTCAATCGAACTAGTTCTGCCTGAAGTTCCTCAAATTTCCAATGCATGTATAGAAATTCAATGAAAGATCAAGGGTTAGAAAGCAGTAATGAATGTCACAAAGGAAAATTTGTATATGCTCAACCATAATATCACCGATATGGAATATCAGAGTTTTGTATCATTCACATATATGTTCAGTTGAGATACATATATAGAGAATTCCAAGAAGATTGTATTGCCATTTCAGAGGAAAATCTCAACAATCTTAAATCAAATCAGTATCTTCTTTCTTCCTGGTGTAGTTCGTTTCAACCACATTCAACACAGGAGTTTGAAGAGATTAGAAGAGTCACTATCATTAATATCAAATAGTTTATCATTATCATCGCAGCCACTTGAGGTAGATTGAAAATCTGCCTTCTACACTTGTATAGACCAATATTGATTCTTATTTTTGTTGTTAATGAGCTTGTAGTAATCGAAACTGTTTCAAGTCATTTCGATATTTATGATAGTATTAACTTCATTTGAATCAATCAATATTAAAATAACTTGTTGCTATCATATATAAAACTATTTGATATTAATAATACTAGTAACTCTACTGATCTCTTCAAACTCCTGTGTTGAATGTTGTTGAAACGAACTAAACCAGGAAGAAAGAAGAAAGAAGGTACTGATTTCATTGGCAATTGTTGAGATCTCCTCAGAAGTGGCAGCCCAATCTTCTTGAAATTTTCAATCATATATATCTCAACTGAACGTATTCGTGAATAATATGAAACGCCAAACGTCAATTATTGGTTTGATTTCATTACTTGTTGTAACTCTGTGATATTCCATATCGGAGATATTATGGTTGAGCATGAACAAATGTTCTTTTATGACATTTATTATTGCTTTTCAACCTTTGATAAATATCTTTTATTCAATTGCTATACATTCAATGGTACTTTGGGAACTGTGGGCCGAACGAGTTCGAAAAATTTTTTAAGTGGTTCTGAATGGCTCTTATTCAATTATAATATTTGATAAACTCCAATAGTGATTATTACTCTTTTTGGAATGGGTTAATCTATAGAAATGACAAAAATATGTTCATATTTGTGTGATAATGAAAAGATTCAACACTATTGAAAAATGATATTGTGAACGTGTCTCCCCCATGATATTAGTTATTAGTTAACTGAGAATCAAGGTTTTTAGCTAGTATATAGATCATTTTGATAATGTTGATAATTTTTCATCTATTTATTCAAGCTTCTGCATTGAAAGTGATCAAAACGGGCTACACTAGAAGATATAATTGCTTCAATTGAGAATTGTCGGATTGTTTCTGGGAAGTTTGCTTCGTTTATCGTCATTATTGTCTTTATTACATCACTCATATCACTATATGATATCAATAATATTTGAAAAACTCCAATAGTGATTATCATTCTTTTTGGGATGGGTTAGTCTATAGGAATTACAAAAATATGTTCTTATTTGTGTGATAGTGAAAAGATGCAAGACTATTGATAAATGATATTGTAAACGTATCTTCCCCATGATATTAGCTATTAGTTAACTGAGATTCAAGGTTTTTCGCTAGTATATAGATCAATTTGATAATGTTGATGATTTTTCATTTACTTATTCAAGCTTCTGCGTTGAAAGTGATCAAAACGGGCCACACTAGAAGATATAATTGCTTCAATTAAGAATTGTCGAATTGTTTTTGGGAAGTAAACACTTTTCAGTTGCTTCGATAATCGTCATTATTGTCTTCATCACATCACTAATATCACTATCTTTCATTACGTTCATTACATTTCAGAATTCGATCCAATTATGTTTGATTTTTGGAAAACTCAGTACGTCCCCTCCTTCATTCGCTTTGTTGAACCGTAGATCTATTTCATAATGACGTTCAAACAGTAAAAACAAAAATATATTTTTTCGGCAACCGTCCGGGAAGTATCGTACTTCCTGGACAAGGCCGGGAAAATGCTACCTTCTCAAAGAAAGAGCGTCCGGGAAGTGGGTCGGTTGCCAAAAAAATAGTGTACGCAACACGACCGAAAATAGCTACGCTCGTCCTAGAATTTTGTCCACTCGTCCAAAAAAACAGTATTTTCCGGACTTGTTACGTAAATTACTATTTTCGACATCCGTCCGGGAAGTACCCACTTTCTGGGCGCTTTTTCTTTGAGAAAGTAGCATTTTCCCGGCCTAGTCAGGGAAGTATGTACTTCCCGGACTAGGCCGGAAAAATGCTACTTTCTCGGCGGTTGCCGAAAAAATAGTGTACGCAACACGACCAAAAACAGTTTTTTTGGACTCGCAGACTTCCAGGACTCGTCTACGGCTCGTCCTAGAATTTTGTCTACTCGTCCAACAAAAAAAACAGTTCCGGACTTGTTGCGTAAATTACTATTCCTTATTGAAATTCAAGTTAATCTGCAGTAAATGAAAATGGCTATGATAGGTTTCCAATCAAACTCTTGAAAAAATCAATGAATCATCCACTATCAGGAGGAAAATGGTCCCACCTTCAAGAAATGAAACCCCTTCGAGGAGCCACAAGAACAAAAAGGTAATAATTTTTGTCGGATCCACAACAGAAATCTCGAATTAATTCGAGATACTCAATAAATGAAAACGAATCAGAACCAGTTAATATTTTTCTCTCGAACTAGATCGGCCTACGGTTCTAACAGAGCAACTGAAGAGAATATTCAACTCGCATTGCGCTCGCTCGAATGTCAGACAGATGGCTTTTGGAGCCCAAGTTCAGTCAGTCGTTTTCCAACCGTTCTTTGGGTGAGAGTACTGCGTTTGCGTATAGATCGCCGTAGAGTCGAGTGCCGGGTCTCCGCGTCCTGACGACTAGGGGTGAATCCCAAGGGGATGGTATTTTTTGAAAAATTTCACTGAAACGCAAAAGGACCATCGCTGGACAGAAAAATATCCTGGATGACTGTTGATACTCTGGAAGTGAAGTGAAAAGTTTCCTCTGGATTCGTGAATAAAAATTGGAAATGTGCAGTGTTTAGTGAAAATACAGTTCATCCTTCAATTAGACATGGCCTCCAAGGATTTAATATTCATGGTGTCTTTGGTGATTTTCAGCAGCATGACTTCTGTTAAAGGTATATGTCAGTATTGTTATCAATATTTGATTATTTGTTCAGAAAATCCAACGAACAATTCTGCTTTTATGTTCACCGAAAGAAATTGGGAATGAGGTGTTCATATTTATTATTCATAATTAAGATTAGTCAAGAGAAAATCAGTTAGCTCTACAAATCCAGTTGTAAAATTGGTGAGAGGTCGCCGGCTTGCCTGATTAGTGGCAAATTCAAATCATTTTTGGTCATCTGAAGATGTTGGAGAACCCAAGGAGAAAATCCATATATAAATATTGAAATTCGTTTTGGTATTATAGTTCTCTTTTCGATATACCTACGTTTCATTCATTTAAATGTATCGGCAACTGTTGATCTGAATATAACAATGGATTTCAATCTCCATGTTTGGGATTTATTGATTCATAAATCTGTGCAAGTGTTGAATATGTTTCGTTGATTATGCATACGTTCTGAAGTGTGGGGTGGGTGTAGTAACCTATTGTATTTTGATGAGGATTTGGAACGTAGGGAATGCTGTTTTGGGTATGTGAATAAGGCAACAATACACTTACTGTTCGGGTTATGCCTTGCTCCCATTAAAATGCATTCTATATGGTGTGTTACTAACTGAATATTGGAATCATCAGAAGAATGCAGATATGCAACCCATATTCTTGTACTCAATTCTTTAATCAAACTGATATCTTCATCATTTATGACTTAGTAATTTGAACCTTAACATATCAAACAATTTTTGATGAAGAAACGACCAAGTGTGCATTTTCACACTCAACAAAGGTAAATAATGTCAATACATCGAATCGAAACCAGTTACTTTTCAACTTGCCTGAGTATATTCTAAGTTCATACAAATAACAAACTCACCATGGATATGGAAGATATCTGTGAATTCACAGATAGTATCTACTGTACACATTTACAGATAAGTATCTTATTAACATCCGATTTAACATCAGTTAGATGTACAACCAATTCTCATAATCAAAAGGAATTGTAAAGGAGACGTTTGGTTATCCAATTGATATCATCGAATGTTTTTTTATTGATGAAGGTATCTGTTTTATCGTTGATGAATATTTAGGTTTCACCAACATTTCAGACTGCATTGTATTGGTTCATTTATGTTGAAAAAGTGAAGAAAAAGACAACGGAGGCACGGAAACAAACGAAAATAATGGACTTACAACAATGATTACGTGAACCATAGACATCAATACGCCGTGATGGTGGACCAAGTGCTAGCTGGTAGTTTGGATATATCCGAATACAGAATTATTATAGAAGAATTATTATAGAATTATATAGAAGAATTGTTTTCTTAAATACATTAGAAAAATCGGTAAAAGACTCTTTTACCAATCATCAAACATTCGCCTTTATCGAAATATGGTTTTTTATACAGATATTCATTAATTCGAGGCATAAAGATTCCGTTTTCATTAACAAAACTATGAACAAAAATGAAAAAAAATCATCTTGTAATCAGATATCCTGCATTTGAACAGAACTGGGTTATTTCATTAATGTTATAATTTCTACACTCCAACTCGATAGTGAAAGAATTCAACGTATCTGTTATATGCTTCTCATGCGTCATAAAGCGTATCGTATCAATAACAGGAAGATTACCAAGCAGTTAACTCTACCAAGGTCTGAAATATATACGGGATTAACAACCGTAGCATAAAATTAAGCATTACTTCACAAATACTCATGAAATCTTTATTTAGGCAGCTTTGATCCTATGTATTTAGGAAAAACATCAAAGATAATTCTCGGATAATTAGCTTATCTCAACCATATTAAATAACTTCATTTGTTTACTAACAAATGCTTGAACGGATAGGAATTACTCTGCTCAGGTAATGATATCGTGATATCAGCAAATTACATAACATAGTTTGTATTCCTTATGATATGAAACCTTCGAGATATAGAGTAGCAGTATCAGCGGGAGGTTAACTGAATAGTTGATTTGATTCCGAAGCATAATAGCATGTAGAGGACTCAGTTCTAATTTTCAATATGTATAAAATAGAATATTATTTGAGAACCACCACAATCTGGAAATTACCAAAAATATGTTAAATCTATAAGTGTTGTAGAAGGACATACCTCTACCCTTTCTATTTGGTCAACAACTTCTTGTATAACTCGATATTTTCCTTGAAAAAGTATATATATGATATATATATATATATATATATATATATATATATATATATATATATATATATATATGAATGGCGTATCTTCGTTAACGTTGTGGATATTATTTTGAAATTTCGGAATTTGAATGAAATGATAAGTAATGTTCATCAAGGTATAAGTTCACATAAAAAGTGAAAAAATCTAAAAACTACAATAGTCGCTCACAGAATTTTACGGTTTGTGATTTTCAAACAACGTGAAGTCCGAAGTCAAATAGCAAAAGGCTGCATTGTCTGTGGTCGTTGGGTCTCTATGCTCTCTCTTCGAAATCCCACCTGAAAAAACTGTTGTGCTTGTTGTCCATCCCCTCGTAGACACCCCTGAGGAACAGGCTTTCTTTTTTCATGGCCAATTTTTAGTTAGCTGACTAATACTTATTTGTCATTAAGAAGGGGATGTTAACGTGAACGCAGCATCTTCTACACTGGTACAGATTCTAACATTCAGTCTTCATATTTCCAGACTGTAATAGCTTATCATTCTGGAAAACTACGAAGGAAAAACCGATGAAGTTGTTGGAATCAATAATGATTTCAGATATTGTATGCAGACAAGTCTTGGGGAATATATACTTTACAATTTCATCGAAAAGTGCTTCTCAAATTTTAATCAATTATTGCAGATTCTGATTGATTTTTGAAAAAACTCCAATGAACAAATACAACGTCATCAGACTGTATGGGTTCAGTCAACAAAATATCCCTACTAAACGAACCCAACAAAACAAAATTGCACTCGCTGAAACGTGTTGAGTAAACGCTCTCAAGTTCGGTCGTGTGTATCAACATCGAATTTACATGCAAATGTCGAAACTGAGAAGTGCCGTTTTATGTTCTATCCGCTAACAGCGATTCCCTCTAATAAGGCAGAATACATTTCACGTGTTGGAATTCTCTGTACATAACATCGTGCATCGCCATAATCGACTTCTGATAAATGCAACTATTAAGTGGGAATCTTCGAGTTAACCTCTGAGTTAACAGTATGTTGGATTTATCACTTTCATCACTATCGTTTTCAGCGGATTGCCTGTAAATTACAGAATTAAAATTTACGGATAGAATTTAAAACGTGTGAATGAAGTCTGAATTAAGATCGGGAAAGAAATATCCTGAAAGTTAAAAGTATTGATCAATATGATCAATGTTTACCTACTTATGTCTAACTGTACTCTTTGGATAACAGGTAGATGTGCTATCAGTGCAGAAGCTCATCTCGTGCGAGTAATGGGCGGATATACATCTCTATTTGTTGAAATAGTTATTACTTTGTTTTTTTCGACTTCATAAAGTTTTGCTAACGTGGCGTCGAGTCAATGAGGAAAATCTGCATTATTGTTCATATTCAATTATGAAAAGACTACGAATTTCCTCTGATTATTCACCAATGTGACGGTAGGAAATATTTCATACTCATTTTTTTGAAAATATATTACCAAGTTGACCTCAAGTCAGCACGACAACTTTTTCATTATTGATTTTTCGAAACTACTACTTAGTTCAAAAGTTCCTTCTGATCATCCGCTCATCAGTTGCGAAGACTAAGAAGACTTATATTTCACTGTTTGCCTTCAAGGAACTATACGATGCATTTCCATCACATAATATCAAATCAGAGTGTTGACTTCAAGATTTTCTCACTTGAAAATTTGGTCTATGAAATTGTGTTATTTTTTTTTTTCGGTACCTAGACCTCTCGCTAGACCTACACATTTCAGTTTTTGGAATACTTATTCCTCCTGTGAATAAGCTCCTCAAATTCACCCGGTAAAAATAGATTCATAGATCCTTGACCTTTTTTTCGATATACTACTCATTCTTTTAAAGAGTCTTTCACTCAATCTTTCATCACATCCAGGAAGCATTACCATAATATTCAGTAATGATTTGAAAATATTGGAAACAAAAATATGCCCTAAGTGTGAAATGAAAGGAATTCAACCCTTCATTTTCATTGCACTCTGCTTCGTGAGCAATATTTACTGATGCCATAATAATGGACATTGGAAATATGTAATAATAAATTTTCGAGTCACTTTTTATGGCGAAAATACTAAGCGTCTATTGCACTATCAACACAAGATGTTTTCTATGTGTAGTACCCTGTTCGAAACAATTTGTATGTTACTGAATCTTCATTGATTCACAAAACTCACAATCTATTGCATTCAATCGTCGATTTGGGTCTATTCAAGTCTATCCTGTAAAGTTTGGCTGCGAGTTTGACATAAAGAGCAAAG
Organism: Zygogramma bicolorata; assembly: GCA_032362365.1. Taxonomy (NCBI): domain Eukaryota; kingdom Metazoa; phylum Arthropoda; class Insecta; order Coleoptera; family Chrysomelidae; genus Zygogramma; species Zygogramma bicolorata. The sequence continues at coordinate 458,446 of JAVJAQ010001250.1, forward strand.
GGTAACGAGGGCTTTTGAATGGACGGTTCTCCTCTTATCCAGTGTGTCAGTTGTTGGACTGGAAACAGTTTTGTTTGATGTGTTATTCAGTGAATCGGATGTGTACACCCAGGAATTCAACCGTCAAACCATTAAGGGCATACAAATTCCTTTGATATGCTAAAGGTCCGTGAGAAGATGAATTCACTTTTACTGTTGGAAAACATATTTTCTCGACCCTTGAATGTGATGATTCCATAATACTTCGTATAATACTATTTCTCGATTTTTTTTTCTATAATATAACGCCAAATAGGTACTCTTGAAGAAATATATCAATGAATAATCTAACAATTACTGCAAGATAGAAAAAAATCTTGATGAGAAGTAGTTTTCTTGTGAAGCGAGTAGTGTACTTCATATTGTATCTCAAGTAGAAACCTCATCATAGAAATGATCTACCGTCAGTGTTTTGATGTTGTGAGGTTAAGTTCGATCGACAACTCCAAAAAGACCAGGTAAAGACCAATAACTCAGTTACCAGATCAACATAATATCATAATCACCAAAGTATCAGTAGAGTTGGACATCACCGAATAAAAATGTTTGTTTCGTTATCACTTTACACTCTCGTTTACACTATTGTGCAAGGTATCAAAATTCAGATGCATCTATGATCAAGAACACATTTCACAGCATGAATTCAAAGATGTTTCTTCCAAAGAATCGAATCGACATGAAAAATTTCATGCTGAAATATTAAATATTCTCATTTGAGCTAAGAGAGAAGGAATGGAAATCCCTGGTGATTTTTTCGATGCCTCGATGAATACTGGTATATAACTCATCTAAGGACAAAGAGCTTTTCAGCTGACCCTTTGAAAAAAAGAGTCAGAAAATATTCAACGTCTCTCCAGGATCAAACAAGAAATATGGCAGGCTTCGGAACATCATATCGACCAAGATGGAGCTCATAAATTCCAGAAGAGGATGAATTGGAAAAATATCTTCAGAAGGGACTACTCTGCTTTTTCCTGACTAACGCTATCATAAGTCTGAACAAAATTGTTCTTGAGATCGAATCAGTATAAGAGAGCTATCGATGGAATGTGTCTTTCAAGAAGAATGATCAACTCATGAGTAACTTGACTCATTTTTGCACCAATATCGGAAATCGAAATCAATCAAATTTCATAGGACTCTGTTAAGAATGAATGAATTCCTAAGCTTCAGAACATTCTGTACATCCCTTGGTTCATTTGATCTATTGACTTTTTCCATTCAGTCAAATGCATTTGTCTACCATTTCCTAGAAGTCAAGCGGATAGATTACAGAATGATAAAAAACAAAAGTTTTGACAAAATCCGTTCTGCTACATGAATTTGCAGTTGTTATTCCACAATAGTAATTCCAAATCTGGCTTTGTTCCTTTCAAGGGCTTCGTCCGACTCTGAAAACAACGATTACAATCTATTCTAACATTCTTGGCCAAATAATACCGACTAATCTCAAATACCTGATGTAATCTCTTGCCTCCACTTTTGGACAATTTCGTCACATTTAAACCTCCATAATTCCTTTATTGTTATGTTGAGTGCTTCTTTCTGTTCTGGTATGAAATCCAGATCCGTTTGATGTTTTGTAAGCGAATTCTCGCTCCTGATACCTTTTTACTCTTCTGTGTGATGGAAACTGGTTATTTTACGCTCATATCACTTTCATCTCCTTTTACAGAATTACGGTAACAGTGACCAAGTCCATGTGTGTGTGCGGCCGGTCCCTGGTTTCTATTGTTAATACGAGAAGAAGACTAACACATGTATCCGTACAAGTTTCGTATCAAAATCCATTGTTTCTGTAGTTTATGTGGCAGTATTATTTATTCGCTCATTCCAGCCAACGCATTAGCCACATTATATTTCTATAATGTGTCCTAGAGTGCCCTGGCCGCTCCATAGGCGTCCAGATTTACTTTCGTATGGCGTTTTATGGCCCGACTATGAACGTTTTAGTTTTACGAGCTTCGTAGATGTCTTTGTTTGTTCCATTGCCGGAAAGTTGTACATATAATTCACGGACTAGACAGCGGATAAAGTTCGGAACAAGGGCAACATCAGAAATTTCATAGGAGTTAATTTCGTCGTGGAATTTGATTTCAACGATCGTCTCCATTGATTATATCTAATTATTTACCTATTCGGTTCACCTGATGCATCCCTTCATCTTATAGTTTCTATTTTCAAATAGTTCACAAATACAAATGAATCTGTGGGTACTATGAAACATAAATGAATAACAAATACAACCTACATTACAAATGATTTCAACGACACGAATACAGTACTCGTTGTTGCTTCTAGGTAAGGCTGACCAAAATTTTTGAAATGTTCATGATGATAGACAATACTTGAATATACTGCAGAGATTGAAGAGATAAATTTCGAGAAAATTGCATGACATTGATGTTTGGCTGGCTCTGTTTCATAGATTGGCTTTCACATTGTCGAAAGATGTAAGTTAAACTATCATTTAGGATATTAGTTTGAAAATTGCATGCACCTATCTGATAATAGCATTTCGACCGGTCTTTGATTTTTAGAATAGAGATCTTGCAAAATGGGTGATCTCAACAATATATTTCAGTTGGTTACTGATTGAAAATGTTGACAGTTCGAGATGTTCATGACAATAGATAATACCTGAATACTCTGCAATGATTGGAGAGATAAATTTCGAGAAAATTGTACAACATTGATGCTGGTTTGGTTCTGTTTCATAGATTAGCTTTCACATTGTCGAACTATGTAAGTTGAACTATTATTCAGGATATCATTTTGAATATTTCCCTCATATATAAAATGTTCCATAAGACCAATGCAATTATCAAAAACTTACAGCGGTAATTGCATTGTATCGAAAACTTACAGCGGTAATAGCATTGTATCAAGTCACCATAACAACACATTTGAAACCGTATCGCTAGACGTCAGTAAACAGCACAAGTAAATGTCAGGTAGACTTCAAAAATAGAAAAACATTTCGCGTTTTGGTGAGTGCTCCATACAATCTACAGAGGAAAGTATAAATGAACAAAAAATAACATTTCCTTGAGAATTTTTTTTATTCGTGAAATATTCCAATGAATTACATTCGTGCATAAAAATGACCAGATAATTTTGCATTCAAGCGTGATATCTTATACAAATTGCATTCGGTTGATTTCATATTTTGTAAAAGAGCCCTCGTCCTTTTGACAAGGGCACTTTCGCCAAAATATGAAAATAAACTTGAAATTTTTAGATATCACGCTTTCTTTCAAAATTAACCGAAAATTGCATGCACCTATCTTATAATTGCATTTCGACCGTTTTTTGAATTTCAGAATAGAGTATCATGAAAAATGAGTGTTCTTATAGTCGGGCCGTTCAAAAGATAGAATTCAAGGACGCGTGAACAGTGAATATGCCTGCATCTATATATAGCCTGCGCGGCGTAGCCACGCCTTCTAAACTGAAATAAATGAAGAACTGTTTACACTGTACTGTACTCATTTGTGCTTTGTATTTACGTGTGTTACGTCAATTAAATGATATGGATGGAAACACTCCCTAACCTCCAAGAAAAATATCCGAAAAAGACATTCAACTGTAGAGGAAAAAAAGGTGTAATAATGAACACTCATATTCAAATTTTTCCGCAGCGACGTTTTTGTTGAGTGGTGTGAATTGGACTTGTAACATTGGGGAGAGGAATATTCGAAGGGTGCGTGCCGTTCACGTGATCATTCTATCTTTTCAGCGGCTACATTATAGCAATAAATTCCAATTGGTTGCTAATTATAAATGTTAACAGTTTTGCTTCAGCTGAATATATGGTAACCAATTGAATTATAGTTTGGAAAAGTATTGGTACGGAATTTTTGTATCAGTTCGTCTGCTTGCTTGCATTAAAACCCAAGAAGAAATCCTGTGTAGACTTTCAAAGAGAATTCGCAACTCGAAATAACTCAAGCTCTAGGGACCCTTATAAGTGAATATCTCCTTTATGTTTTGCTGACCTCGTAGCAGTATTCACATTGAGAAATCGAATATTGCACTGTGAAAATCATTGGGGTATGATTCCTTTGTTCTCGATGAAAAAAGGTACCTAATTTGTGTAGATTTAAATATTGATTGATTACTTCAGATTGTGGGAGGTAAGAAACCTAAAAAACCATGAAGAAAAAAAAATTTACAGGAGTATTTTGACGTGTTAATTCAAAAAACGTTATGCATGTTAGGAAAATATCCTCCAGCATTACTCTTGTGTATTGAAATGATCCAGATAATCAATGAAACAAGTTTTCCGAACAAACTATAAACATTTGTTATTTTCCATATTTTTGACAGTCAGATAAAGAAATTGACGTGAGGCTCCTGACTTATTTTTCAATGACAAGAAAAAACTACTAGTTACTCAATTTCTTGCATTTATAGACCATGGAAAGGATAATTAAATAAAAGGGAACTCAAAACCTTTACCTGTTAACTGAAGATAATCTTCAAGCGGTCCACTAATGAAACATTTCTGAAACTAATCTTGATAAACACTCTCAGAAATCTGTTTTTTCCTATCGATAATAAATGGAGGTAAATAGTCCGGACATCATAAATCTCTAAATGTCAGAAAATCCCGGCGAATCGAGTCCACATTCGATATTCTCAGCCCTAAAAAAATACCCCCAATAGAATGGAAACATTTAAATGGCCTTCCATGTCAAGCTGCCATAATAGTGCCATTGTAAGGGCAGAGTTGTTTAGTGCAGTCTTAAAATTTTATGACCATTCCCTCCCATAAAGCCCCGAAGTTAACAAGTGATTATTATTGATTATAAACCCGGTCCTAAACAAATATTTGGCAGCAGAAGAAATATATATTTGTTCATTTCTTTTGCTGTCCTGCTTGCGTTCCGAGCAAGAAAGTGTTGTTTGAAGTAATATAATTCTGGATATTCGAACTGAATCAATGAATCCTTGTTGATCGATGATTTTTATTCCTCTTCTCATATCGAACCATCTCACTATACAAACTTTATCTACACCCTCTCTATATACCTTTCCCACCCCTAACCCCTCTCCTTTTCACCACCCTTTTCCCTTTCTTTTTTTTGTTTTTTTTCCCCCCCCCCCTTAACTTTTTTTTTTTCCCCCTTTTCTCTCTTTCCGGGGTCAGGGCGCCGGCGGGCCTCCCCCCCCCCCCCTTGCTCCCATAACATAATTAGAGGTTTTGTCGAGTGGAAATCACAACGGTATTTTATTACTTTATTATAAATTTCCATCAAGTATCGTCAATTCCGTGAGTGAAAATTTGATGAGTTCGTTGAAGTGGAAGATAAATTATCTATAGTCTTATCAATATAATTATTGAAAAAGCTATCGTTTTATAACGAGAAATATTTCTGAAACTGAAAACTACTATAATGAGCTGGTCATGAATACAATTTGGTTACTTATGCCGTTCAAGATATAACTCTTATTCCACGATTTCGTAGTTTCTGTAACTACCCTCTCTGATTGAGACTTGGAAAATGAAGAATAGTTGGACAATAGTCAGAATGATCTTGAATTATGGATGAGTGAAATAAAATCTCACTTAGAACACAAAAATCACTGCTTTCGATCCTAAAAAATACAGTTTTGATAAGATTTTTCGATATACACAATTCATTCATTCTCAGGTATCCACTCACAGTTTCATTCATCTTACGTTTCAGTTTGCATCGTTTTGCTTACTGTCGAAGCAAGCAAGATTGTATCATCAGTCAGTGAATAATGGCAAAGAGATGTGGACCAAGAACGCTGCCTTGCGGAACACCTATATTCAGTCTTTTCTGGAAAATAAACACAATTAGCATTAAATTTCTGTCTGCTGTCGCTTGGATGAGTTGACAAATGATTTCACGAGCTCACATAAAAAATTATTCGATTTCAAAAGTATGTTCGTTTCTAGGACTGCTATTCATTGATATTCATTTCAACCAATTATGGCTCAAGGTCAAACAAATAATGAGTTCATTAGATCATTTCAAGTTCTTCAACATCTAATTGTTTCCGAAACATTGTTGGAATATTCGATAATTTTCTGGATAATTCTTCAAACACCATTTACTTAAGTGTATGAATTATTTATTGATAATATTCATCCAAATTCCCCTATGAATGTTATAATGTGATAATTCTTCCCTACATACATGACTAATATTTTCGAAAGGAAGTAGAAATGATATCCATTCATCCATTCCGTCCCTTCGAATTATCGGTCCACAAATTCGCGACCATCAGCACGAAAACACATCATAAAGTCATCGAAATCAATTAATCTAGAATCTAGATGGCGTCGGATCTCTCGGCAACATGAAAGCTCCTCAGCTCCCTGAAATATCTCGTGCAATATTAATAGCGCTGGCAATTCAACCAGTAAATCCGATGATTACGTAAATGTGTTCAGTGAGACTGCCGTTCACAGTTGATAGTTTGATGTTCATTTTTGCCGATAGTCAATGTACTGTGAAAGTTTCACTCTGAGACGCGCTGATTGGAGCGATTTCTTTTTATTGTTATTGCGATGCTTTGATGTTTGCTTCGGTGTGACGAGTCTAATCAATTTTATATTGAATGAGATTTTATGCGTTCGACAGGAAGAATTACTTTTGGCGATTTACGTTGTGAGTTCATTTAATGAACTCTTCGATATCAAGGTTTTTAGTTTCAAATACAACTCTTAGGAGAGTCGGGTGGAGTTATATCTGAGAGATAGAACATAGAAAGTTATGATTGAGGTTGCCCACAAGTTGTTCTCAAAAGTAGAACAGGACATCCCTCAGGAATCCATTCTTGACCCTCCACCATTTCTTATATATGCAAGTGATCTGACGCGATAGTTTTATACTCTCCATTTTGCTCATGCAATAGCTCACGTGGTTACCTGTGATTCATCCTTCCTAATACCCTGCAATCTACGAAGACTTGCCAGTCAATCGTTTAATTCTCAACGTAAAATACGAAAGATATCATCCAGAACAAACGTGAACCGGTGTCAACATAGATCCTAACGCTCTGAGTGAAGATTTCAGAGCTAACAGAAACATCCTGCCGTAACCTCGTCACATATGATAACATATCAAGACTCACCATGTCAGGAGTAACCCATTATGGTCGAGATATTCCATGGGACATCAGTCGACATCATTGATGGAATTTTCTTTATAGAATTTCAAAAAATATTCCAAATCAAACGCCCCTCTCGATAATCATAATAGTCAATATGATAAGACCTCAATCCTCTCAACAACACATCATTATACTCGCTTATATCGTGAAGCAATCGAGATATATATGCATAATGATAACTTCAACAGGAAGAAAGAGGCCTGACCTTAATCAAAATTTGGCATCCCGTTCTGATGACATTGACGACAAAACCAGACAGAAGTATAGAATCCGACGTACGACAGTACAGTGTCCGACAACAAGATATTGACAAACAATTACCTCCAGATTTGCCATTAGTCATAGTAGACTCACTGGAAGGAGTTCAACTGAGACCACGACACTGAAGATGGCTGCCGCAGATGCCGCCGTAAGCTTCGGAACTCAAAATTCCAGGACACGGCCCTCAAGCCCGAAAAAGTTGCGATGTATCAACACCAGCAGTGAAAGCGTACATTCTTTCATGTTCCAAATCGTTGAGAGCAGTGATTTTCTTTTTTTATTCAAAATGACTCGTTTTATAAGTTAATACTTCTGTATTATTCCTAAGATATTTGACCTGTCCCATCTACACAATGTAGCACAAAGGACTAATAAATCTATCTATCTATCTATCTATCTATTGACTTTTTCAGTCCTGTAGAGAACAAAAACGCTTGGTACCACTTTGAACCGCGCTTTAGATGAAGATTTTCACATTCTGAGTTTATAATAATAATAATGAATATACTTTATTGTCTGAAGATTGAATCTTGTTGACAAAGCATCAAATTAGATACATGTATATATAAAACACAGACACCTAACACATATACGTGGAATATAGGTTCCATACACGAACACTTTAGAATTGCGTTTATAAACATATATACAAAATAACATAAAATACTTCTCTTCAGAAGCGATCCTCGCAAAATTCATGCAAACTATAATAGGGTCTGCTCATCAATAAATGTTTTATATGTTTTCTGAAGTAGTCAATATTCTGATTTGTTTCCTCGATTTTCTCTGGTAAGTTATTATACATTTTCAACCCATTATAAAAAAATAAATCTTTGATCAGTTCAGAGTAGGGCAGGGGCAGTTTTAAAAAATTTTTTCTGCTCAGACGAGTGCTGTTATAAGAAGAGGTGTTCTCAAATCTTAATATATATTTTTTCACAAGACAAACAGTTTCTAAGATAAAAAGAGCCATAACTGTAAAAATTTTCCTATCTTTGAATATCTGTTTACATGAGTCACTTGGTTTCATCTTATGCATATATCTGATAGCTCTTTTTTGTAATTTCAAAACTGATTGTAATTAACTAGAGCTACATACCCCCCGAAAAGGAATGCCTTACCTCAATTGTGACTCTATGAGAGCATGGTATGCCGTTTTTGCTATTAAAGTTCCGAGTTCTCTGAAAATGATTCTCAATGCATAGCATCCCGTAGATACCTTACCTTTCAGAAATTTGATGTGATTTTCAATGTTCAGATCTTTGTCGATATGCAGTACTGAAAACTCAGTAGAATCTTCAGTAACAATAGTTTCATTTTGCATAGGCAAATCGTCTAGTAAGCATTCAAATGGAATTATATTAGTTTTTTTATATCAAATGTTTAAAGGTTTGAATCACACCAGGATTTAATGATTTTTATATCTCTAGATATCATCTCGTGCAGGCTACATGCCGATTTACTGTGTCACAAAATTGTGGTATCGTCCGCAAAAAGAATGATTTTACCCGATATGCCAACATTTATCAAGTCATTCACATACACAAGCAAGAGGATTGGCCCCAAGACTGAGCCCTGCGCTACGCCTGAACCATTAATAGATTTTCTGGACATTTCGTTTGTCCTCACCATCTGACTTCTTTCCGTTAAATATGACTCAAACCACTCATAGGTTTTTTCTCTGCAGCCATATCGAAGCAACTTTTGCAAAAGTATTTTGTGGTTTAGCAATACTCACTTATTCATAATTATCATAGATATGGACTGGAACTTTGGGCAAATTGTAGCAGTAGGGATCTTTTGCTGAATCCGTGTCATAGCACACTATAATGTCATCTATGCTATGGTATGTTGAGATGGAAGGGTTTTCATCATACAGATTCATTGTTTCAATGGAGAGAAGACGTGAAACTAGCAAAATGAAACCCATTTCGTGAAGGAAATATCAGCAGGTATATCAAAAAGAAAATTTTACAACAGTTTTCAACCAATGAAATGCTTATTTTGTTTCGCGTTACCATGGCAACTCAAGTATTTTTGAGGATTTCATCGGAAAATTTTTCCGTATTGGCAAAACCTACAGCGTATTATTGTGGAAATTTTTTATTCAACATAAGCAGAGTATATTTTGTTGACATAACAGGTCACTTACCCACTTTGAGCAGAGGCACATCTCTATTCTTGAACTTGCGTACTTGCCTTAACCTTGGAAAAGTTTTCTTGATCAAGAATATTTTAAGAAAAGTATGAAAAAATTCTTGAGCTCGAAAAAATTTCCAGAAATAATTTAAGCACTAGTGGTGTAACAAGTAATAATTGTCCAAGGTGAGATTAGTGACATATTGTGACGCTCTGCAAAGGTGAGTGATCAAATCTGAACAAAAAAGACCATATTTGCAAATATTGCATTATACTTCGTATAGAAATTAAACTGATAAATCTGAATGAAATGTTGTATCTCATCGAAAATATCAATTCACTCAAACTTATCATTCGACAGTGACTGAGATTATGATCAAAAACACACCATCGTGTCCGAAATGTTAAATTCAACAAACCCACACAATAAATCATAGTTTCAGGAGTTTCAACTTTCCCTTGATATAAAAGACACAATTGACAGTAACGAATGCTGGGTGATTATCCCAATGTGTTAATTACGAGAAATGATGTTAACCATCCTCATTTCAGAAGCTGGAGTGTTTATGCGGGTTTGGTAGATACAATTTAGATGGTATAATGATGGAATGAGAAATTGATGAGCATGTATCTCCCTCTCTTTCGTCGTGGTGTAAAACTTCAATTGAGTATATTGGTGTACCAAACTGTGTTTGAAGAACATTTCAGGAAACTGTTGTTAAGAGACTGACGGACTTAATGACTTTATTTGCCGTTTTGATCATGGGATAGTCCTAATATCATTAAAGTTTGACAGCACTTATCTTTTTGAATTCAATCACATGGAGGTTCTTTCAATAAGCCGTATTTCTCGAAAGTTTGACGGATTATTATTGACGAATCAAATAAGGATAAGTAAAATAAAATTTCACAAATATTCATGGGGATGCTTGAAGACTGGCTTTGAATCAAATATTCTAAAAATGAACAATTTGTTCAGGCCAGCCTCAACTCACCTACACTGCAGGTTGACGGACTAACACCTATTAGAAAACAACTACTCCCCTGGCTAATACCACGAAGGGCATTGGATTACATCCAACAGGTGTTAGTGCGGGATTCTCACAGAAGAAATTCCACATATGCTCAGTCTTCAAGCAGTCTTCAATTATATCCATGAATATTTGTGTTATTCGTATTTTCCTTGTACTAGGAATTGGGGCCATGCGGATATGCTCTTGGTTAGTACCTAGTCTACGGGCAGATGGCGCAGCAACGGCTATTTTGCTAGTTGTTTGTATCAGCCTAGGTCTAGGGAAGATACTCTACTCGAATATGATTTTTAATTATGGGAAGTCATCGACTTATGTTGATGATGGCAGTGCCTTGCACTGACGAGAGGCCAAATAGCCCGAAACCGGTCTGCAAGTGTGTCCCATCCAAATAATTGGAAATCAATTCTGGTAGTTGTATCGCCAAGAGCATATGTGGAATTTCTTCTGTGAAGAATCCCGCACTAATACCTGTTGGATGTAATCCAATGCCCTTCGTGGTATTAGCCAGGGGAGTAGTTGTTTTCTAATAGGTGTTAGTCCGTCAACCTACAGTGTAGGTGAGTTGAGGCTGGCCTGAACAAATTGTTAATTTTTAGAATATTTAGAATAAAATATCCAATAATGCCCTCCTTTTTTTCTCGAGTTACATGCAAGTGTACTAACCTAATTCTACCAGTTAACTGGACTCCGAAAATAATAGCTGCATAAAATACCGTTTTTGTTCCGCTGTAAGAAACTGCTGCTGCAATCACTGCAGTCCCCATCCAATCCATCGTGGTTAAATTTTGAATAACATGAATTCTCCCAATTGCCACCACATAATCATTTTCTCACATGAAATGTTAAACATTCGTAGAATAGCAATCAGCGGCAGCTGAACTCGCGTATACGGGAAAGCACCATTGAAAGATTCACAGGGTGATCGATATTTAATGAGACATGAAGGGAAATCGATACTTCAGCACACGAACACAATAGACTGAGAGCTGGGTGTAGAACATACCTATCGATTTACATAATGAAATTCTCTTACAAGGTTCGTATTAGAAAAGATATTGACGAAAATATTTGATTGCCGCCTGGGCGTAACTTGCACAAACAAGTTTTATGCAGGATTTCCTGGAAAAATTTTTACTTTTTCGTGAAGCAAAATAGGTACAGCTTATCCAGTCCATCTTGGCACAAACTTAGTTGCACACTGGTAGTGTAAACCATGGCGAATGAAAAAATACCTTCTAGAAATAAATTTCAACACAGTGAACAAACACATGAACTAGATGTTTTTTTTTATTTTAGTATACTCCACAGAGATTGCTGGGCATATTCGTTATAAGTTCTGTGCCAAGATGGATTGGATAAACTGTACCATGTGTGATCGTGTGAAGGGTCTTAAAAAAGAGAATATTTCACAATCGTACAACCCTGATCAAAAATGGCGGCGTAACGTTTCTTTGGAATGTTTAAGGAATTCTGAAACCAGATTTTTAGAAAACAGCAAACGACTATATTTTTTTAGGAATTTGGGTATTTTTGAGGAGATAATTGTTGTGAAGAATCATTTTTTTGATATTTTCTTCTCCGAATTAATAATTAGAAATTACAATTTTTATGAAAGGAGTGAAATCAAAGAATGTACAAACACTCTCTCTTGATGAGTACCTAAGTGTATACCATTCAAAGAAATTTGATTCATTCACAAAAAGGAAGAACGAGTCCACCTCAAACCGCTACTCGCCTACCTGTATTATGGCTCAACAGGCACTGGGTTACATAGAAATTTCAATTAAAATTGATTACTGACCTGTCACGTGTTAAATGTTATGGAATAGTCTAGATTCTTCTGTGAAAGTGTTCCGTGATTCATCCATTTCCTTACTGAAAATCTCAAGAGATAAGTTTTTCTGAGCGAAACAAGATTTTATCTAGGCTGGAATGATATTTTATCCTGGTGAGTTAGATTGTTTCCACTAATGGCTCTCTATTCTGCTTTATGTAGATATTTCCGCCAAGCTTGTATGCTATCTATTCAACTCGATTTTTATATGCTTGGTATACAAATCGTGCAAGAAAAGGTGATTTCTGTGTTAACCAGCGCCTTAGTGCCATGTAGGCTGGAAAGAGGCTGTTTTAGATGGACACTTTATTCCTTTTTCTAAATGAATCAAACGTCTTCCAATGATATACACGTACCTATCAGCAGAGGGTTTTTGTGAATTTTTTTGATTTTGCTTCTTTCATAGAAGTTCGGAAAAAAATATCCCTAAGTATAATTCAACGGCTGAAGGCTACGAATCCTAGTATTCCTACTTGCTCTGACCTACTCTCAATATTTCTCAGAAAGTATATTGGCCCATAATATCTAATGAATCGATCGAAAAGATCCTTGGTACATTCATTCCTGAATCTAAAAGAGACTATCGAACTGTCAAGTTTTCATTCAAGTTCACCCTAATTCTAGGAAAATCTTTTTTCTAGAATTTAAGTAGGAGTTTTTTTTTTAAAGCCCTTGAACTTGGACACAAGTTCTGTCCAGATACACGATTATTACCGTCATTGCCGTTGTGAGTTCTAACTTTTTGCAACCTTCCATTATGTTAATAGTCCATAGGCCAGAATTTTTTCAGTTCACTCTCAGACCACAATGGGTTTCACGTTTTTACAGCGTTATCGATTTGGTCATAACGTATTGAAAAATCGAGCAGGTCAGCAGCTAGTAGATAACGTGGAATCGTGGTTGTCCTTGAGAAACAATCCAAAGATTCGCAAGAAAGGAATGGTAGTTCACTTACCGTACAAGAGATACATGAAGAGATACGGAAGATAACATCGTTCAGGAGAACAATGGAGTAAGTACTCAACAGTGGCGTAGAGGGTTTCACGGTGGGCAATAAGATGGTCTTCTTCTTCTTCTTTTAAATGTGTTCGAGAAGCTTATTTTCGGCAAAATATCGGGTTGTTGTTGGAATATGTGAAAAGTGATTGCACCAAATAGAAACAAACGCACTCGACTGATGATCTAAAGAATCTTCAGGAGGATATAATGGGAGATGAAATCGATATTAGTTTTAGGTAGGTATATAATTTCTGTCTCTAGGGACATAATTTGACAGATATACCATCCCTTCCATTCACTCTAAATGCTAGTTCTAGACACCTAACGAACTGCTCGAGATGGGGTGATAGCCCATTGTTATTTAACTTGTGATTTTGTTAGAATTAGATTTTTTCAATACATCAAAAACATGACCTTGTGTAACTGACAACGAACATTGACAAGACGTTCTTCTTCTCGAATTTGAATCTTCATTACGTTCTACTTTCACTGTCAGTGACAATAAATGTGGTTTTCCTGTCTAGGCAGTAAAAGTGAGAAATCGTTCGAAAGCGACTGCCAAGTTGAACATAAATATTTTTTGCGAATCCTTCGATATGCTGTTAGTTCAATTGAAAATACATCGTGTTCGAATTATATGTTAACGGTATTCAAATATGGAATAAATTCCACGCAAAACTTTCGGAATAATCGATATTTTATTGAAATCTGACAAATATCTCATTGAATGAAATAAATTATAATCCGACAATATCTTGAGTGAAGTGAGTGAACTTAGTTTCATGAAGAGAAACGAATTTTCACGAAGAATTTCCATGATTGAATTCTTAATCAACTGCATGTAGGAATGCCTTGTCACTTTCGAAAATGATTGGTTTTTTGACGATTGACTCTTGAAACTTGGTTACTTTACATTTTTTCACATGGTTAGACAATGTTACCAGTGGAAGTCACGTTCTCGTTCGAAAAGAAATGTATATAATCAGTGAAATAGATTTTCTACTACTTCAAACATGCCGTAAAAATTAGTACCTTACGTTTACAATTACTCACTAAAAGTCATTTAGGCAAGTTCGCAACCTAATTTAAATATGAATCAAGTTAATAACCCCATCAAAATCCAATAATCAAGACTCAATTTAGAAAGCTATGAAATTATAGTATCAATCTAACACTTCCAAATTGAATTACGCAAAATGAGTCCATAAAAGGATTTTCAATAATTGATGTAGAACAGCTGCCTTCAGTTCCAATTCAGATGACTGTTATTAACCTAATAGTTTTTCATTTGTATGCTCCACAAAAAATGATTGAGAAATATCTTTCACTCCTAGTCCTGTTTATGAAAATGTATACAGAGAAAGGCTTGAATTTTCTGATAACCCCAATCATCGCTGACTCTGTGATTATCAAAACAACACGATATATTCATAGTACAATACAATCAGGCTTCTACTTAGAATAATAGTGGCAGAATATGAGACACAAAAATTAAAAAATAGTTATATTATGGCGTTGAACTTGATTTAGCCACAATATCTTTTATATAAGATATGAATTCAAAAACTGTTTTGCCTTGTGCCATTTTTGTATTTATTTTCCTTAGGGTGGTGTTCCGCATGAAAATTATCATATGAATGAAATTCAAATTATTATATTCCATTGGATCCCATACTTAGACAATGATGAAAATTTCGAAAAATCTTCTGAATGCTTTTTTCAAGTATAAGTACAATCCAATTCTTGAACTAGTGAGAAAAATACTGAAAGAGGTCAGTTACGCCCACAAATCCTCATATCATCAATAAACTCTCTGAAGATGAAATAAAAATGGATTGAAACATGTTTTTTTCTTTCAACTCTAATTCAATCTTTGTTCGATTGCCGAAATGATAGTTATCGTCACTTCCACAGAATCTGAAAAGAAAACATCATTGTAATAAATAACTGTCAATACTCAACCAACTATTTTGAATATATATATTGTTTTTCTCGTTAAAAGGCTGTAAATGCTGAAATGACTGTGATAATATAAACGACCATACAAGAGCCAATCAATTTTATTGGGTGTATATTTACTGTGACCATTACCGCGATCTATATACAATAAACCATTTTTAATCACCTGCATATATCTAATGAATAAAAACGACATCGTTATGTGTGATACATTCAATTTCATCAATGAAATATATCACTTCCTGGAGGCAGTTCTGGAAGTGTATTCAACGAGGTATTCATTGAGGATATAGAAATGAAGATATATTATTATTTTCTATTTCGACAGATAGATGCCCACCCAAAATTTTTTCTCATCATATCACCATTTGGTTGATTCTTTTTGGTTCGTCAATGGAGATGTCACACTCATTGATCTCCTCTTCTATGAAGAAATGTAGAAGTTGAAAGCAATTGATTTGATGAATAAATTAATCAATCAGAATTTAATTGAATCAGTTTTCTTTTACAATTATGTCAAGTGATACCAAACAAAACTGGAAAATACTAACTACTTCAACAGGTCAAAACACACAAGTTAAAAGATAAAAGTAAGCACTAAAATATCCACTTGAAGGACAGTCACTCAATAGAGTAAAATCATTAACAGATAGTAAGTATTAAAACATTATTTGACATAACTATAACTATATCACATCTAATCATGCATCTTGGAGGAATTCATCAACTGAGTAATATGCCTTCATCAACAAAAATAACCTTTGTTTACTCATAAATACGCTAACATTTGAAGATGATTTTATCTCATCTTTAAGCTTATTATATAGTTTCACACCATTGTATATGGGGTGATTCTGCGACACCGACAACCTATTAAATGGTTGGTACAATTATTGTATGTTCTCACGAGTATAATGATCATGTATTTGTTCATTCTTTGGTAGAGAAGAAATATTACTTTTGATGTAGATCAAGGTATGGTGAATAAACAAGCTTGGCATAGTGAATACATTGAAATATATGAATAATGGCCGGCAGTGTTCTCTATAGCCAGCACCCGCCATAATTCTTATTGCCTTTTTTTGAACTGCAAAGACTTCATGAGCATGACTTGATAAATCCCATTGCTCAATACCATAGGCAATAACAGACAAACTATGGTAAAGCAGTTCAAGGACTTCAGTCGAAACCGTGTGCTTCAACTGTCGTAGCAAGTATATATTTTGACTGAGTTTGAGTTTAACACTATCTATATGATGAATCCAGGTGAGTTTATTGTCAATCACAACTCCCAAAAATTTTGTATAATTGACTTGGTGTATTGATTCCTTATTCAGTTTCACCAAGTAGCTCCTATCTATTAATACGTTTTTTGAAACAAAAGTGAGCATTTTTTGCAGTTTTTGCATTATTCAACTGAGAGAACACCACTCAGATAATTGGTCTGTAGCATCTTGAGCTTTTTGAACTAATGTTGAAATATTGTCTGCAGAAACTAGAATGTTTGTGTCATCCGCAAAAATTACAGTGACTGAAGATTCGTACAATATTTAGGAAGATTATTGATGAACATTAAAAAGAGAAGTAGTTCCAAGACTGAGCCTTGTGGTACGCCCATTGCTACTCCTTTTACTTCAGAATACTTACCATTGACACCAACTAACTGTTTTCGGTCAGAAATCTAGGAACTGATCCAGTTCAATGCAGATTCCCGAATTCCGTAAAGCTGTAATTTATGTAACAACATATCGTGATCAACGAGATCAAATGCCTTGCTCATGTCAAAAAACAATCCCAAAGTTTTATGTTTTTCTTCTAACATTTTCAATGCATGTTTGAGAAGTTGATCAACTGCGCTGATGGTGGATTTATTTTTTCTATATCCATTCTGACTATTCGAGAACAATTGGAATGTCTCAAAAAAATCATATAATCTATTGTAAAATGAACACTCTATAATCTTAGAAAATTGGCTGAGTAGTGATATAGGTCGATTAGAGGAACAATCCATGCGCGAGCCTTTATTTTTGTAAATAGGTATAATTTTTGAAAGCTTTAAAATGCCAGAAAAAGTCCCTTCTATGAAAGAAGTGTTTATAATATTGCTTAAAGGCTCAGAAATCAGATGTGCAACCCTTTAAATGATATGCCTAGGAATTTCATCTGTACCAGATGACTTCTTCTTACAAGCTTTATTTATAATATCTTCAATCTCCTGTTTGGTTGTCGGATAGAGATATATGCTATTCGAAGAGGGATAGATGTAGTCAATATTATCTGATGAATTTATTGTATAGTGTGATAAACATTTCAAGTAGCTACATCTATCATGCTTTCTTAATAATCGACTGAATTTTGGGGTAGTTGCTGCTAATTTTTTCAAGACAATTAAATAATAACTATACTTGTTCCGTAGTTGACGTTCAAACGATAATCATACATTGTACAATGTTGATAATATTTTCATAAAAAACAAACACCTGGAGAAGTCATCTGGCAGATCTTATCTTCACAGGTGCAATTAGAAACTTCGGTATGTGGCAACTTCAAATGGAAACCAATTACCCCAACAACAAACTCAGATGTATTTTTCTACAACTGCGAAATCTCACAACTGAGAAACTCTCTCACAAGCTAGCAAATAAACTGAATAAAGCTGCAAACAATTTTTATGTTTAACTACAAT
This sequence comes from Zygogramma bicolorata, assembly GCA_032362365.1. Taxonomy (NCBI): domain Eukaryota; kingdom Metazoa; phylum Arthropoda; class Insecta; order Coleoptera; family Chrysomelidae; genus Zygogramma; species Zygogramma bicolorata. The sequence goes on from JAVJAQ010001250.1 coordinate 476,546, forward strand.
ATTCCAACTGAAAACATTCCATCGACCTCTGTCAACAAAACTTCGCATTTGTTTTCCCAAATTCCCGTCTCCACTTATCTCAGCGCTGACCTGTTGAGACTGTCGCTGGCAAAAGTTATTTAATCAGGACTGTATTTATCGAATCAGATAAACAGACATTGTATTTGTTTAGTACGAATTATTTCTTGAACATCGTAAACATACGTACGGTTCGGAGATAAAGTAAAGATAATAAAATGAAGCAATGACAGCGAACGGGGCAGATAATTTCCGTTAGCAGTTCCAGGAAATTATTCTAGTGCTAATGTTAGTTAGCGACTGTTAGGAACCAATGGAAATGAGTTACAGGGAAACTAATATATGGAGTTGGTTGGGTCTCAACTAATTATAGCAAAACACTCATGAGACAGTGAATTATCCAAGAAATCTATAAAATTCACTATACTTTTTCTACGACTCTCTCAAATATTCTCAGGTTTTGATGATTGATCGTCCGTCAAGAGTTTATCGGCTCCTTCTTCCAGCAGTTCCAGGAAATTATTCAGGTGCGAATGATAGTTAGCGACAGTTAGGAACCAATGGAAATGAGGTACAGGAAAACTAATGTGTGAACTTTGTTAGGGATCAACTAATCATGGCAAAACACTCATGAGACAGGGAATAATCTAAAAAATATATAATATTCAGTACACTTTTTCTACGACTTTCTCGGATATTGTGAGGTTTTGATGAATGATCGTCCGTCAGAGTTCATCGTGTCCTTTACATATATAATTTTCTGCCATAAGGTTGATGATAGTAATGGAAATTTCGAGTAGAACTCGTTCGATTGAAAGCTTATGTAAATGTATTTTAATCATTCCAAAGTGCAAGTAAAATTTCGCGGATAGTATGATTGTATTCATTTCTCAATGCAACTTGAAAATTATTCAGGTATTTTCAAAGAATAAGAAAAAAAATCTAATTTTCATTATTCGATGCTGATCAGTCACAGAAATGGAGAAGACTATATTTCATTAAATGATGATGAGAACCTACGAAAAACGCAATACTATACGAAATCGCAAGTGCAAATTCAGTCTTTGAATTCAGGGTCAATATTGTCGAGGTGTTTCACCATTTCGAATAGTTCAACATGACATAACCAAAGATTAGCAAAAATCTCGACTTCTCATATTGATAAATAAATAAACTGATTATAGCAAAACACTCATGAGATAGTGAAATACCCGAGAAATATATAATATTCACTACACTTTCTCTACGACTTTCTCAAATATTGTGAGTTTTGAAGAATGATCGTCCGTCCGTCAGATTTTATCGCGAGGGGTAAACCACTGGGGCAGTCCGGTGTACATTTTATTGGTAGTCCGGTGGCAGTCCGTGGCAGTCCGGTGGCAGTCCGGGCAGTCCGGTGACAGTCCCTGGCATTCCGGTGGCAGTCCGGGCAGTCCGGTGGCAGTCCCTGGCATTCCGGTGGCAGTCCGGGCAGTCCGGTGGCAGTCCCTGGCATTCCGGTGGCAGTCCGGGCAGTCCTGTGGCAGTCCCTGGCATTCCGGTGGCAGTCCGGGCAGTCCGGTGGCAGTCCCTGGCATTCCGGTGGCAGTCCCTGGCATTCCGGTGGCAGTCCGGGCAGTCCCTGGCATTCCGGTGGCAGTTCGGGCAGTCCGGTGGCAGTCCCTGGCATTCCGGTGGCAGTCCGGGCAGTCCGGTGGCAGTCCCTGGCATTCCGGTGGCAGTCCCTGGCAGTACGCCATTTTAATCTTATTTTCGATTTTTAGTATGTTGCTTTTTTATCAAGGTCAACAGCGTTTTTATCTTTTGATTGCATGAGAGAAAAATTCATAATGTTCATGGTGGAACATCGTGCTAGCCAGTGGTGGTATATAGTGAAGGTAATAGATGAGCATCGACCATCAAAATATGTATAGAATAGATAGAGATTGCCCACTTTTCTGCGATGCTCTACTATTGTCAGTGGGTTCGTTGGTGCAGGAACATTAACCAGAAGAACTACTTTCCTCTTGATAGATTCCAGGAGCCTCAGCATATGTTTGGGAGCTAACTCCAAACATGTGAACGATACTCCATAAAAGGTCGAATCTTTTCTTTGGAGATTATGAAAAGCCCTCATGGTGTGAAGTAGCTCTTGTGACCGAAGAGAAAACTGAGTTTTTGTTGGACAGTTTAGCAATGAACCTCACAATATGATCATCCCATAATATGAGTTATTATCAGATTTCATTCAAAAATTTTCTCACCGCCTTGCACCTCTGGCTTCCTCTGATGACACAAAGATTCTCAAGAGAATGCAGTATTGAGTGTACTATCATCAGCGAAGCTATGGACAGGACAGTGGAGTTCACAATAGATCGATGATGTGGAAACAAAGTTGATATCTACCTACGTATTCGGAGTATAAATATGAAAGATTCAGGCGGTTGATTTTGCAATTTATTTTTTGTTCGGCCCGAGGGATGTTTCACCACGAAAATCCTATGTACAAAATTCAATGGAAATCTTGTTGAAATGTATGGAATCCCTGTTGAAATCCAGAAATCCGTCCTGAAATACCGATTAGGTGCACAAATTTCACCGAAGTGAAACACCTCTCGGTTTGTCCTTGAAATATACCTTCATAGATCCCCGAGGTAGGAGGTCACAGGGTGTCCCACAACGAACTGCCACGATCAATTTCTCGGAAATTAGACTTTCTGAATTTTGAAAATTTTGCAATTTAATGAAAATCAACAGGGAAAATTTGTCAAAAATATTTCCAAGATGGTGGACTTTTTGGATTTCTATTGCATTTTCAAAAAAATAGCTGATTCCATCGATCTGAGACAATTGTAACAAGTGTGATAGATCGATGAAATCACCTCTCCAGGGAAAGGCTAGAAGTGCCTTGAAATCGAGTGCAAAACGAAGAATGTTCAATTTGAATGACAAGTTACTGAGAAATCGATAGCGGCAGTTCGTTTGAGCACACTGTTCAAACACATTTCTAGTTTGAATTAGAATAGGCATGAGACGATTGAAAAGTGCAGAGTCGTAATAGATGAAATATAGATGATGGACAACGACATCTTGTGTGAAAATGAGAGTGGCGAAGTATTTCAGAACATCTACCGAAATAAACCCTAGTGAAAATTGCAACGGTTAGGTACCTATTTTATTTATTTTTTTATCGTATATCTTCAGTTAGAATTTTTCCGAATTGATCAAATTGCATGGGGCTCGGCATTACCAATTATTATAGACATTCACCCACATCGAAATCGTAATTGATTTTCAAAAGCAACCCATTCGTAGTTTCGTCTAGTACAACCCTGTATGATACGCACGCGAGTTCGCGCGCGAATTATTAGAGGAATTATTGGTCGAGTTAGGCCGCGTATTCCAGCTAGCAACGTCGACGAGTCCTAGTTTCGACGAGACTGTTTCAGTCGCGGTTTCAGTTTATGATTTAACAATTGCTTCACTGGGAAGGTTTTAATTTGATCGTTGGAAATTTTTTATCGTTTATATACAACGTATTAGTTTATCTCGTATAATGGAAGTGGAAAACGAAGAAGATGCATTTTTGAAAAATTTAGCAAGAGAATACAGTATTCCACTGTACACAGTGGACCAAATTCGAGGGATCTCGTAAACCATGGCAGAAAGTTGCGTATTTCTGTGCTGAATAAAATGACGTCTCAACATCGGAGAAATAAAGATAATTTCCGGATAAAATTAAAAAAAATCGAAATTTCATCAAATTTTTTGCAGTTTTTTATTTATAATTATTTGGAGAGATATTTCGAAACGAATGTCAGTTCATCATTGCCACTTTCACCATAATACGGCTTTGGACTTTTTGGATTTGGTCGAGGATTTGGTCTTCCTTTGTGCTCTGATAATAATGATGTGTAATAACCTCGGTAATTATCATCGGAAAACTTTTTAATATAATATGAACATATTGAGTGCAACGAAAACAAACCGATAAAAAAATGTATGAAAGAGAGATGACATTCGTTGACATTTTTCTCGAATTCAATAAATTTTCTGACGGTTGTTGAACGTCATCATTATTAGGCGAGTTATCAGGACACCAAAAGGGAACCAAATCCAAAATAAAACAGAGTCATATTTGAAAAAATAAATTTGATGATGGTGGACCCACTCGTGGGCTCAATACGAAAAGTCAGACTTCAAAAAATATGACAACGTCATCTTGTAGCAAGAAAAGAAGCAGACTCGATATTTCATTATTTCACCATGAGAGATTCCGAGCAGACCCTTTTACGGGACCTGCAGAAAAACATCTGCCAATAAGATTTTTTTCTATCAAACTACGGAATTGCTGATGTCTATAAACTTCAAATTTTAAGAAAAATAATACTCCACTTTTTTGTACGTTGTTCTACGTGCTTTCTAGGTTTTTCTTGCAGTCAAGAGATAAAAAAACTGAACGTCGAATTTTTACGTTCCTAATTTCGAATACTACAAAAAAAGCCAATCAACTTATTTTTTCATTTTTTCTTTCACTCTGGTCCATGATGTCGAATGGAAATGTTTGTGAAAGTGTGTCACTATGTCCTTTGTCGAAAGTGTTATTGTTTGGTCGTGGCGTTGCTCCATACGCTGAAGATCATTTCGCAATATTCCGCATTTTTTTTCGTTTTCCATTTTTTTTTATTCTTGTGTCAAGTAGAATAGGGATTTAAAAAACAGACGAAGTAGTATTTGTTGTCACGATCGAGCGACATTCACAGTCCGGGCAGTTCGATGGAAGTCCGGGCAGTCCGGTGGCAGTCCGTGGCAGTCTGGGCAGTCCGGTGGCAGTCCGTGGCAGTCCGGTGGCAGTCCGGGCAGTCCGGTGGCAGTCCAGGCAGTCCGGTGGCAGTCCGTGGCATTCCGGTGGCATTCCGGGCAGTACGAGTATAAATGGCAGTCCGGTGTACACGAATTTGCTCAGTGATTTACCCCTGTTTATCGTGTCCTTCACATATATAATTTTCTACCATAAGGTTGATGATAGTATGAAAAATTTCAAGCAGAACTCTTTCAATTGAAAACTCACGTAGATGTATTTCAATCATTCCTAATTGGAAGTGGAATTTCGCAAATAATATGATTGTATTCATTTCTCAATGCAACTTGCAAATTATTTGAGTATTTTCGAAGATTAAGAAAAAAAATCTCATTTTTATTATTCGATGATGATCAGTCACACAAATGAGGAGGAATATATTTCATCAAATGTTGATAAGCTCCATACACTGAAGATCATTTCGCAATATTTCGCATTTTTTTTTCGTTTTCCATTTTTTTTATTCTTGTGTCAAGTAGAATAGGGATTTAAAAAACAGACGAAGTAGTATTTGTTGTCACGATCGAGCGACATTCACAGTCCGGGCAGTTCGATGGAAGTCCGGGCAGTCCGGTGGCAGTCCGTGGCAGTCTGGGCAGTCCGGTGGCAGTCCGTGGCAGTCCGGTGGCAGTCCGGGCAGTCCGGTGGCAGTCCAGGCAGTCCGGTGGCAGTCCGTGGCATTCCGGTGGCAGTCCGTGGCATTCCGGTGGCATTCCGGGCAGTCCGAGTATAAATGGCAGTCCGGTGTACACGAATTTGCTCAGTGATTTACCCCTCGGTTTATCGTGTCCTTCACATATATAATTTTCTACCATAAGGTTGATGATAGTATGAAAAATTTCAAGCAGAACTCTTTCAATTGAAAACTCACGTAGATGTATTTCAATCATTCCTAAGTGGAAGTGGAAGTGGAAGTGGAATTTCGCAAATAATATGATTGTATTCATTTCTCAATGCAACTTGCAAATTATTTGAGTATTTTCGAAGATTAAGAAAAAAAATCTCATTTTTATTATTTGATGATGATCAGTCACACAAATGAGGAGGAATATATTTCATCAAATGTTGATAAGAACCTACGAAAAACGCAATGCTATACGAAATCGCAAGTGCAAATATAGTCTTTGAATTCAGGGTCAATATTTTCGAGGTGTTTCACCGTTTCGAATAGTTCAATATGACATAACCAAAGATTAGCAAAAATCTCGACTTCTCATATTGATAAATAAATAAACTGATTATAGTAAAACACTCATGAAATAGTGAAATACCCGAGAAATATATAATATTCACGAGGGGGTGACCACTCTGGCAATACGTGTACAAATTTGTCCCGCAGTCGACCGCAATCGCTTGATTTTCGGCGGAAATCCCGCAATCACTTAGGAAATCTCTCCAGAAATCCGAAATCACTTTGGAAATCCCGAAATCCTATCGGAAATCCGGAAATCACTGCCTAAACTTTGGAAATCATCACCGAAATCCTATTTGGAAATCGCAGTCGCTAGAGAAATCCGAAATTATAATGCATGCATAGAGACAGACGAACGATTGAGAGATGCTACGGAAACATATTTTTCCTTGCATAAACTTGTTCAATCATGAATCCCTCGATAACGCCGCGATTGTAGTCATTGTAGATCGAGTTTTGAGACGTCGAAGTGTGAAGTGTCGGAGGGCCAAGGGCGAACAAGTGTTTAAGTGGAAAATATATTTATTCAAATCATTATTAGAATAGCCAACGGGTGGGGAGGTAAATTAATGATGAATTACAACCCACTCTCTTCCTTAAAAATAGGTTTCTACTGTACGTGAGATGCATAAATAGTAGGTAAACCACGGGTTTCATTGAATTTCGGTCATAGTGAACCATTTATTATTATTAGCGAATATATCGTATCATTATTAGATCTAGTTTATTATTCATTAATTTCATTATTGAATTTATATTTATATCTACGTTTAGTTGACCATGTAGACCGTAGACAATGAAGATAACATGGCTGGTAGAAACTTTCAAATTGAGATAGCTTGCCCAAACACCAAACTGGAAATAATACTCGCACTGTGTGTGTGTGCGACTTCGCTTAAAACAAGTTAACATTTTCAGAAGTGAAATGGGTGAAATCAGTATCAAACTTAAAAACGAGTGCATTACTCTAGTAGTCAAGAGTAATTAAATTCCTGAACAGTATTCCATTTCCACCTGGTTTGATTTATTATTTTTTTAGGCATGCTTCAGTCTTCTCAACCAATTACCTGCATCCCTGATTTCTTGGTACTTTCCTTCTCATCTTTGAGATTGCAAGGAGATTTGTGATTTCATAAATAATTTTCATGTTAATTACTTACTTATAGAAAAGATGGAAAATATGAAAAATGAGGATATACGAAATTGATTAGGAATATTATAACAATACTTACTTAGTTATTTATGTATTAAGAGCGTTAAATAGGCTTCTATGGACCGCAGCGTGTAAGTAATATTAACACGCCTAGGTCCATAAAACCAAGTTACGCCCGAATATCTAAGTACAACATTTTATGCACGACCGGTATATTTGATGTCATGTAGATGGACACCTCTTTATAGGTATCTAAAACACGATAGAAATACATCAAGGCTGCAATGAGGATGTATATTCATATCATATCGGAAACAGAATAAATCAAGAATGATGGAATGAATGTTACCATGGCAACTCGAAATAAGATTATTTAGGATAGTAGTAGACATATTCGCTGTCAATTTTTGTGATCACAGACTATTTATTATAGATTTTGAAACGGATTCAAGCCGAAGAAAGTAAGAATTGTGCACTCCTGTGCTAATTTTGCTTTTTTATTTTTTTGGCAGAAATGAATCACAAGAATTGATTGAGTTATATATTACTTAACGAAAAAAACAAGATTGGTCCCATCAAACAAAATTCTTTCTTCCAAAGAAGTAAAAGTCGAATAAGCACGACAAAATATTTTGTTGAAGCAAGAAAAATTAATTCTTGAACATCAATTATCAATTCAAGCCTAGATTCAAGCGCATGTTCATTTTATCAAATGAATAATTCGTTTGCCTTACTACATTTTTCTGTTACTTTTCTCAAGTATATCTTGGTGTCGAATCAATAGGGCCATATGATTGAATTGAATTTGACAAGCCTTCGTGCAATTGCTATAAATTTGATTCTATCAAATTTCATTGTTTCATTCAATCAATATATAAGTAAACTTCGATGGAACCAGAATTTATTTCTCTCAGTACATGTATTCTCAAATTGAAACATTTTCGGCAAGAACTCCATTTCTTTGCTGCGAAATAATATTTCGGTCCCAAGAATACACAAGTTCGGATTAAGTAATATTTGATCGAAATAATGAAATAAATTTGACTGAATGACTTTGGAATAACAGAAAATATTTTCATTTTTTGTAATTCTGGCACCAAAACTACTTTAAAATGTCTCATTTTCAATAACTGATCGCAATAATTATTTTATAATGTTTAGGAAATCTATCGAAATCGGTTCGGATTTCCAAGAAATCATCGGAAATCTCTTGGAATCGTATGCGATTTCCATGAAATCATCGGAAATCCCTCTAAATCTTATGTGATTTCCACGAAATCTCCGGAAATCTCTGGAAATCACATGAGATTTCCAGGAAATCTTCGGAAATCCCAAATTTTTTAGGAAATCATGAGGGATTTCGGCAATACGTGTACGTTTTCTGATGAGTGGTCACCCCCTCGAATATTCACTACACTTTTTCTACGACATTCTCGGATATTGTGAGGTTTTGATGAATGATCGTCCGTCAGAGTTTATCGTGTCCTTGAAGGAGAGTTCAAACAGGAAATAAAATAAGATAAGAATAAAATAAGAAATTAATTAAGAATAAGGACAGAAGACGTGTGTTTATACAGATGACTGAAATAAAATAAGAAATAAGAATGAACCAATCAAATTGTAGCTTTTTTGACAATGACTTTTGTGTTCTGTGAATATCACAATTTCGTTTTGACAGTTGCTAGAGTAACTAACCTCCTAATTGTTGATATTATGAATTTTGATTCTATTACATATAGCAAAGATTACCAGTAAATAATATTCTGAGGTTGTTATCATAAGCAAAGAAGTTAAAATAATTTCAAACATGGAACGTTAAGTACAGAAAATATTTCGGTCATGCGCATTATCAGTTTCCAAATAAAATAGTGAAAGATGGCATCTTTTGTTGTTATTCTTATTTCTTAGTTTATATTATTTCTTGTATAAACGCTTTCATAAAGATCTATATGTTAATCTTTCTTATTTTGTTTTATTTTGTTCCTTATTTTATTTTATTTGCTGTTTAAAATCACCTTACATATATAATTTTCTGCAATAAGATTGATGATAGTATGGGAAATTTCGAGCAGAACTCTTTCAATTGAAAACTTACGTAAACGTATTTCAATCATTCCTAATTGAAAGTAAAATTCCGCAGATAGTATGATAGTATTTCTCAATGCAACTTGCAAATAGGGAATATGCATAAAATATAAATGTATTTCAAATATTTTTTTCAGAAACCCAAAAAATATAATATGAAAGTGAAAAATTAGAGAGGAAAATTCCAACCCAAGAAACGCGACAAGACTGGTCGAAGTGAAATGTCATGTTAATGGGCAGAAAAGTGGTGTCGATTGTCAAACCTCTTTGTTTTTAAATCTGTGCCTCTGTTGGTAGTATATGTGAGAAACGTCAAAACGTGTACATTCCTGTGGTTATTGCTGATATCATATATCATCTATGAAGATGACTTATATTGGCTTCGGTACCAAAAACAGTATTATTTCCATTATTCAATGATGATCAATCTCACAAATGGAGAGGACTGTATTTCATTAAATACTATACCAAATCGCAAGTGCAAATCTATATTCTTTCACTTCAGGGTCAATATTTCGAGGTGTTTCACCCAACATTACATAACCAATTAGCAAAAATCCTAAATTTTTATATTAATAAATGAATGAACTGATAGCAAATTCATAGTGCTTGGGGGCTTACAAGGCATAAGAAATGATAGCTATCTCGTTCCGATTGCTGAATTTGCTGTGTTATTTGCGGTTGAAGTAGTTTTACTGATGGCACTTACAAAACATACCTCCTTTGAGATTTTATCGAGTTTAGTACGTTGAAGAAGTCATACACGTAAAGCACTTCTTTCTGTATTGATTTTCTTCATCTTATCATTGTATATAATGTTAAAAAATCACCGACAATAAAACAATTCTCCGACTCCAGTTTAATGAGTATGTGAGAAATTGCATTATCTCCGGAGGCATTCGCCAAATGGTCAGCTGTTTCGACCTGTTATAGGTGTCATCAGGGGCTATATCAGTCGACCCATCTCGATTAAAAATAGTAATCGATCTACTTACATAAAAGGTTGTGACTTCGACAGTAATAAGAATACCGTTGTACGAAATCATGTATGCGGATTTGTTCATTTTACCAGTTCCTGATCATGCAGAAATTTTCCGGCAGGATTTATGTAATGAGAAGCTGAGGGTTGCCTAGATGCCAATCTTGCGAGATGAGGTGCTACGGCTCTCTCTGTAGCATTGTCCACATAAAGCTCTACCTCCTGGATGCACTTATAGAATGTTTGAGAAGTACAATAATAGAGTTTTTCGTATGGAAGTGGCCCTTCCATTTTGAAAGCTCGTTGAAAAAATTCTACATTGAAAGAGAGGTTGAGGTCCATGCTCAAGAGTTGCCTCAGCAGACCACACTGCGTGTTGAAATAGTGAGCTAGACTGCAGTCAATTCCTGTGGCTGCTTTGTGTCCACTTACTATTTAAACATTCTTTGCTTCACTAAGACTCTCGATCACAAGAATGTCTGGAACATGAACAGGAAAGAGCAGAGGAGTGATATTAAAGAGGGCCACGTATGGATCTCTGTGGAACGTCTCAGAGAAAACAGTAGATTTGAATTTTGTCTCATCTCTCGAAAAACACTTTCACTGAGTCTACGGAAAGCATTTCAATTACATGTGAAGTGCCAGTTTTCCTTGAAGAGAAAATTTCAGAACTGTTCGTCAAACATAAACATCAACTCATTTATCCAAGTAGCGGTTGTCTCCGCCTCAAACTGATGGTTTAATAAGCGAAAAGTTGGCCGAGACGCAAAGGGTTGCCAACAGAAGATGCATGTATGAATTATTAATTCAATTAGGAATTTTCGAGGGTGCCAGCGATTAATAATTTGTATTCCCGACGTAAAGTAGCACCGTTGAAAGCGACGCTCGCGGAATCATCAAATTGGCATCGTAACTTTAAAACTTGTTAATAAAATATAATAACTGAATATTCAATGAGGAGGTTGTTTCGCGTCGGTTGTTTATCTTTTCGTTTTAATTTTGCGGATTTGATGGAAGGAGAAACGGGTGCATAATTTAGATCTTCGCTCGAGGAGATTTATTCCATCGATGATGACAGATGCATGTAAGGGGGAGCTGAAAAGTTTCTCGAGATTCTCAACTGTTTTATGCAAAGTATAAGTGTTTATTATAATGCACTCTCGAAATGAAGTCTTGATATGGAAAACGAACCTTTTCTGCACGGAACACAAAAGATGAAGGCACTTCAATGAATCTAATGAAAAAAGTTCTGTCAGAAGTGATATTGTCAAGCAAATTTTCTCACTTCGTATTGATTTGGATTTGCAATGGTTGCTTCTTCTGATGTTGTTTACTAAAATATAAATGAGGGTGGAGATATCAGTTATTCTTAAGGGGTTTTCACTCTGTGCGTTTCATGAAATTCTGCCCGATAAGTTCTTGTGAGGTGGTTCAAAACTCATTCATCCAAGAAATATACATATACTCCCATCACTGCTAGACTACCGCAGAGTGGAAGGAGATCGGTTCTCATACCACCTGATATGCGAATGGGAAAATGGAATTGCAAACAACAAAACGGTGGTTTTAAGTGGTCAATATTTGGAGTTGAAGTAATAAAAAAAAAGCGGATAATGGGATCAGTTGCTGTGAGGCTAATGGATGAGATATTCCAGGAGAAATGTACTTCACCTTTGTGTATAGAGAATTCACCAAACAATTTGAAGCCATCATTTGTATAACGCTGCCAATTTCTCTCATCACCAAATTTTGCAGCGGAACGTGTAATCAACTTATTGAAGGAATATGTACTGAAGATTAAAGAAAAAGAAATCCTTTTTTTCTTCATTTGGGTACCTAATCGAAAATCATTTCCTTCATTTGTATCGCCAGAAACAAATGAGGGATTTTTTTCTGTGACGAAACCTGCACTGGCACCGGTCGGATATAATTCAATGCCCTTCGTGGAATGAGCAAGGAAAGTAGTTGTTTTCTAACAGGTGCCAGCCGAAACCTACTGTGTAGATAGATTTGAAACTGACCTGAACGAATTGTTCGAAAGATTATTTGATTTACCGCCAGTCTTCAAGTATGCTCGATTGTTTCGGTAGATATACCAAACATTCTTGAAATATTGAAAAATCTGTCTTCGATAATCATTATTGACATTTCGGTTTCGGAAACTTGGGTAGTTTTGTGAAGAAAATGGAGTTCAAGGAATTTTTCAGCTTTTTATACGAATCAAGAAAATAAAAATTGCAACTTTCACGAAAAAAACAATTTTTTTGACAAACATTCTCCGTTGATAGGTATGTTAATATCATAAAAGATGTTCGAATCATTCGCAAGGAAAAATAACTTTTTCGTGCTCAATTTGTATACCAAGTATATAAAAAAAACAACAAATATAGTAGTTTTCACAATAAATGGTATTGACTGAAGGATTATAATAAAACCAATTAGATCCTTAAGTTGTAAAATCCGAGATGCACATCATAAATGTAAAAGGACCGGATTCAGGTAATTTTGTTTCTCAGAGAGGGATTGTAGAGGATTACAGCTTACACTTCTTGTTCATTTGTCTTTGTATTTCATTGGAGGTGTTCACTTGTGTTACGGCTTGCAATAATTTTATAACATTCATTTTTTATAACAGACATCAATAGCAAAGATTTTATACCCCAACGTACATAATAGGCAGTATGTGGAGTCCGTGGATAAAAAGTAATAGTGCTTCTTCCAGTGGTTCGTTGAAGAAGAATCACTTATCTTGTGACGCGAAAACCATTACAAAAAATGTGTATAGTTCCTCACTTCAGCAAGGATATAACGCGGGTGCTGCAGCAAAAGTAACCAGTAATTTGACGAAGGTGCCTCTTACTTCAGTTATACGAATTGTTGAAAATTCCATGAAATCAAGAAAAAAGCGTAAAGATTCCGGTGTCACAAAAAGTCTAGACGACTGGGAAAAAGATTCGATAAGGCGAAAAATCTACACTATGTACCATGAGCAGCGTGTCCCTACAATCAAAAGTCTGAAACAGCGGCTCATCAATGACGAAACTCACATCAACTGGAGAATTGTAGATTCAAAACTTCATGGCTGCAAATGACATATATTTTGAGGAAAATTATACAAAAAAAAACTTCTACAAGTGCTGCAGTCATTTTCTTTAAAAAAAAAAACGTATGTTTGTGATACAATTGCAGAAGAATTGGGACATACAGTGTTACGACTACCTCCCTACTACTGCGTGTTCAATCCCATAGAGCTTATGTGGCAACAACTTAAATCGGGCGTGCGCGGTAAAAATACATCTCCGACTTTAAGTGGTAGTGTGGTAGAATTAATTAGGAACTGTATGAATGACATTCCTACCGAGAGTTGGAAAAGTTCTGTTAGTCATGTTATAAATGTTGAAAACTCGTACCTTTCTGTAAAATCAATTGCGCCAATTATAATTAATTTAGATGAGGATAGCGATAGCGACACTGAACTAAATATAGAATAGAATTGTAACATTTAAATAAATCAGTTGTATATCTCCTACATTATGCAAAATTCAAATTTCTTAAGTTCGACCCTGTAGCACATTTGCATCTTTTACCAGATGATTTTCTACACAATGGGATTAAATCGGGTAGTTTATTGCAGTTAATAAGCCAATACCATTTACTGTGAAAAAAACTATACCTAGTTCCTCAAACTGTTTCTGTTTTTTATCAGATTCTCAAGTAACGAATATATTCGTAACGTTCATAGAACAGCGTGTGATCACAGACAGGTAGGAGGAATTTGTATTGATTTTTCTGCTTCAGAATAGTTATTTGAAACAGTTATCCTTGTACAGAGTTTCACATCTTGCTTTTGTAAAAAGTGCTCATTGAGGTGAGTTTGGCAAAATATATCATTTCTTCATTGATACTAAATATGTTCCTATGGAGTGAAAGGGAATGTGTGAAATTATTTAAGAAAGGAGTGATATTTGGAAAAGGAATGATCGAAATCATTAAAGCACATCCTGAAAATTATGCAAATGAATCTGGAATAAACGTGATCTCACCCAACCTTTTATGTCTTTTTTTAAACTAATCTGAATCAGACAGTTTCAGCAGTGTTAAAAACGCTTGCTGTCTCCTCTTGTTCAGAAACCAATTGTCAGAAGCTCAGCATACTGTTCGTCATCCGAATCAGCTCATCTCATTTGAATGATGGTCTAGGAACCATTATTTCAATATGGATATTCCACGAATGTTCAGAGTTGAAATAGACATGAATGATTTTCAACACAAGCTGGGCCATAAATGTTTCTGATATAAAAATATCAGTCGAAACTTCTTCATCCGATTAGACTAACAATCTGCAATTTCAGGTGTTATTAGCGTTGCGAACGATATTATTAGCCGCAAAAACAATAACGGCGAAGAAATGCGAAATCTGGTAATTATGCACTGCTGCAGCCATTAACTTCAACCCATAAATTTTCCGCAACAACACACATTTCCCATTTATAGAATGCTTGCTTTTTGAAGTCAACACGCGTTCTCTCTTCAACTATTTCGAAGTGGCCGTAAAATCCGTTAAAATTTGTACGTTTGTTGATGCTGGGTTAATTCAAATTAGGAGCAACCATAAAAAAGCCATAAAAGTAATTCGTTCCGTCTCATTTAGCGCGGCTTTGTTGGCTGCACTGGCTTCGGATTTGGCGGTGTTCGTAACCTAAATGAAGGAATTGTCAACAAATAAAATCCTTGTAAAACTTCATTATACTATTATACTATTTTATTTGGATGAGTGTGTGTTCACTTATATAATTGGAGTTATTTCCGAAAGGAATTGTCATTTCAGAAATTGAATACTAACTTCGAAATCGGTTTGTGAGCTAATCGAGCTGGGCAGCTTCCTTTGTAGCCGTTATGTGGTCTTTTTGGTAGACTGGATCCACGGTGGAATCAGACAATTTTCTGGCTTTGATTACTCATATAAGTAGTATCTCAGACGCTACACAAAGTAAGATAATAGAAAAAAAGTTTTTCAGGTTTCTTTATAATCGAAAAAGCAAATGCATCCTAGCTCAACGGAAATTGATATAACAACCGTTACTTGCCACCAGCATACCCTTTTTTTGGGTTCACTAGTGTTGGTCCCTGATAAAACAAAATCCAAATTGAATTATGTTTTCTAGGGTATTGACACAAATTCCAACAAGAAAGTTGAAAAATTATTAGTTTTGACTATCACAATATACATTCTTGCGAGTTCCGACTGCATGATCAGTGAAATGAAGTAATACTGAAGTGAGACTCATTTTCTGAAATCATGACCGCAAGAATCGATTTGCCTATAATGAGTGATAGACTCACGGAAATCTGCAAAAAGTTGAATATTCCCCCATTTATTTCAGGAAAACCATGTCCAGGTAGTTCATCATAGACTAAAGACTACTTGAGGGTCTACTTGACTAACATATAAGTGTTCCGTTTATTCACAGATCGGTTACAATTTATTGTTGCAGTCTTTTGAGAATGTGAGCAGAGTGAAAATGTGAAAGATAATGCAGTTATTACTTCCATTTCATATTCATACTTATCTGTATTATATTTCATTACCTATTAGGCTATACTTATATTATTATTATTAGAAGTTGCACCTATTATCTTAGTTTGTCAATAAGAAGTTCTTGGATAAATGTTTCTATGAAAGTAAAAATGGGTATATATCCTTAGATGTATGGTACTTTATATTATTTCAATAACTTATGTGATGTTTTATCTCGTTGTAACTTCATGTTTAGCTATGTCATCAAATTTATACAATAAAGAATATTCAACTTGACCCGACTATCTATGGGGAACACAGCATAGGTAGCATTATCTGTTACTTTCAAGAAATAACCAGGAGATATCTCTGAATAAAAGTCTTCACATAAGTAAAAATGAACTTGTAATATAAAAAAATGTGTTTTCAGAAGCAATATTATGAAAACGGTTGACGAGAAGTCTGTGCTCTGCTGAAATCTCAGTCTCAAATCAAATTTCGATAACTGCGAAGAATAAGTTCTGTGTATGTCTTTTGCGATAATTTAATTTTGTGACTTGTGAGCTGTATTAATGTTCCCCATAAAAAAGAAACCAAAGGTTACCGTTGTTACCAAAATTATACCAGGAATTTTCCGTAATTAGATCGTGTGAATCAAACCACCAAATTATTGAAATCTCTCTAGGTTTCAAAGTTCTAACCTCAATTTTTTGTCCAAAAAATATAGTTTTCGGAATTCACTGAGCCACGAGGTGAAAAAAGACTTTAAACACACACTCATTTCGCCCAAAATCACAGGTCTGTTATTGAGATTTTAAGCTTCAACAAATTTTGCACCACTTCGACAACGATTTCTTATCAAAGTTAGGACTTTGTCGTTTCTGACATTGTTCTAAAATTCAAAACCGTAAGTAATTCCAATCATATTTCGAAATTTTGTTGTTCAACGCAGAGTAATTACCTCTGAATGTATCGCTATTTAATTAAAAATTATTGATTTTTATCCATATCCTTCAAAATCGAATTCATCTGTATCAGTAAGTAGGTATTTACAACATTCATATCGTATGTGAACAAAATGATAGAATGTGCATAATATTAAGAATCGTTCTGCTATCCTTATGAAGGCTCAATACTCATCTCATCGACTCTTACCATCGCGATCGTAACTCCCTTTCAAAGCTGTCTGATATCGCAAGACATCCTTTACCAATTAGCCATTGCTAATGACCGACCCCGAATTTTTTGAAAGACGGTAGCATGATGTCCAGCAATTTTCTGACATCGGACTACCCAAATCGCATTGAAATCAGTTGTTGGTCGCTCCAACCACCCACTCGACCACCGTAAACAATGGACGCTGGCTACCGTTCGTATTATTCACCGAGGTAATCCAATATGGCCATATCTTTGATCTGTCCCGCTCTGTTTTCCATATAACTTGCCGTCTCCATAATTAATTAGGGCTTTTCTCGGCCTCGATAAGTATAATACGGGCACAACAGTCCTTTGTTTTACTCGACTCAGGCAACTCGATATCACTTATGGTTGCTCCGGCAGAAATAGGCTGATTTCTAGAGAAGGGTTATTTTCTCTATTACATATTTGATACTTTGTCAAATATAATAATTCAATGCAGAAATGTAAATCATTAGCGACTAGCAAGGAGTTGACTTCTATCTAGAAACTATTGAGCTTTGGGTAATAATTGATGTGAATATTTTTAATGGGGATTATCAGCGAGAATATAGAGGAAGGAGTATTCTGAATCATTTTTTTTTACTAACTCTATTCATATGGAACTGACGTTGAAATTGGCATCAAAGTGAAATCGCCTTTTTTATGAATTTGTTTGAATTCTAAACCCATCTGACCCTAACAAAAAGTTGCCTTTCACGAGATGTAAGTGCTACATGAGGTGATCATGGTACAGCACTATTCTCCAAAAGCTAGAGATTACCATTCGCTCGGAAAACATGAAAGTATTGGAAATAACTTCCTATTGTTCACTGTCGTCAGTGGCTGGAAAATTTGCTGAAGAGCTTCAACCCACAGATATAGATGCAAATGTAAAAATCTGAAAATTTCTGATAGTAATCCGGTGAGAACAAAAACGTACATTGGCTTTCATTTATAATATCCAACCGAGAATCCAACCCTTGTTATTGAAGTTTGAGAGTGGGTACTTCGAAGTCTATCTCAAAGTTCCAAAACCTGCAAGTCATTTGAGACTCAAGAATGATACTGTAACAAATCCACCAACCATCTTCGGGTATTCTTGCAGGTATTCTCGCATATATCAACACAAGAGATGTAGTAATTTGAAAAATTGGGAAAGCTGAAACTTTGGCCCAGTTTATGACACCAATAATATTTGAGGTAACTTTAATTCCCAGTATTCAAGTCCACCAAGCTCCATTCTGAGATCTCCATATGACTTAATCGTTTCGTTCGGGGGGATATGTATGGGTTGCATCATTGACCGTGACATATCCATGATATCCCTAGATCAATTCCATCTGAAAACACAAATATTTTCAATGAATCTTTTACATTAAGAGTTCAGTTTTCTAACATTCGAAAGAGTTAATATCAAAAGATTAATATAAAAATCATAACACAGTCAATAAAATAACAGATATTCATTCTCTCAACATTGTATTCATTCAGCAAAAATTATTCGGATCACAGAAATTCCCATCTTTCCTGGACTATCGCCTCAATATTGTTCTATACTTTGATACACAAAAGGCGTTCATGTTGCAGGGTTTTTTCATTAACTTCTATGTTTATGAACAATGGATTGTATGTCGAGTATCTAAGGTTTTCTTATTTTATTGATTAAGTTTTTGCATCGGCCATAATGTTGGCTCGAGGTAGGTCTGATATAAATTCAGGGCGTGCATGTCCTCCTTTGGTATTGTGCTTACATCTACATAAGGTAAGTTATAGATGATGAAAAATACAGGAGAACGAGAGCAGGGAAACAACAACAAAAAGTTACCTTTGTTTCACGTCTCTCTTGAATGTTGCCTAAGGCGATCGTTTTCTCTTCTCACGATCAAGCAAAAATTATACTTTTCACAACCCTTTATAGTGCAAGACTAAAAGTTTAATAATGTTCTATTAAGGTTGCTATTTACTGGCGTGTTTACTCCATATAAGAGGTTGTCAGCAAATCAGACGACCGATATGGCCAACTTGATGAAAAATTTGATGATGTAGGCATAGTAGTACTGCAAAAAATCTGCCAGGTACCGGCACTCTTGCAGTGGAGATGACAGTCCTGTGTTGCCAAGTGGCCATGTCGTTGCGAATTCTGATCCAGATCAGTAAAAACACAATGCCACTTTATTCCAACTGAGAAATTATTTTCAAACTACATGGAATGAATAACGCATAAAGTTAAACACAAATTTGGCGCGTTTTGGTGTTTTCAATAACCTCACATATCCAGTCCCGATAAATTCTCTTTCCTTTTACAAAAACATCAGAATTGGCAACAGCGTGTTCCATGGATCGAGTGATCATGAAAATTAATAGAAATTTTTGATAACCAGCGCTCCCTCATGGCCACTGATGACCTACCACGCCTTGTCCACAGGCTTGTCTGAAACAATATCGCAACATTAGAAACACCAGTATATAGACATCTTATGTTCTACTCTAGTGTGACAGTTCATTCTGGTAACTGCTCTGTTGACTTCTAACTCATCTATCAAATTTGGCATGTGTTGCATATTTCAGATCGATTCAATTTGTTGTTTCAAAAATAAGGTCCAGAGTAAATTTTTGGAAACCAACGACGTTCAGATTGTTGGTTGAAACCAACTTTGCACTGGTAATGGAGTCAATGAGCTCGAAACTGATCTGCAAATGTGCCTATCCCAGTGATTGGAAATGAATTCCCTGCACTTGTATCACCCAACATATATGCCGGAATTTATCATGCAGATGCTTGCCCTTCCTGGTTTTTTGTAAGTATCCGAGACTAGTTTGGACGTATCTTCCAAATTTCTCGATTTCTTTCAACATCGACAGCTGTTGACCCATCAAGGGATAATTATAAGCTGAATGACTTGATGTCAGTGATACTGTTCTGACTGCAAGTAGAGATTATGCTTTGAGTTAAACAATATAGTTGTTAGATGTAGAGTTAGTATTGTCCACGTAGTTGGGGCTCATCAGGTCTATTTGTCTTTCCTGACATAATATGGATGCCCCTCTCATTGTTACGTCTATACTCACATCCCCTGCTGAGAGTTGGGTAACTTATGTCTCAGATTATTATGGGTCCAACCAAAAAAAAAAAAGTTTGTGCGGAAAATGGCGACCAAAGTAAAAATTATATCGTGAGTCCGTACTACTTCTATACGCTTTTCACTAACGTATCGGATCATTCAACATTCAATTATCGAAGGGATTCGTAGAAGTCTACCCCCAGAATTAGTATCTGACCTATGATGCCATCGAATTTATCAAGAATTTTTTAACTTCTCTCTCGTAATGCGCTTTCTATGTTGTGGTTTCCCGGGTGAAATGGGTTCAGAGTGCCCGTTTTAATGGTAGTAGGGTAGGAGAGTATGCCGTTCAGGTTGTTGATTTTTCCGGAACATTGAGTTTCATATGCTCCGCAGTTTTGGACTCGGTTTCCTTGCGGAAAGGAGGCTTTGTTGATGAATTCGCCGTAATGAAGAATCTAAGGAAATGTCACGGATTCGCTTCCACTACAGAGATATCATGCGATGTTATACACAGGGTGTTCTGAGTTTGTTGATTGGATATCTGTAATTTTTTTTCACCACGTAGACATTGCATATAACTGTTTAATGAATGAAGTTTTCGGCTTGCACTTGAGAAGTAGTGAATTTTCTCGAGAAGTGGAATCAATAGACTGATTTCTTGAATTTGGTATTGCACAAAGGACTTGAAATAAAATATCATTCATTGTTCAGGAATGAAATCAGATATGAAATTCGGTTTGGAATTGTGAAAATTTTTTTTATATATGTAATATAAATGCTTGCATAGTGGGTTCAATTTCATTCACTAAACTTCTTGGATATGTTCTAGAGATATATCCTGTAGTGAATTGATCAATGCTATTTCAGCCAACAGCTCTTTTCACCCAACGGAATCATCAGATAACCCCTGACTGGGCTTTATCTCTTCACTGGCAGATGTCACTGTCCTGGGAATCAAGAGTGGGTCATAATCGGTCTGATCATCAACCGTTCTCATCAGACATTTCTGTCAATAACCCCCTCGATATATTTTTCGAAGAGACTGAATGAAGGCTCATTTGATGAGATACTTCAAATTGACTCACCCTGGCAATTCAATCTCCTATTGAACTAACTCAACTCCAAACAATGATAGTTATTATTTCAATACACCAAAAAACGCCTACATATATAAATGAAGCTTTGGAGGTCCTCTAAAGTTCAGCACCTTATCAAAAAGTGAACTGAATCGCAAGCAAGTCAATACAACATTCACAAGAGAAAGGAATTTCTGGCCTGTGATTCTGAGATTGACTTCTCATTGTTCACTAATCATTAATATCTACCAACCAAGTTATTTCCTCTTCTGCCTTCTCTTCGATTCTTCCAGATCATCATTCGATAACACACCTATTGCTTAAAAACAGAATAGGTATTCAGCACCATCAATGATACGTTCGAATGCATTTCCAAATACTTATTTTTTTTTCAATTCATCGTACCGGTCGTAACTTTTAATGACCTACGTGTTTTCGGTAACAATCGAATCTGAATTATTCAAATTCAAAGGCTGAATAATCACCTAGATGGTAAGAAAACAAAACGTTAATGTTTTCGAATTCCGTGTGTATTACTTGGATTCTTAGATAATTATAATCATTATCTGAAACAAAGCAGGTGGGCGTTACGTAAGAATCGTGGGAAAACACTTATCGAAAAAAGTTGTTCGAGGCTGCATACATGGAGCTAGAAGTTCATCGAAAAATTCTGACGAAATATGACGAATAATTGGTTCAAACCGAGAGTTTTTTTCTATGGAATATAGGTGGCAGTAGCAACGTTTTTCTAATCGATTTTTGATATGGATCCATCACATTAAACATTCCTATGTGTTTCTACAAGAGAAGTTGTGATACTTTCATTGAATTTATGGAAGAAGCCGTTACTTGATAGTGGGAGGTTATCATGAAAATTGGGAAATGAAACGTCCTATGTTTATATTTGTTACTAACGTTAATGCAGTTTCATACAATATTGGCATTATGAAACGAATACTTCGCTGAGTCACAGTAAGTGGAAGTGAATTGGGAAGTTCATAATTTTATGCGACGTCTGGCGGAAATATAACGCACTGCTATAATTTCACAAACAGATGGCTTCCATTTTATGTGTGTGCATTTATTGAGTTCTTTGGTGTTGATTCAGACAATCTCATCTGAAGTTTTAATTTTTTTTTATTGATAATAACAAACAATCATGGATGCAGGCCGCTCAGTGAGCCGTATAAAGTGTTTGGTGCCAAGTTGCCGCAACTCTAGGAACCGGAATCCAAAGTTGTCTTTCCACACGTTTCCAAAGAGAAATACATCTTTGGTGGGAAACATTACGGAAAGTGGATTGAAAGAGAAAAAAGACAGGTACAAGGCTTGGAAAATTAAACTGAAACTGCATAAATCACCACCTAGAGCGGCTTCAGTGTGTTACTTGCATTTCAAGAGAGATGATTTCTTGTTACCTGGTGAGTCTGTTTGTTTATTTTTAGGCGAAGTTATGGCGCATTTCATCGTCCATGTAGTAAAAGCCTCTTTGGTTCACTAACACTACACAAAAACTAAAAAATGTCCTGGAACAAATATCATTAGATTTTAAAACACAAGGCATATATGTTCACCTCCAATGAATCGTATTGTGCGGCTATTCAAAGCATCATGAACACAGTTATATTAACCTTCACGAGAAAAATTTCGTACAATAAAAATATAGCAAAAAAAACACCAAAATCTTGTCTAGCGAGGGCAACTGATGACTGGATTTCACAAATGTAAACAAGGTAACAATTTAAAAATGGTGGATATAGTTTAACCACCACCAGCGCCCTCATCGGTCGATGTTCTTCCCTATATCTTGTTGACATCAGTGGTCAGTGACACCAGGCAGACACTATGGTTATTTTGTTTTGCCAATTTCAAATAGGTTTTGCAAGGTTATTCTAGTCACTAGGATACAGCCTTCAAATATTAATGTAATTTCGAATTAGTGATAGTTAAGCTATATTTTCTCGGTTGATGATTTTGGAATTATTTCAACCATGATTTTGAAATACTTTCAATACTTGACAGATGTAACGTTATTGTATATGCAATTATTTCAACGCAAAAATAAAATGATTTCAAAGTATTTCAAATACTTTACCGAGAAAATATGGCTTTATACTTTGTTCAACCATCCTTTGCCGTTACGTCATACGTTGTCCAGCTTTATCTCTCATTCATCAAATAGATGAGACGGAATTATGACGTCATTAACGTATGTCTTATTTGATGTCGATGGGAATTTTATTTGTCATTTTTGACAGTTCAGTTGTCATTGTTTGATTTGTTCAGTATTTTTGGTCATTTTCGCATTTTTTACTTAATTTTTCATTGTCAAAATGCCTTTCCGGTATAATGAGAAAAAGCAAAGTCTAATTTTGAAGTTGATTGACTACTTTTCAAGAGAAAGAGATGGTGGAGTGCCGCTTTTACCGTTAAATGCAGTCTACAACGTATGCAAAATTTAAGTTTTATTGATTTGATTTTATTGAATTCTATAGCGTGTTGCTGATGCTCTAGAAATATCTATTATACCTGTTCAAAAACTAACTACTAGTGGAATGGAAACAGATAAAGATTACAAAGTTCATATCGGACATGTTTCTGCTCGAGGATCATCGATTTAGGTATATCATACATCAACATACAATAAGAACACGGGTGTATGCGATGTATTCTGCAGGTAGGTACATACTAATAATAATTTTGAGGTTGAGTGTGAAATAACATTCAACTAATAAGACAAACGTAAAACAGCAGAATACGTCACCGATTATGACGTAACGGCAAAGGATGGTTGAACAAAGTATACGATCGATATCTCTAGGACAAATTCCGATATTTGCTCTTACTTACATTACGATGTCAGGTGTAGTAGTAGTGTTGGATATTGTTTTTGAGTGTTCATAAAGAATATTCGTAGAAATAAACCCTTCTCGGCGATTTGCAGATACATTTCAATAATGAACATTATGGCCATCAAATTTGTGTTTTTTGGGCTCCTTAACGTTCCAAAATCTGATAAAATAATAATTTATATTTGACTCTATACAAATGTGAAAGGGATGATTTTTAATCTACCCCGAAAAGTTGCTGTTAATTGAAAAAGAGTTCCGTCTGAATCGAACATGTTCTATCAGTCAAGAACTTCTCTTATAACTCAAATTTAAGTACCAAAAAATACAAAACTAAGGATTATTATCGAAATACTTATCGTTGTTAACGTTGCAAATATTTTGCATATCTCCTGTTCGAAAAATAACTACATGAAAATGAATAATCACGGAATATATATCGTTGGTATACTTGATGATTTTGTAACATCTCGTTCCGTGTCAAGACGCTTTATAATTTTTCTCCTGGCCTCGAGTTTTCAAAAATAATAAATGCCAACGAGCAAGAAAGACTGTTGATTAGTTCGCCTCGGGAGAAGTAGCATATCTGCCTAAACTGAACCCGTCCTTCGTGTGTAATTACGTTGGCAGCCCTGCATCATTTATTATCGCTATCGGCTTGTGGCCTTATAATTAATAATGCATTTATCACGCTATTATATATTTTTCGTCATGATCGAGGCTGGGCTTGAGGTGACCAAAATCAACGGATATTGAATTCGGTATCTATATTCAGGTGTTTCTCAATAAGGGATCTAGGATGTTTACATGATGATGATTCTTAAATTCCCGTTTCCATGTCCAATTTTCAACATGAATGTGAAATATACATTATATATAAAGTAGTTTTCACAATGAATGGTATTGACTGAAGGATTGTAATAAAACCAATTAGACCCTTGAGTTGTAAAATTCGAGATTTACATCATAAAAGGACCGGATTCAGGTTATTTTGTTTCTCAGAGAGGATGTAGAGGATTACAGCTCACACTTCTTGTTCATTTTAGTCTTTGTATTTCATTGGAAGTGTTCACTTGTGTTACGGCGTGCAATAATTTAATAACATTCATTTGTTGTAACAGACAGATAGCAAAGAATTTATACCCCAACGTACAGAATAGGCAGTATGTGGCGTCCGTGGATAAAAAGTAATAGTGCTTCTTCCGGTGGTTCGTTAAAGAAGAATCACTTATCTTGTGACGCGAAAATTATTATAAAAAATGTGTATAGTTCCTTACTTCAGCAAGGATATAACGCGGGTGTTGCAGCAAAAGTAACCAGTAATTTGACGAAGATGCCTCTTACTTCAGTTAGACGAATTGTTGAAAATTCCATGGAATCAAGAAAAAAGCGTAAAGATTCCGGTGTCACAAAAAGTCTAGACGACTGGGAAAAAGATTTGATAAGGCAAAAAATCTACACTATGTACGATGAGCAGCGTGTCCCTACAATCAAAAGTCTGAAACAGCGGCTCATCAATGACGAAACTCACATCAACTGTGGCCTCACTACTCTTTGGCGAGCTCTGTCCGCAATGGGCTTTAAATATCGCAAAATTGACAAGAGACAAGTAATAATGGAATCCACACTTTTAATAAACTGGCGTTCTGAATATATAACGTCAATAAGAAAATACCGGTCTGAAAATCGGCCAATACTCTACCTCGACGAGACGTGGTTTGACACGCATGACACCCCTTCCAGAGGATGGTCTGATTCCTCTGATAAGTGTAAAACAAAAGCACCATCAAATAAATGTAAAATCAATTGCGCCAATTATAATTAATTCAGATGAGGATAGCGATAGCGACACTGAACTGAATATAGAATAGAATTGTAACATTTAAATAAATTACTTGTATATCTCCTACATTATGCAAAATTCAAATATCTTAAGTTCGACCCTGTAGCACATTTGCATCTTTTACCAGATGATTTTCTACACGATGGGATTAAATCGGGTAGTTTATTGCAGTTGATAAGCCAATACCATTTACTGTGAAAAATACTATACCTATTGGAATTTTTCAATCATTCAGAGTATGATTCTAATATGACACAACCTCTTCAATCAATAACATTTATCATATAAAAGGGTTGTGAAACCTTTCACGCACCGGTCGATATTCTATTTGTTTTTCTCGAATAGATTGGCAAAATAACCTTTTCTATGAGGACGCTAGGCCGTAGCTCCAGACCAATATAACATCAAAGCGAGTTTAACAAAGCAATAATACGTTTTTGTTCGAATGAAATGTTTAGCAGGGGCTCTTTGAACATGTTCCATGTGGCAGACATCAAACGTGAAGGATGTACCGTGGAAGATTATGGAAGTTTTCGGATAAAAAAGATCGAAAATTACGTTTGAGTCAGTGAACTTGTGATTTTGTTGTTGTCCGTTGTATATGTTTCCTGACAAAGAGTAACAATATCTGCGTGAACTAACTATCCAGCTCAAAATGAATGACAGAAGTTTTGTTAAGGAATCACAAACTGTCAATATCTGAACCACATCTATTGAATAAAATAGATAATAGATGTTATCATTGATACGAAAGATGTCATTCAGTACTGGACAAAAATGATTCCATTTGGTTGGTTAAATATCTTAATTTACAGGGTTAGGTTTTTACTGGATATTTTGCATTTAGAAATGATTTTCCTGGAACAGATTATGAAAATGATTCGTTCTCAATATTGTACCATGTCCGAAAATTCTGCCGAAGTGTGTTTCTTTTCTCCGACATGTCGCATGTTATTTGTCGAAATATCATCCTCACTTTTATCTTCAGGCACATTATTTCCATGAACCTCCCCAAAAGATTCCACTTTAATCCAGATCCAATACAAACTACACAAAAAATGAAGTATACTAATGCATTTAGCCATAAAAACGCTGAAATTGTATCCGGTATGGCTGGCTTTTATTGTCTTTCTGATAAATTATTGCGTGACTTCTAGAGGGGATCAAACCCTCGAGATAGGGGAGATTTTATGACGGATGAGTCTATACTACGAAAAATATTTTATGCACCGGTAAAAAAATGCAGGTGTGTGGCTAGTTGATTGGTTTTGGATTGAAAGTAATTTTTCTGGAACGTTAAAGAAATGAAACTTTAATGCAATTTTTCGGAAATTGATTGAGTTTTGCCATGCGATGGGTGAAGAACGAAGAACTTCGAAGGTCAAAAGCCCTTAAAGAAGGAGGGGCATTCACAAGGTTGACAATCCAAAATGAAGTTTGATATTATGATATAGTAAATAAACTACCGAATATTCTGTTCTTGAATGAATTGTGTTTTCAAGCAAATACCGTTTCAATGAACTTGTTCTTCATCAACATAACCTTTGAATAGTCAAGCTGTTTCAAAAGTAAAATAAAAACATTCATTCTGAAATATAAAACCGAAGGGTTTATGTTATGTATTGTCTTTATGTTAAATATGACTTGATGAAAAATAGAAAAGCTGTGATAGTAGGCTATGACATTGCAAAAAATTGACTTTTTCATACTATACTACATACTACTGGCGGTTTGAATTTAATCGATTCTGAGGCCCAACTGGCTCGATAGAAAATCAAACAAGAACACCTTAGTTATTTGAATTCATTCCATATATTTCTTGCTACTGAAATTTTGAGTAACAGATGCAGGAAAAAATGTAGCCCTATTAGTCAACATTACAGATAGGAATAATGACAGTATAAATGAAGATAGAAGGATGATTACCTCAGTAAAATTCAATCATAGAAATCTGGAAGAAGATGAAAAGAATCACATAAGTTGAACCTTAAAATTCGAAAGAGTTTTTTTTAACAGACCTCGTTTTTCCTCTCCATTTACATTTCGTGTGACAAAAAATCCTATTTTAAAACAATGAAAGCATTCATGGGACTGAAAAAGAGATCTGTACATTGCATTTGAACCATCGTGTCGCATTTAGCCAAATAGTCGTACCTCAGATTTTCGATTTCTGAGAGAATTGACTTTAATTTCAATAGGATTTCGCATCTCCTTATTGCAAATCAATTTTTGTTAATTCAGCTTTCTATCGATATACTTATTAGTTTTCATATTCAGTATTCCTGTTCTTGATAGGGATTTCTTAATGTTACAATGTAATGAAATCTGAATATATGCATTCTTCAAAAATACATATATTCGGCTCCGGAGAGCATCACTACATAGTATAAAACAGATCCGCTACCCGCTGACTGTCTGTCCCTATGTATTCATTCTGGACTTGCAGTGTGAAAATATATAGTGTTGCTGTGAAAAGAGTAGATTACTACCTCAAATGTTAGATAACAGAATTTCGTTTTTGTTTTTTCGGAGTTATTTTCTTTTACTTTCTTTTGCAATAAAATACTAGACAAAAATTAAAACGAAAGTCAAGTTTACAGGAAAGTTTCAAAGCCAGACGAAACAAAACAACACAAACGAGTTCAATGTTATCATAATGTACAAAGTTCTGCGGATAATGTCTCTGGAAATAACAACAGAAGCAAAATAGATCAGCGACCAACTCCGACTGAAAGTTTTAATTTTTCCCCGGACTTGCTGAATAAAACGGGGAACGCGGCAGATGCTGCAGTTAGGCGGCAATGGAAGTTTGTTGATATAGAAGTTTCGTATTTTAATT
Source organism: Zygogramma bicolorata (assembly GCA_032362365.1). NCBI lineage: Eukaryota > Metazoa > Arthropoda > Insecta > Coleoptera > Chrysomelidae > Zygogramma > Zygogramma bicolorata. The sequence goes on from JAVJAQ010001250.1 coordinate 505,182, forward strand.
GCTATCTCATGTTTGTTTTTCAAACTGTTGCCGATGAAAGTAGAATTCATTATCCCGCGGAATTCTGTTTGTCGGTTTATACTGGATTTCAATATTCAAATTTTAATGGAGTCTCTAGTGGAAATGTTCTATAATTCATACATTTTTCCACTGAAGAGCTCAGGAGACAATTTTCTCTGAGCGAAACAAGATCTTGTCTGTGCTTGAATGAAATGTTATTCTGATGAGTGATGTTTTTTCAGAAATAGCGCTTCAATTTGCTTCATTGTGTAGATATTTATTCGATTCAATTTTTATATTCTACGTATACAATTTCAGATGAAATATTACTTTCTTTTAGTGAATCGAACGTCTTTGAATGATACACATGTACCTTTCAATAGAGAGTATTTGAAAACATTTTTTGATTTTACTTCCCTTATAAAGTTCTATTTCTATTTTCCGATTCGGAAAAGAAGGACTACAAGAAATAACTCCCCAAAAGTTGATAGAAGTTCCTTTCGTCAGGAAAGTATGCAATGTTTGGGAGAGAGCTTGGATTTCTTGAGATTCTATTCGTTTCTTCAGCTCAAGGTGAATTTTCGATATTTCAGAGCAAACGAAAAGTGGACATTTTTCATCTTCAAAGAAAAAATTCTTTCCATGAAAATTAGAAATCAGAGGGATACTAGTTGCAAAAATCATAGTCAAACAGACGATTATTCAATTCTCAAAATAATTTCATGCCATTATGAAATTGTAAAAATCAAATGATTGACTTGTTTTTTCTCAGATGATTCAAGAATATGTTCTTGTGAAACTTGAAGAAAATTGATGAATTTGCTAGATCTGTCAATCCAGATCATAGTGTATATATATATATATATATATATATATATATATATATATATATATATATATATATATATATATATATATATATGTGTATATATATATATATTTATATGTATATATATATATATATATATATATATATATATATATATATATATATATATATATATATAAGTTCCATAGTAATTCCACAAGTAATTATGGCATTCACGAAGTGAAATTACAATGAAGCAATGCAAAATGTCGTCTTCATGTATCCAGTCGTACCACCATATGAAATCACATATTAATTATATGCATTTCGTGAAAATAATTTCGGGTTATGACTCCCCAGAAACAATGTTGATTCACCTTGTACATTCACCCTGAAATACTATGTGAATTCAGGTATAACCAATCTTACAGTGAATGATACATTTGAAATTCGTGAATTCTGGGCGAAATGTAAAATTGCAATAAAATATAATAGGTTTTTTGAAATTCCAGAACATTCTGGACACACTTGTCAATAATCGACTGTTATTGGCTCACCATTTGGGTTCGTTCAATGCGTTGTTTCGTTTACCTATGGGTTTTCTGCAGTCAGAATGCCGAGTTACCCATTGATATTTTTTAATGGTCGAGGTTTTTTACTCTCTTCGACTACTTTCATTTTTCAGGCACGAAAGCTATTAGGCTATTAGCTAATCATTCAATTAGAGTTATTCAAGTTTTATCAAACTTTTTGATTAATCCAAGTAACCAATTCATCGAGTATTCAGAAAATGTACAATTCATGCTTTATGAAAAAGCAAAAACTCTGGAATCTGAAGTCCTCGAATGAGGTGAGACTATCCAATGAAATCAACAGATTTCATTTCAACTATTTAAGTCACGTGCTCCAACGTTATTTCACGAGTGATCCTTCAATCATTTAATCAAGTCTCCGGTTTGATCAGTGACTTCACTTGAAAGCTTTAACAATTGCAAACTTGTCAAAATTGACGTCATTGATTAAACCAATGACTAGAATCAATGAATGAAGGAACACTCGATTTGTGACATCCATTGTTGAAAGCTCCCCAATTATCACCGCGGAGAAACAGAAATCCTTTCACGTTTTCCATCGTTCAACACAGCTTCCAAGCGATCTCAAGCGGTCTCCGCATAAAAATGATAACAACTCATAGCACTAGGTATGCAATTATCAAGATCTCAGGAAAGCCCCAAGGACGTGATGTATTCATCTACTCCTTAATATTTCCTCAACCTGCGGCGAATATTTTCTTCCGTGGCGTTTTTTGCTGCCTCCATTCAGGCAGTTATTATTTTCAATACCGAAAAGATTCGTGCAGATAACCGCGGGCACCAAATAACAATTGCATGTCGTCTACCATAACTTGCGACCCATTATTTCTTGGGGCAATTGTTATGCACATCTTATAAGCCATTCTTCCCGGTGTATATAATGGAGGCAGCTCGAAACACCGGTGTTTATGATCTAGTGGGTTTTGTTCGCAAATATCACGTTACGTAGTCGACAGATATTTGCAAAAGTAAGCATTTGTTACATATAGAGCCAGTCTGTGAATCACCATGACTTGCTGGCAATGAAATTCAGTAACGAAGTATGTGATGAACTGAATCAGTTCGAACAACTGAAGTAGAAAGTTTATGGGTCAAAGTGACTGAGGAAATGCAACTTCTTCCAAGGAGCATTATGAGCACTTTCGAATTAGGAAATTCCCAAAAATCTGACGTTTCGTAACTGGCCAGCTATTGATTTTTATAGCAATTGATATGTACATCTAATTGGAACATTCATTTCCGCTGAATATGATGGAGGCAGCTCAATAGACCTATGTTTATGATCTAGTGCTTTTTATTCTGCCCGCCAGTCGTATTCGATGAAATATTCGCAAAAAAAAAGATGTTACATATCTGAGATTGCACAATTTCTGAATCATCATAACTTCTCGGCAACGAATAAAATGAAACAAAACGAATTGGTCAGAGTAGCCGAACAATTCCAATTCATTTCAAAGAGCATGAACACGTTTGCTTAGAGTATATGCGATACTTACCTTCTGAAGATTCAACAGATTTTTATGGTTGTTGTTGGCAATTGCATAGAAGATTATGTTGTTGTTTGATATAATCGATCTTTTGGCCAGCTTTTGATCGTTGGAATGCTCTTTATTCAGGATCCATGATAGTATTCTCAACTAATTTCGGAACACCCAATCGGTTCGAGTTCAGCTTGTGGCTAGAAGAGTGAATACAAGTTCAACTACTGGATATCGGATACTATGAAAAATTGCTGTACCGTGGTGGTCATACTAAACGTTATTGAGTTTGATTAATTTTTGTAATAACCTGAAAGGTGATTGATTCATAGTAGCCAGGTGGTTTTCAGAGCTAAGGCAATAAGACTTCTTCATGGGGACTCACTCACTTATACGTTCTTTTCAAAGGAGTGATCCTGACTATATTAGACCTATTATCAAATCTAAGTCGAGAAAATTATTATCTGAAGTTTGTTACGACTTTGCAGTTACCGGCAATATTTATCCACAAAACAACCGAATACATCCTTCCCCGTATTCGGTAAAACTCCTTTTTTTTAAATATTGGTTAATTCTTCCTGAAAATTGAAATCTCTGTTGATAAGTTCCTAACTAAAAATATGGAGTTTCATGATTTATAATGTTCCAATTTTTCCACCAATGAATATTTGTCAGAATTATGAGATAATCTTTGGGCCAGCATTGCAGTAAAAATAGTTTTCGCTATTTCCTCATATCTGTTTTTTTCTGAAATACGTGTCAGAACAAGTACAGCTCATCCAATTCAACCTGGCACGGTAATTATCTCGTGTTAAGATGAAATGGATAAACTTACTGACAATTCCTATATTTGTTAAACAATTTTTGATTCATTGGGTAATATTTTAATATATTCCAGAATCGTAGACGACTCAAGGCACAACACTCTTTTATGTACACATCACCGTAGAAATAAGTAACACCAACATACTGGAACTGAGAGTTTTTGAAGATTAGGTAGATTAGCGTCGACCGAATTCATATTATTTTTCACAATTGATCAATTTTCATCGAGTAATGATTTCTTCGGGTGTCGACAATTTATTAATCAATTGATTGATCAATTGAGAAACCTACAAAATATTTTTTGACCCATTCTTCATTGTTCGTACGTCGTAGCGTATATTCTCTTATTGTCAGGCAGCTTTTGAAATGTTTATGAACGCCTGTCACGATAAACAGCATCAAGAAACCACCCAATAATTCACAAATTAAATTTCAACCGTGGAAACTCAAAGTGGGTGTATCAATAGAGACAGTTCTGACGTTAGAAAAATGTGATATAAAAAGTTCGTATTGTCTGGCCGGAACAACAGAACTTCGAGAGCCGTGGGACTTGATTTATTTGAGAAGTTAATGTGTGGAACATTGTGTCATAAGTTTTATATGCTCTAAACAGCGCGTGAACGAGTGGTGACCTTTGGCGACCCTAGAACGCCGACCACAGAGCAGTTCTGACCATCTATTAGTCTATGAGCCGGTTTGGTAAACAATGACGCAGATTTCTTGCCATTTATGGCGAACTTCCACTGGAAAGCTGAGCAGTGAGTCAGTTTTCAATGGGCGGAGTGATTATAGTTCATTAGCATTATCGAAGACGTCCATTTCAAATGACTTGCACATAATGCGTGTGGCACAAAGTATACAGTGCGGACGTAACAAATATTTGAACGGGAGTAGTTATGACGGTCTTACCATAATTTTCGTGAAAAGGCATCAATAGTAGATGAAAAACTCAAGTCTGATATCACACGCTGCCACAAGGACACCAACGATTTGTTTTCGAATGGGGACGGTGAGCTTTGTGATACCTCATTCGAGAGGTCCTACAATTCTTTATCTAACTTTGGTTCATTTTTGAGAATTGGACTAGCCATTCCTGAGTTATTGTCGGTTATATTTTAAGGGTGCCCATTGACAAAAAAACGTTTTTTAGTCTCACATGGCCACATTGATATAGCTTCGTCTATACGGTAACATCAGATATAAGTCCCAACTTCTTGTCAACGGAGAAAATCAATTTCATTCAACTATAGGTACTTGTTTTGTTTGCATACATAAATAATGGAACTGGCCGGTAACATATTTTTCAATAAACTAATACATTGATATACTCGTTGGTACTTATTCAATTATTATAACGAATTTTTAATCTCATTCTTCAGCTTTTCTGTAAAAGCGGCTTTTTGGACTGAAACCTTATTGCCCCCCACCCTCGATTTTATTTTGGACATTCCACAGAGTATTGAAATATTATAATTCAGCTGAAAAGAAGATTATCTTTAATCACCCTTCATGTTACTTTGTGTAAATATCAACATTAATTTTTTCCTTAGGGTCAAGATTTGAGTCAAAAACAACCCTAGGTAACATATAGTAAGTAGATACAATTTCAATTATTATCGTATAGTTGTTTTGATAACCTGAGTCTTTCTACCGTAATTTTTTTATGATACCAATGCAAATTAATACATCAAAACTACATACTACATTATTCAATTATTATAACGAATTTTTAATCTCATTCTTCAGCTTTTCTGTAAAAGCGGCGTTTTGGACTGAAACCTTATTGCCCCCCACCCTCGATTTTATTTTGGACATTCCACAGAGTATTGAAATATTATAATTCAGCTGAAAAGAAGATTATCTTTAATCACCCTTCATGTTACTTTGTGTAAATATCAACATTAATTTTTTCCTTAGGGTCAAGATTTGAGTCAAAAACAACCCTAGGTAACATATAGTAAGTAGATACAATTTCAATTATTATCGTATAGTTGTTTTGATAACCTGAGTCTTTCTACCGTAATTTTTTTATGATACCAATGCAAATTAATACATCAAAACTACATACTACATTATTCAATTATTATAACGAATTTTTAATCTCATTCTTCAGCTTTTCTGTAAAAGCGGCGTTTTGGACTGAAACCTTATTGCCCCCCACCCTCGATTTTATTTTGGACATTCCACAGAGTATTGAAATATTATAATTCAGCTGAAAAGAAGATTATCTTTAATCACCCTTCATGTTACTTTGTGTAAATATCAACATTAATATTTTCCTTAGGGTCAAGATTTGAGTCAAAAACAACCCTAGGTAACATATAGTAAGTAGATACAATTTCAATTATTATCGTATAGTTGTTTTGATAACCTGAGTCTTTCTACCGTAATTTTTTTATGATACCAATGCAAATTAATACATCAAAACTACAATAATTGATGATATTCTAGAATATTTCATAATTCAATGACAATTCCACTGAGATATACCAATGCAACAGTTTTTGAATAGATTGAGGTTTGAATTATTGATAGATAGTTCCTTGTGTTATTTTTCTTAAGCAAATGGCGTTTCAGCAAGTTTGACCGAACTGGGAACGGAATAATGATCATATTATGTGATACTAGTCATAGAATTTCATTCACCCCTTGGCTTTAGGTAGGTTTGTTTTTTTCTTGAGATTTTTCCCAACTCTTCCGAATTCCACATGTTCCTAGAACAGTATTTGTACCTTCATCAAGGCGATTTCTGCGAAACAAATGAATTAATAGTTTTAATAACTCGAACACATCATGTTCTTGAGCCTTTCAACTTTCAGAAAATAAATTCTTGGAGATTACAGGATATTTTCATTTCGCCTGAACTGCCTAAAAAAAAGAGAATTAGATAATAAAACATGAACAAAACAAAAAAGTCTTATGAGACCACGCCGTAGAGATTCCTCAAACATTGGTAATATATTATTCCCAAATGGTATTTCCAGTGTATGTAGTGGATCTGAGAGTATCACACTAGCAAAAATATCAACACCAAAATCAAACTAAGAACAACTTACTACATTCAAATCTTACATCTACTATTTTATTTCGATAATGTAGCAATTCTATTCTAGGGTTTTTGTTTTCAATTCGATATATGAATCTTCAGATTATTCTAGAAATATTATTCATATTGTGAGTTTTTAATTCATTTATTTATACAATTCCGTTTGTCCTTTCTAAATCTATGATTTCTAATGAATTTTATTTTTCATTGTGTCCTGGGAAATCTTCAATCTACTTTATTGAATAGCCGTAAAAGCGTGAGGATTTCTGAATCCTACCAGTTGATGAACTAGATACGAGATTTAAATGGAGAGCTCTACCTATAGACAAAAATTTTTATTCTTCATCCGAGGTTATACTTCCAAGAAGCAGGTTCAGGGAGAGGTCATGACTACGATAAGCAGCTCTGTATTTCACTCCTAACGCTCTGGTGGTGATATTTTGATTGTAATTTTCTAACCAGATTTGTGGTCTAGGCCCACGGACTAAAGTACTCCACAAAATCCATGTTAGGTTTCTTGAAAGCTGCTGAGCCGACTACTTAACTCACTGCAGTACAAGAGCAGTCGCGGCACGCCACGATGAATGTAAATCATAATTTTCTTCCCAGAACTAGCAATTAACGACGTTCTCGAAACAATTTGCCCTACAAACATGGGCTGAATTATAGAACATAACACCAAAAACATAATCTCAATAATTTCGTAATTATCGGTTCGGGACGAGTGCTCCGTTTCAGAGGTGAGTTATTAGATGGCCATGGGAAAGTTTTAATTGATTCGAAAAGTTCGGGAGTTCTACGATTGATTGAATCTGCGCAGTCAGGGAGGATTAATAGGGCGGGTTAAAGCCATAGCGAATGTTGGAAGTTTGATATTAGTGGCTGCATGTTATCAATTTATGTCTGGAATCTATAAGCTGAGCTTCAGGCAGTAATAGGTTTCAGAAATCGTCCGGTGTTGTATACTTTATGGAAAGCAATAGCATGAAACCACATCAATATCAAATTCGGTAATATGTTTTCATGTAACAAGTGCAGAAAGTAAGTGTTTTCACAAATGAAATGACGTACGTTGAACATAAAGATTCACTCTGCTCAGTTTTGGATAATTCTGAATTCCATTGGTATGACTAATAAACTGGTCAAGGTATTTTGTTGCTTCCTTTGATATCACTTCGAAAAAAAGAATAAACGACAATTGAAAATCTATTGTTCACAGGAAGACATTTTTAATTGGAGTTAGCACGCGTTGAATGTAAGAAACACTTATTGCACGAATCCAATACTAGTATTAGACAGCAAAAATGAAAATCGAACTACTAAATTGCTTCTATGGAAAGTTATTCCTTCAAATCAATGCTAACAATTCCGGAATCAGCCGCATTTTTGAATGGATTCTACAGTGATAGCATAGGCGGTGTTTTCAGAATTCAACGCATTTGAGTATAACAAATTTTTCTGACTAGGATAATGCAAAATTGTTCACAGGTCTTACTTATCAATGAACCTTGCGTGCCGTTGTTACAGTTTCAAATATGACATTCCTGAATTCTCAGAGAAGTACTCGATGCAAGATTTTACTTTTCATTATTCCACTAGTGGAATACAGCGGTACTCGATATGGTCAATATGTGTGATTTTAGATAAAAATAAATTATATTCAAACTAAAATTGCATCTAATCCACTGATACAAGACTTCTTTCGCCGATTTACCAAAGATCCAATCAGTCTCCCATCACATTTTCGTTATATATTCGGTGGAAACACTTTATCTTTGCAACCCCTACCAGACTGGCATCCCCTTGACTAGCATCGATAATTTATTCATCGTTTGGTTTGGGGTCTTCCCAATCAGCAAGCTAGCTTAAACTGCATTTGATTACCCTAGCAGAATAGCTTTCGTTCAATTTATACGTTGAAAAGAGAATATATAGTTTACATTCCAAGAAATCAACGTCTCTCAATCCAAAAAATTATTGGAAAGATTGTGACTGAGAATAAACAAAAATCCAATACGATAGTGAAGTTTCAATAGAATAATAAAGTCAGTATCTTATATGAATATACACAATGAGTTGAAAACACTATAAAAACGAGAGAAACAGATTGAAGAATGATGTGAGAGGATAACTTTCCTTTGGAATTGAATTCACAAAATTACAACAAAGTTTTAGCATTTATGAAAAACAAATACACTGAACTCTCTTCAGTTAATCGATAGTTTTAGTATTCATACATATATAAATCATAAAAACAATGGACTCGGAGTGAAAACATGTAAAGTTATTGTTTGTTGGGTTTAAATAGGTGAAGTCTGGATGAACGTCGTCTCCCGATATTTTTAATATTTATCAATTATTTTATTGCAAATATATACTACAAAATTGTTAAGCGTCACGTAAATCCAAAACTTCTAATGGTGCACTGTTCTCAATTCGGGCGTGTTCAGCAACTTTGAAAAGTGGTGGATCAGTGGGATGTGGATGAAATCCACTCTTTGGACAGTTTGCAATGAATTGTAAACCATGAGTTGAGGTTAATTTAAATAAGCCAGTTTCATTATATTTTGGCGAGCATACTATTGCAATAGCTTCGGGCATCAGTAATTGATAAGAACAATGAGTGTGAAGATCCACGCTTGAAAGAAATGCTGTTTGCGTAGGATGAGTATGAATCCACCCTATTATATTAAATTATGTTGATCTTGGAAATCAAACATTTTTTCCTCGTTCATCGTCATACAAGAATCCGATGTTCCTTTTTGGTTTGGTAAAATCATATGAGTTATGATCAAATCATTCATCACTAGTTTTCCTGCTAGTATGCCGCATGTCTCAATGTTTTTGGAAGTATTGCTCTGTGCCATGGCTTGGAACATCGTCATTACTTTCGCTGGTATTACTACAGGACAAATTGCTGCCTTTTCACCAGGTTGAGAAGATCTTGTAGGAAAATGTGATTCAAAGTGTTGAGTAGCTTTTTCACCATCTTTGTCATAGTTAAAAACAATTCCACATACTGGGCATGAATGAGTTGAAGGCGACAGTATATCAGGATGTTCGATATTTACATGAGTGGAGTTAACGCCTTCACTAGTTCCATTTTCTTCTGGAAAGTCACTGGGCCGATAGTTACCTCTTTCAGTGAAGCGAATTGATAATGAACTTGAACTGGGGCTGCTTGGTATTGTTCTGGATGTCGAAATGAAAGATCTTATTTCTTCTTCAGATTTGGTGTATTCGTGCATTCTTTGTGGATGATTGAATATTTCGTCAAAACTTTTATTTGCAGGAATAGAACCTAGGATAGATGTAGCATTTCCTTTTTGTATGGCAATACTGATGCGTTGTATCGAAAAATTTTTTGCTCTTCCGTCATCTGTTATATTGATGAGTTTTTGACCAATATGGTTGATCAGTTCAGAGGCATAGCTACCAAAAGTACCGTGAGTTTCAATAGCAACAGGGTAGAAGATAAATTGGTCCCTCAAACTGGAATATTTCCTCAATTTCAATTTTTCTGCTGAATCAGCAGCTCCACCAGCATTTCTCGATGTTGAATCAACATGTGAAGTTGCAACTGTATCGACGCAAGTGAAATCCCATACCAAAGGTTTTCCGTGGTTCCATGGAATAAGAGACATTCCATCCGATCTCTTACCATCATCACGAATGATTCCTAACGGTTCTAAGATAGCAATATTAATTATTAATTTATTATGGAATATTCGAGAATGAGACCAAATGCGAATATATATGAGATAATGACACATTTTTCGGAATTGTAACCAGAAGACGAATTGGGATACAATAGATAAAAATATTGTGAATAAACTTCTAATTTTCATTTTATTGTTATTTACATCACAGTTCACTTTGATAATTTTTTTCTCGACCAAATATGGTTTCCATCATTTGATGAAATTTTAATGGTTTCACTGATTTCATCTTCCTTTTCACAGAGCGAACTAACTTCATCATATTTCGTATCTATTTTCTTTTAATTTTTCTCATATTATCATCGCAATTCATTTCCTCAGCCATTCTTCTGTAACAGCTGTCATAATATCAATTCAGCTTTTTTTATTTCTAACAGTTTTTTTGTCCTTCATTTTATTGTTAAAAAGTCTCATATCTTATTTCGTGAGTTCATTATTTCACTTCCCATATTTTTGTCGTTGTCAAGTGTTCTTCTTCTTTTATCTTCACACGAAAATTGTAAATTTTGACAGTGATCATTTTCGTATTCAATATTAGTGTTTAATTTTCTGATGCTCCGTTGATGAAATTCGGACTCTTTCCTCAAAATTAAACTGTATCTGGATTATTTGGTTTGTGGGAAGCAGTTCCAATGTAGTATTAACGAAATGTTATATTATTCCACGAGATTCTGGAAACTTATACATGATCTAGCATGATATAACACATATACGATTTCCAATGGTTTCTGCTTTTTGAGTTAATGGTATTTTGACTATCAAAATATCCAATTGAGTATAATCAATTAATAATTGCAAATTTGATTGAGTGGTTTCGAACGGCAATAAGAAACGTTGTGGAAAAATCTGCTCGACTATTAGCATAAATCCTGGAGAGCGAACATTTGTAATGAAGAACAAGAAGAGATACTCCGCAAACGAATTTAGCATCAGGATAAATCCTCCTACTCAAATTTTCGAAACAATAATTCAAGAAATGAATTTATAGAGCAGCCCATGGAAACAAAGGCAATACGGTTGCAAACCCACCGGTGCCATAACAAGAGATTTATATTTTTGCTTTATGGTACCGCCTGTTTTATTTTGATATTATCTCCAAGTGTTTCAAGCTGTGAATTTTCTCGTGGGATGAATCATCGACAGTGAAAGTTCTGCTACGATGAGTTTTTCATACCTATATAGCAAATCTTAGTCTCGATTTGCTCATTTTGTAATTTCATTCTTTCTTACCGAAATTACCGAAAAGAGGCAAGTTTAAATTATGTGATAATATACTCGACTGTGAAGGTAGATATCATTCGAAATAAAAGTTCCTTGAGAAAAAGAGATTGAGTAATGAGAAGAATGATAGATACTGTGAAATTCACAAAAAATAATAATAATAAAATATTGAACCAAAATAATTGTGGGTATAGTCATAACATTTCAAATAGTACTATTGTCGATTATTGGGTATTTTTGTTGGACTTTTTTGGGGTTACATATATTGTGTTGAAATTAACCGACCGATACAAGATGAGAATCCATTTTTGCTGAAAAGTAGTAACGATGATTCAGGTGTAACAAGTGGAACCATCTTTGAATGGCTCACAAAAAATTATTATAATTCATTCGAATCTTATTTGAGGTCTTGAATTTTTGTCTTTTTGACAACTGAAATATGCGGAATGAAATCTCAAATTATTGGGATTTTCAAACAAATCTCAAATTCTCCGGTTTGATACTTTGTCTTTTTGTTTCTGAGTCTCTTTGTAAATATCCATGACAGATAATATTAAACTGATATTAATCGACGCGCTTTTCGCTAACAAGTTTAACATCTTTGGCTTTTTCAGAGGTATATCCAAGTTTTTGATAGTGACTTCGGCATGGAAATCGAAATGTCAAATTATTCAACATTTTGCCCAAGCATTATCTCCAAAAAGGACTATCTTCTAAAGCTCGTTCATTTACATCTTATTTTGTGAGGTAGTGCAGGCAAGCACTACCTGTAGATACTTTTCTCAGTCCGATCATGACTTCATCTGTTGATTACTTCAAATAATTTCTAAATATCAATCTGAATAGTAGGCTTGATGGATGAGAACCTCTTCAGCATCCATATTATTTTAACGTATTGCTATTTCTAGACTCTCTAATCTCTTATGCATCGAGCAGTCTCGTATCATTGATATTGATCAGCCTCAGAATCCTTCTCTGATTTTATTATCATTGAACAGAACATTCTGGGCGACAATGAACTATTTTACCTCTGTGTAAGAGATATTGACTGCCACAGAATTGATTTATTTGAATCTATAAGGAACAAAAGTGATAATAAGTAACAAAAGTAATAATGCCATTACGCTTATGGCTATATGGACACAGCTTATCTCTTTTATTTGTAGTTTGAAGCAAAAATCCACGGACACATAAAGTTTGATTGTGAGCGGGACATATTTTGAACATATCCCTCAACACATGCATTCAACTCCTCAGTGAGGAGGTGTCAAAACCCTAATGTATCAAAAGAAAGGTCGAGTGACACATCAAAATTATCTTTCTAATTATACCTTATTTATAGAAATTAACTCAGAGATTTAGGGAGAAAACTTCTTTGAGGAAATTCATCAAAAAATTTTGGTATTGATGGAAAATAAAAATAAGATTTTGGTATCAGAAATCAAAACATTTACAATCACTTAGTGGTAGGTTTCAATGTTTTTTGTAACAGAGTTTTTTATAACAAAATGAATATGTTGTTGAAATTATTTATTGAAACTTGAAACGATACTTCAACAGGAGTTGAAAACATGACCCATCTGCTTCCATACCATATTTATATTTTGTTGAAAATAAAAGTTATCACTCTCTACTCGTTCTGGAATGGACTAAACCATGTTTTATTGTAAAATTGAAATAATTTCCGCAGAAACCAAAGTGAATCAAATAAACGTTTGCCCAAATCATTTTCCTACACTAATCTGCAGTTTTTCCAGCAAATGTTGAATAGGGAATTTGATTGTGTTGGAAAGAAATCTTGCTTTCGTTACAATGAAGTTATGCTGAAATATTTGTAGTTTTTCTGATTCTTTAAATTTCCAAAACTCATTTCTATTATTCATCAATACCAAAATTATAGGGTTGATGTTCTTAACGCCGATTTTGCATTGGTTGTTTGGGTAAATTTCAATGATAGGTTATCAATGGAAAGATAATTCTGTACATTTTCACATGATATATCACTCAAAGGCAGTGGTCAACAAATATATGTGAAATGTGTTCCTCCGAGAGCAATCTTTACGTGTCCGAGACCTTTTGCTCCAAATACCAAATCAAGAAGGAAAACTAGGTGCATACTTTCCGATGGACCACCCTATATAGACCTACTTTTAGGCGTGTATGACGTTTCGACGATAACATTTCACCCCTGCTTCTCGCGGCAGCAGGAATTACAAAAACAAAATCCACCGCCATTAGATGAATTACCCGCGTCTCGCATTTCACGCGATACCTTTGTGAGTTCCCCGGGAATTACAATATAAGTAGGGGCGCGAGGCAAACAAATTACTCTCATAACCTCTGCCACGGCTTTTATTACAGTAATACCGAACAGGATGAAAAGGTATGGCACATCCCGCATCGTTCGTTCAAGACCTGATATATTTTATTGTGTAATTGTGATTGATGATCTGCCGTAACGAGGGCGAATATCGAGACAGATGGATTGTGCGAGAGAGAGAGCTCTAGCTGGAAATGATTATAGGGTCAAGCGTGAATCAAACGACAGGAGATGCGACTCATCATAAACTTTATATGTTTGAAGTTTGTTAGTCTCAGGAAAAACCAACAGGAAAAACCTACTTCGGAAAGGAGTTCCAAAGTTCATCTGATCTATTGAAAAAAGAACCTTGAGCAAGAGAAGTTTGATAGGTCTTCAAGATCAGAACAAAGGGGTGGAAATTCTTCACTCGTTGGGTTATCCGTGTTGATATGGCCAAGGGTAAAACGATTGACGACAATTGAGAAGACCACTTACCCTGAATATTTCCCTCATATATAAAATGTCCTATAAGAGCAATGCAATTATCGAAAACTTACAGCGGTAATTGCATTGTATCAAGTCACCATAAAAACACATTTGAAACCGTATCGCTAGACGTCAGTAAACAACACAAATAAATGTCAAGTAGACTTCAAAAATAGAAAAACATTTTGCGTTTAGGTGAGTACTCCATACAATCTATAGAGGAAAGTATAAATGATATTCGGTTATTTTCATATTTTGTAAAAGAGCCCTCGTCCTTCGGACTCAGGCACTTTCACCAAAATATGAAAATAAACTCTTGCAATTTTTAGATATCACGTTTTCTTGCAAAATTATCGGTAATTTTTATGCACTCGTGCAATTATAACCGAAAATATCTATAGAAGATGAAAAAGTCGCCAACCCTCCTACGATGCTCCAACGAAGTGGCAAAGAATCACCAACATGCCTTCCTCTGAATAGAATCAAGAAGCTTCAATGAATGTTTTTGTGCCGAGCCCCACACATGAGAACTACATTCCAAGACAGGCCGTATCTGTGCCTTGTCACTGTAAGGATATTTTGTTGAATAGTGCAAGGATCGAATTGTGTCATCTTTCAACATTTACAACCAAAACTATGTCAAATATTTGAATTTTCATAGTATTTCAGTGTCCTCATTTTAGTATTGTATATCCACTTTTTTTAAATATTTTTCTTCTTCATTATTTAACATAACTGACTATATTCTGAATGGAACGAATCCAGAGCCTATATCTTTTGCCTGGTAACCAATCTACAGAATTATTCTTTGGTTTTCTGAGCCAGTAATTATCATCGATTAAATTTCTGTTGAGTGTGCTTAAATGAATGTTTTCACCGACACTGAATTATGAAAAATAGTCCTTTCGGGAATTTATTCGTGTACAAAATATAGAACTGTTAGACGTTTCAACTCTCATACTGAAGTCATTATCAAGAAGTTAATACAGATTTTTATCAATACAGCAATCTCACCAATCAACCCTGTTTCTACTTCGTGTTACTGGTATATAATTTCTGCACCACACCTGAACGGGCAGGAAGACGAGGGATCTGATCGAGCAATGCAGATGAAATTGTAATGAGTTTTTTCGAGCCTTTTTTGAATACCATTTACTAGCGAAGTTATTACATTATTGTGGTTTGGCTGGTGAATTTGGGAGGTAGTTGATTGTTTAGATAGCGGTATTCGAAGAAATATATCTATAAGTACTTGAAAATGATTCCAGCATGGGAATTGCAGTGTCGAATAGTTCAACATTTTGCACATGGATTTATTCCTAAAAGGACTATTTTTTATCATTTTATATCAGTCAAGTGTGTTGGAATTTTGAAATGAGTGTTTGATACATAGAAACGTGGTACCTATAGACCTACTGAAGGTTACTGTATACGATTCCCATCTAGACGGAGGACACGGCTTTCGGATACATGGAACATCATTTCCCTAGTTCTAGACGTGATCAATAATTATTATACCACTACACGCCTGCTCCCTGCTGTAATTACCTGTCTTGAGAACTACTCGAATAATCGATATTGATGCTCCATTCAGTTCATTATTCTCCATGTGAAGACTCCGAATGAACTGATTTAAGGATATATCTCCTTGGAGATGTATATTCTGAAGGCGTGTGTGCAGTTATATCAATACTTTCGAGAAACCCATAATGATTTTCAGTCGTATGATATACGATATGCAGGATGTTCGTGACAAACATTTTCATAGTTTTCGTTGTCGATAAATTTCGTCCTTCTGGTTTGTAATAAAACGTAGCTCGGTGAATTATTAGCTATTCTGTACTGCATGCTAGCACCGTACGAATTACGACCACCTATTGTTTAGAAGTTGGGGTTTCTTTATTCCCTACACCATTGGTACATACTTCTATAAGTGGCGGATATAATCTATGTGTGGTCGATATCAGTTGCAGGTCTGGTTCTGTGGTATTCATTCTACAAGTTGTGGATTGTGACCAAGAGTTTTTCGAAAGAAAATAGATTGAAAATGAATTCAAATTGTTTCGAAAAACAGAAACGAATTTTGAAAAATGTTTTACTTGATATGGAACTAACGGGAATTTTAAAATGGAAGTTGCTGGCCAAATACAACCATTGTCCCCAGTTTCGAGTATAAGAAAGCGATGTCACAATGGAGTATTGATGATTAAAAACATAAAAACATATTCGAATCGTGATGTATCATTTAATATATTTCCCGCATTGAGCAGACAAGTTGGGGAGTGATGTCGAGCCGGGAAGAAGACTTGTAGCTTTGGCAAGAATATGAGGGAAGTAGCAGTGAAGCAACATTATTTTAGGAGCTGCTTCATAATGTTTGTACAATTTGTAATGCTGAGTTTACAAAATAGTTATTGATCAAATAACGTGAACTTTCATGGCCGGAGGTAACTGATTCAAGGGTGTTATTCGGGTTTGTTTGTCGTGTTTTTACTCCTGACGTTTCGCTTACACCTGTGGTAAGCATTATCAAAGTCTATGAGGTAAAGGACGCAATATTTTCATTCTCATAGCAAATACTACCTCGCTAACATTTTGGTCCATTTCATATCTGCTTTCGCGACGGAAGTTCACTATCTTGGAGATGGGCGTGGCTTGTTTTCTATTAGCTGATTTTGGTCGTGTATACTTCAGTGCAGATAACCAGACTTTATTGATGTTCATGCCTTTTTCTTTTCAGTTGAAATTGTCTTTTTGTTTGTGTATCTCTATTGCCTCTGTGTAATCTGGGATAGTAGCTCAGAGTCCTGTCTAGCACTTGAGTTTCGTCAAATACAATTACTACTCTACGCGACGTTTTAGGCTTTGGGATGGATCTCTGGCTTGTACTTGCACGCCATATTTATTCATTACAGGTTTCCGTTAGAATTTTCATTTATGTACCATAAAATATTAATTTCATGAACACATTATATGGCGACAGTGTCTCATACTTAACAAATTTAAAAAATTTATAGTAGACATTGCAAACACTGTATCAGCTTCCTTAAAAATACAAGAATTCTTGCCACAGCTGTTGAATTATTTTTAATAGTGGATACAAGAAATAATAATGATAATTGGACTCGTTATTGGATGTTGTCATTTACATCGTGCTACAAAAGCTACTTTCCAGTTGAGTATATATGTCTTGAAAAGAACTAGTTGTCAAAGGTAGAGAAAAATATGGTTCACCGAGGCCATAGGTGAACGAAGTTTGTATACTTTCTCATTTCTGATAATTTGGAGAAATATTGAATAGTGATGAAGAAATGAATATTTCAGTCTATTCTGTATCCCAAGTATGCATCATTTCTTCTGTCTGCCATTGCCACTTCAATTACGTGTAGCTTCTGATGCTATAATTCATCCATTTTTGAATAACATCTGCCGACGTAGAGGCCTTTGGCATTTCTATCATATTAAAGAATCTAGGTTATGTCTCACGAGTATTGCTGAAAGTCAGTTATCTGCTGAAATAACAGGAGCATTTTAAACAATGAAAATGTACTGGCCATGAGCAAAAGATACCAACGTCGAAGAATTGAGTACTGTAATTTTGAAAATATGTGTGTAGTGGTTACTGAAGAGGTTTGAGATTGTCAGAAAAGGGCCTGAGTAACCATAGCTCATCTGTCCGTCAGGTTTCGAAATGATGTGTGATAACGTGTTATGACTAGCTTGTTTCTTGCAACTTCATTGGTGTGTAAACGCTAGCGGAGATCTAGGCACTTCCTTGATTCCAATGAGAAGAATAACTTTATAAATAAAATAACAACAATCCTTTCCAGCAATCTGAGTGAACGATTTGTTCACCCTACAACTTGAAAACAGGTCGAAAATAAACACATTCCCGAATTATATCAAATACACGTTTATTTATTCATATCACTGTGCAGTAAGAAACATTTCCCATCGATTTTCAACTCGACTTCTCAGAGAAGAGACCCCGAGTTCGTCAATACGAAAAACCCTTTCAAAGTAAAGCCGACAATATCTGCCCTGCTTCTACTCACAACAAAAGCCCCTCAAACAAAAAGATCGTATTGTCATTCACGTATCGAGCGACAAAGGAAAACAACTCGTTGGCTGGCAAAAAAGGTGACGAAAGCACCCCTATTTGCTCAGGTCGTTGTAAATAATCGCGTCCTGAAGAATTGAAGAGGCTTCCGCCAAGAGAATACGTGCTCAGACTTGATACGTTCTGTCTATGAATATGGTAATGAGGTGGGGAGCAGAGCCAAGATGCTTTTTATCTTCTTGTTTGAACCACACGGCCTTTCAATTATGTATAATTTTGCATTTTTTACCATGTCAATGGGACACTTCCCACTTACGGGATATTTTGGGTCGCGGTGCACGGTTATTGAATGACAAATTTCACTTATTCAAGCGACTCGTCGATAATCGTGAGGATCTTGTCGCTGCTGTCAGAATGATTGATGAGTTCGAAGGAAAAGTTATGCATGCATAGTCCTTCTGGTTGGGGCTATGCAAAGTGTTCCATCATTCAAGGATTACTTGCTCGTTGCCGAATGTAAAAACTTCTTATGTTCTGAAGAAATGTCAGCCAATAACATACATTGACTAGTACAATGATTTGCTTCAATAGTCGTGGCCAATGCATCATAACCAAAGGAAACTATTTTATTGCATTTGTAGAGGTTATTGAAAAACATCGATACCTCTATATATTTTGCTTGTTATATTCATAAGCTCTCCTGATGACTTTGCTCTGTATTGATTCGATAATCGACAATTCACTTGAATGGATATTTATCGAAGATAGCTTGTCGATTGTGATTATGAACAACTCAAAATGACTTATTCCTCAAAAAAGTTCAGCCAGATCACTATGACAAGCATAGACCAGTTCTGACCTTGCTAGGGATACTGTCTCCAATAGGTATTGAAGAATGTTATATAAGAAATTATATCAGCATAAGAATTACAAACTCATAACAAAAGGAGATTTTTCTGGAAATATGATTTCTCAAAATATTACTGAAAAAAATCTCACTGAAAACTGTATGCGTACTTTTAACGTACTTTTTCATTGAAGTCATTTTAAATTTTTGCCATACGCAAATTCATGCAATGCAATTTCTCGAGTGGAATACAAAAAATATAGCATGTGAGTGAGGAAACTAGTCGATACTTGATGGAAATCCATAATGACATAATTAGATAACATTTCATGTCTGAAACTATTGTACAGTTATTGACTGATTTTTTATCTATTTCAGGTATGATCAGAAAATGGTTCCAGGTTCTGCAGACTTGAGGGAGATATTAGTGAGTCACATCATGTTCCTAAAAGTACTATTGAATGATATAGATTTCAATATGAAAATCTAAAATTGAAATGCAATTATGTTGTATAATTAACATACTTATTGAAGTATAATATGTCAATATGGAACCTTCGGTGAGAAACTGAAATTTTTTCATAAACAGAATTGAGGAGTAGGATATAGAACAGAAACAATCAATAATAATAGAGATAAAACACATAAATCTGGAAAATCAGAAGTTTGAAATTTTGAAATTGTTCATGTTGACAATAAGGGCATTTAGGCTTAATTATTCAGAATTTTTTGAAAACAATAAACTGAAAAGTTCAAATTGTTTACTAAATGATTAATTCGACTTCGACAGTTATCCTTTGTTAAAATTATTCAATTAATCAAGAAGAAGATATATTTTTTGAAATATCTATGTATGCACATGTTGTTGTCATTTTATAAGTGGTATGGTTCTAGGAATCAGGGTTACTTATAGTAGACCTACCATAATTATCTTCATGGATAAGAAATGTATTCGAGGATCTTTCAACAAAGAATAATTCAGTTTTATACTACGTTCGGTTGAAAAAGAAACAGTGTATCGAAACATGTCGAGAAGACAATAAATTCTGCTGAAATTTAATCGTGTTTCACCTTTTAGTGTCATATTGTACTACAGTACTTAGTGTTTCATTTCTTTTTTATTTTACAAAAAAAAAACTCATTCCTCATCATGAATTCATGAAGTGAATTGATGCAAAGGTAGTAAAAAATTGATGAAATTGTATTAACTTAATATATTTTAACATTGCAAGAATACTCATTTTTTCAGAATTTAACGAAATCCCTTGGACATAAAATGCGGTATGTGAAATTAATGGGATATTGCAAAAAATCCTGATCTGAACCATGGTAATTCCATGTTAGTCAATTATTCATGAATTGCTTTTTCGGATTTTTCATAATAAGTATGATCATAATTCCCAAGGAATTTTCGAGATTATTTAAGAGACTTGTCAAATTGAACAACCAATTTGAAAAGTATAACCAATTTTGTAAATTTCATCATGTTATCTGCTTTCTTCTTCTCCGAATCAAAAATTGAAAATTACAGCTTCTATGAAAGAAGTAATATTGAACAGAATTGCAAACACTCTCTTGACAGGTATCATTCAAAGACGTTCAATTCATTCGCAAAAAGAAAAGGGCCAAAAAATAATTCATCAAAGTCCATTCTCTCTACAAAAAAACCTATGTTATCCTAATGTTATCTACCTATGGCCTATGATTTTTTGGCTATCAGACATATTACTAATATCACTCAGGGGCAGTTTTTTGATATAAGAATACACGAGTTATCTGTCAGACAGATGGAAGAAGAGAGAGGGTGTGTAATGAGTAATGTTTGTCAGGAATAAGGATAAAAAATGTTGGTTAATTTGATCTGATAGGTATCGTGCATTGAAAAACCAGTCCTTAGTCGGGCACTTAATATACACGAGCTTTCGAACTTGTGGGAAATAAAAAGTATACCGAAATCAAACTAGTTTCGATACCTCGAAATTATTCAATAAAAATCCGTATCCAACAAAAATAATCACATTTTTCTGTACTATTCTCACAAACAATCTCGTAAGAAAAGTACAGGCAACTGTGATATTTTTTGTGAAATCGATAATGAACAAGCAAATGCTTCTTATATTTGTTAAGCTAAATTCTTATATTTCATAAGCTCAGAACGAAAATGAAATCGATGAGAAAATCGAATGAGTAGTCTTTCACTTCTAGAGTAAATTTGAGATGATTGAAGGAACAATTGAAATTATACTTGTTTCATGGAAATCCCTTCTTTTATTCCATTATAAACGATGTGGAAAGATTACCTATCGTTTTAAACTTTCCTCCAGAATTGAAATCAACTATAAGATCAAAGAACTCCGTGAGTCAGTCACCAAACCTCGCCAAAGCCAACTTGATCGAATGAACTCATTCAATTAGACACAGCCCCTCATCAAAGAAAAAACCAACGAGATCCGCACAAATTAACGAAACAAATTCCCTTTCATCCGATGCATCTTTAACGAAATCATCGAGCTCCCACCTCGCGTGATTTGGAATACCTCCCCCGGCAGTGCGCCTAGAGTAATCAAATTGGTTCCTGTTAGGGTGAGATGGGAAAAGAACCACACACAGAGATAAAGCACTACGCCGAATTGATGCGAGGATATCTGCGAGTGCGGTAAGTGATAACAGGCCGGAAACGAGACGGTGATAAGACGAGGTTGCAGCGAGTGAACCGCATATTGGATTACAGGGGTTGTTTGGATTTGCAGCGGTGGGATGCATTGCAGACCAGGTCTGACTTGATCGAATTTGATTCGAATGCGACCGGAATGTTATCACGTAGGAGTATGTACTGTTTGAAAGTATTTATTTTGTGGTTGATGATTTTTTTCTCCGTAGTTCTTTTGGGTTGTTGACCCACGATCTGGAAACAAATTATTCAGATGAAATATTGGAATCTATAATACATGTGTAGAAAGGTAGACTTCTGATCTACTCCAGGAAGTTGCTGGGTCCATTGATGAAACAGCTCTTCTTGAACAAAACACGTCCTATAAGTCAGCAACTTCTTGTATTTCGTAAAGTTGACTATAACATTGAAAACGGAAACCAAATCCATTTCCGTTTTTGAATCCTATTCAGAAATATTTATCTCTATATTGGTGTTCGAAAATCTATCAGAAATATAAGATTAGACATTTTTCATTTAATTGAATGACATTATTCGAGAGGAGTAGACAGGGCGATTAAGATGTATAAAAACCCTGGTGTTGCAATTGATGCCATAATATTTTTTTGATTTCATGGCGACACTCTTACCATTGTTTATAGAGATATATTTCGTCAATGCCTGTGTAAAAAGAATTTGAAGCGTTTTTGTTACGCCATCTACAGTATAATGTCGATATTAACGTTTATTTGACAATGCACGACAAAGCTTTCTACTCTCAAGGGAAAAATAGATGCAGATTTCTATCTGTCAGTTTGACAGAAATGAAGCGTCAAAATAAGTTGATGATAGAAGTTTATAAATAGCCTAAGAGCCAGCGATCGCCAGACTTACGTTATTTTATAAAAGCCGAAAGTTCATCTGCGCGTGTCCCCAACAAAGGTGAAAACAATCAGAGACTGTGGAGTTTAGATCTTGGTTGCTTGGCCAGGAAATAGACAGCAAAGATTTTTATCCAAGTCATGTGTTTTCTTATATATTTCTTACGGATGTCGTAGCTTCAAGCGCACATTTTCTTGATTACTTATACATAACGTCAAAAGATGGCAAGCAATTCAGCAACAGATGTGAAATAATTTCATCAATATCTTAGATCATTCATATTTTTATAAGTACTTTCAGGATTGAACTATTATTTTCCGTATAAACTTCTATTGTCAACACTCCTGTGAAGCTTCATCATCTTTCTGCCAATATTTCAGTCAAACCATTTTATCAAACTGACAAATAGATATCTGCACCTACTTTACCCTTCAGAAAAGATAAATTTCTCTTACATTGACAAGTAAACAGAAATATCGACATTATAAGCAAGATGGCGTCACAAAAACCCTTCAAATACTGTCAAACGTAAGTATAATTATGATTTAATGAAGTTGAGGGGTGTCTGGCAGGGGGTTGGAACCAGAGTAAGTGTCTGGCAATGGATGATGTGATTTCTAATATCATTCCGAAGAAGATATGAAAAAGCTGAGCTTTATACTTTGACGAAAGTGAGGTACTATAGTATACGCCTTTGCTACCTGGTATCTGAAGAAGTAACTATCATCCAAACTTCATAGTCGCTGATCGTTCTCACCTGTATTAGGGGAATATGCAGAGAAACTTTCAGCTTTTATAAAATAACGAAGGTCTGGCGGACGCGGGCTCTTGCTCTAAAAAGTTTAGGTATTAATATACTATTCAAAACAAAAATGATCTACGATATTGTCAAAATATTTTTCTCCTTGACATAACCATAACATGGTAATAGGCATAAGTAACCAAGAAAATGCGTGATTCAGGCTACGATGTACGTAAGAAAAACGAAATAAAAGACATGACATAGAAACGAAATCACTAGATTGGGAAATTGTGGGATAGTTACAAATATGATATTCTCGCTTTTTGTACTCACCAATAGTCTGAAGCTACAGATACGACTTGCGATATGCAGGACCGGAGGAGAGTACATATCTATAATACATATTATCCCTCAAGCATAATGTAAAAATGTTTGGAAACCATTTTGAAATTTGTTTCATTTTCAAGAATATGTGCATTTCGATTCAAGGTAAACTGTTCTCATTATATACTTGAATTCCGATGTATATGATACAAATGAGGAAGCAGAACGTGTCGCTTTTCCTCATTTTAAAAATTATCACCTCTCAAATTTGGGAAAATGTGCAAATTTCACCTTATCTGCATTATGAAACCACTGAAGCACACGTTACTTAGCATCTTCTTCCAGCCCCACCTACGTTTCACATGAAAAACTCAATGTTGAAACTGAAAAAAAATGAAGTAATATTGGAATCTCTACAAGTGCAGATTCCAAATCTGCCGGGAAACGTTTCTGCGTCAACTTGAAACAGTTCCTTCTGAAAGAAACACGTCAGCTTATTCAGCATTTTCTCGTACTAATCAAATCTTACCGTAAAAACTATAAGAACTGATATTTATGAAGATATTTCACTGTTAGCGGTTGTGGAACCAAATCTGATTCCGTTTTCAAAACAAAATTTGTCAAAGATTTGAGATTTGACACAACAATTTGTCTTTATACACTTGTATAGATTCCAATATTTTTTCAGGTTGTGGTATGCTACTTAAAACTCAAAAAAACTATGAACCACAAAATAATGACTTTTATTTCCATTTTGAAGTTTTTTGACATTGAGTTATGAGTGCATTGCCAACCGACCATTTGGAGAATTGTACTATTCAATATAAGATTCCATCAGAATAAAGAGAAATAATTATGAGGGAGTTGGTCGGAATTCTGAACGAATAATATAGCCTTCTGATTAATCAGTTTCCAAAAGTGAAAGCATAACAAGCCGACTGAAGTGAAATTGAAAACTACAAGCACTATCTGGTGATAGGTACATATATCGGTACATATCAATCATAGAGGTGGATCAATTCACAAGCCTACAGGGCTCGACGGGCACTAAAACACATAGAAATCAATTTTGCTTGCTCAATTTTTATAAAAAATACACGAAACTTGAATCAAACAGTTTGTAAAAAAATTTGACACACCAAGATAATATTTCATCCCGGCCCAGACAAGATCTTGTTTCGCTCAGATGAAAAACTCTTGAGCTCCTCAGTGGGTAAACAGATACATTATGGAACAATTTCACTTGGTTCTCGAAATATTTCTGGAAAAATAAATTTGTGGCTAGTCTGCCATCGATTAAGTGACATTTCGTGAAACATTCTTTTATTAAATAACATTAAATGATTCATCTTACATTAGACTATGAGTTGGCATTGGAATATTCAGTAAAAGATACTCAAGGGGTAGAAAAAGGAAACAGCTGAAAAATTAAATGAAATATTGAACATCACATATATTACACGAGTTCGATAGTTCAACACCATACAAGCATATCAAAAACTAATTGATGTTTGGAAAAATCATGTAGTTTATATAACTTGGAATACAGTCAAGAGTAGAGGCACGTACGTACTATTAAAGTCAAAGTTGAAAGAGTTTAGTCAGAATTGCGTATTCTTTTATTCATAATTACATAACTTTTTCTATCATAGACGTGGATTAATTCACAAAAATGGAAAAAAAGATAAATCTGAAACATATACCTTCCTGCCTACATGGCTCGATGGGCACTGAATCACATAAAAGTTACTTTTCCTGGCTCAATTTTCATAACAAAAACACAGAACTTGAATCACAAAGTGTCGTTATAAAATCTCAAACACCAGGAGGAATATTTCATACAGGCCCAGAAATGATCTTGTTTCACTTAGATAAAACTGTCTTCCGTTCCTCAGTATGTACATAGATACATTATGGAACAAATTCATTTGATACTCGAAATATTTCTGAAAAAAAAATCATGGCTAGTGTTCCATAGATTAATTGACATTTTGGTGACATTCATTCTCATGATTACCAAAACCAGCCATTTGGTTTTGTATGTGAATGGTACCTGTCAAAGTAGAGTGTATTTCATTATTTTGTTTCTTTCGTAGAAGTTTTTCATTTCCTTTTTTTACGGAGAAAGAGTAAAAAAATTGTTCTTGAAACTCCATTCTCTGCACCAAATTACTCAAGTTTCTGACTAGGTGGATATAATATACTCATCTTATATGAGCAGACCATCCGAAGGTTCTTCCAACCTTAAATTCCACCATTATTGATATTGAGAACTTCATTTATTCATTTCTATCAGTTTATTCTGTATTTCAATCATCAGAAGGGATCGATTGAAAGTTTATAATCAAAGCATTTCGATAAGCAGAATAGCCAATATGTTTAGATCTTGCTGGACGAATTGAACAAGATTTTAGATTCATCCGCCGATATCCCTTTCCGTCCAGATCTTTGTCATCTTCATATGGCCAATCTAAACATAATTCTAGAACTTAATCCACACCACCCCAAGACCAGTCGAACCGTCTGAAATTCGAGTCGCCCCTACAACCGAAATGCAGCTGGAGAATTTCGGCACGTGTTGGAGAAAACAAATTGCTCTCTACCTGGTTTTACTGGATCACACCCCTTATTGATTTGTCATTTCCTTTCCGAAACGTATCACGTATCGCTTTCACGGTGAAGGACACGCTCAGCTGAACTATCTCGGTTTCGCAGTTGTTGAATATTAATGTCGACTAAATATCGGATTAACTTGCGTCAGGCGGTTCTGTCAAAGACAGTCCGGAAAGGACTCTATGGTTTAATGAGCGATAAATATGAAAATAGAGGAAGTTATTAGGAAACTTTTTTTTTTGGTGGGGAGAGAGGGGAGTTTTGAGAAAGTGATGTTTGGCTTTTTCTTCTTCGAAACAATAAAAAAAACGGAACTTCTATGAAAAAAATAACCTCAAATATTTAGCAAACATCCTCTGTTGATATGTGTAAATCATTCATAGACGTTCAAGTCATACACAAAATGAAAGAAAGAGTCTATCTCAAAAAGCCAATTGAAATTTCAAATTAGGATCGCAGCGCCACATCAAGAAAACTTCAACTACTAAGTACTTTGACAACTATTGTTTTTTTAAGTAAGAATTTTGACGTTCGTTAGGAAATCCCAAACCGTAAAGCTTTGTTTTATTAGCGACTATTACAGTTTTTGGTGATTTTTCACTCAACTAATAAGCACCACTTTGACATAGTTTGAAACTTTTCACCAGAGGGCCTATCGCTTATTTTGAAATTCCAATATCTAATGAAAGTCACTTGTCACAAATTTGATGTTTTTTCCGTGTAATTTTTTTTGCTGTGACGAAAAAAACGTCAATTTGAAATCGAAATATAATTTTACAATATATCGAAATAAAATATCTATAGGTGTGAAGTTTATTTGATCTGGAAGGCTATTGTTCTACTGGCGACACAGACCTATTGGGAAAACCTTCAAATAACTATCTGTCAAATCAATTCTGTGATTCAGGACCAGTTTTTCAATACAACGATGAAAGTGTTATCTGTCAGATAGATGGAATAAGTGAGAGGGTGCGCATGAGTAAATTTTGAAAATTGCAAAGTTTGTGGTTTTTATGTAGTTATTTTGAATTATATAAATTAAAAAAATGTCAGATATTGAGTCTTTTTCAAACGACCATTAGTTATGTGTATACTTGTATAAGAAATGTTATTTCATAAAAAGTAATAGTTTGTTACCCATCAACAGAGATGAAATGTCGAATATTTTTTCCTAGTCACTGAAAGATACTTGAAAGTCAAAAATAAAAAACTTAAGAAATGAAGGAAGTATCAAACATCACATACTACACGAGTTCAGTATTTCAACTTCATACAAAAAGTGGACAATGTTTGGAAAAATTATTTGATGAAATAACGGGATATTTCAACTGGGAATTTTCCCAGACATCTAGTTTATATAACTAAGAATACAGTCAAGAGATTTCGCTTATGAATAGGAGTAAGAGGGTAGGTCTCAGTATACTACCCTGTGTGCTAGGGGCACTCGCGGTGTGGATATCTATACCTTATGAGAGGCCAAGCAGAATTGAAGGCCTTCGAATCATACACATGCGTATCCAAACTGATTTGGAACTGCAAATGTACCTCAAGGCAACTGGCACATGGAAATCAGTTACTTTAATGTGGGTACCAGGTCACGAGGGCATGAAAGAAAATGAGGAATCCATTTCCTTGGAAAAAAAGAGTAAACAATTTTTCCCCGGATCTTAACCTTTCTGAGGGCTTTCGAAATGCCACATGAAGGAGGAACTCCGCCAATAGGAACTTGGCCAATGGAGGCGTCATCGGAACATAGTTCCAGAACAAAGAAAAATACAGAGTTTTATCAGTCTTTCGCTCAGAAAAGCTGAACAGCTTTCAAAGTCAAATGAAAAATACCTCAAGTTAGTAACTAGGCTGCCCACGGGGCACTGTCCACTGAGGTGCCACCCCAAGAAAATGGGGAGAGGGCCAATACTGCGGCATTGTGGCCAAAAACTTCAGAACATCTGGTTTGTGAATGCCAAGCTCTGTTGTGCAAAAGGCTCGAGTTCTGGAGCAGGTAACATTGTTAGCTTCCGTTAGACTTTCACTGTATTAAGATCTGCGAAAACACAACACGTGTTTCGCTACACAGTAGATCTTTCAAGCTTTCATCATTCATTAGAATCTCACGATACAGTCACCAATATTGTGCTCAATAGCAGTTTCACAGCCATCACGATTTTCTACTCACGCATTCATTCATAAAATATATCTGCACTGTGTCTTACGCATCCATCGTTCCACATAACTCTGAAACTATTTCGAAATATTATTTTTAGCTGGAGTATTTATAAACCACATTGTGATCCATCATTTCACCCTTCACAGGAATATTCCGTTAGTGTTCACCTCTCGAACACTTGACAGATTGATTGCAAACCTAGAAACTTCAAACGAACTCTCAGGTTGAGATGGCTATATACTGGTGCTTTCAGTGTTTCAGACAAACCTGTAGACAGGGTGTAGTTGTTCAAAATTACGCCTTAAGGGTGCGCTTGTGGTTGATAATCCTAAAAATTTTCGAGATCACTCGATCCATGGAACGCGTTGTTGCCAATAAAGATCACTTTTGGTTAGAACAGAGAATAGAACGCGAGATCATCTGACGTTTGATGAAAACAAACCTGACATTCCTCAATATTTACTTGATTCGAGGTTATGATTTGCGAATTGTTTTTCAGAATTCCCCTCGTTAAATAATATTTGAAATATTTTTTTCAAGTTACAGCATAAAGAACAATAGTTCTTACGTACCTAGTGAAATGATACAAAAGCAACCATTCAAACTCATAGAATGAAATCTTCATTTTATAAATGCAGTGATCTGTGTTTCAGATATTTTCATTACCCAGAAGATTATAAAAAATGATAATGATTCCACTAACCAGAAAAAATGGCATTTTCTTACTTCACATATCCATCAAATTTGATCACAATTCTCAATCCTATTCGCTAACAAGCATTAACTTGAATGATATTCGGCTGAATTGTGATACTACTTCTACACCGAGCTCTTGAATTGAGATCACAATATTATATTGCTCAGATGAAAATATCAACAATCAACTAATTTTTACAGCACATAGACCAGAAATCGCAACGACATAGCCAATTGGCAACACAGGACGTGCACATGACTGTCATCTCAACTGCGAGAGTGACGATACCTTGCGATTTTTTGAGTTATTACTACGGTCTACATCATCAATTCTTCATCAAGTAGGCCAGATCGCTCGTCTGATTTGCTGACAAACTTTTATCAGTGAAAACACCAGTATATAGCGACCTTAGTTCAGGTTGTTCGCTGCGCGGTTGAATGAACTCAAAAAAAAATTATTCGCTTCATCAAACCAAGGAACTTCAAGAAGTTTATTGTTATGCCCAATGAGAAGGTGGAAAATAAAAAACGGGTTTATGTTCTCCCGAACAGAGTCATAAAACGAGTTATTGGCATTAACTCTGCAGCACTTATACAGTTTTATTGTTGGACACTTGGAATAATATCGCGTTTGTAAACGGAATGATCCAAGCTGAAGATATTTTACTATCGGTTTTGGATGTATTCCTATCGACTCAAGCTTGAGTACATTTCAATTCTTGAATTTCTCAGTGGAAAAATAGTAAGGGAGGGTCCATGACAAAAAAAGTTGAGAAATACAAAAAAATCTTTTTCAAACTCCATCTCCCTGTCTGATTATTCCCAACAACAAAATTCTCTTCAGAACAAAATTGCTTTCACTACACAATTGATGATTGAACAAAATTATTATTCAAACAATTCTTTAATTTTATCTTTTGTCACAGCATGATGTTGCTCAAAGCAAAATCTAACAGCATTCATCCTCACCGATACTGTGTGTAGTGATTTGTTGTACATTTTTCGTTATTCATGTATTACAATATTCTTCGTAGCTTTCCCGAAGATGACAGTAACTACTGTCCAAACATGAAATGAAGTGTTGTACACGTTTAGCTTGTTGCTTATAAGTTTTGATACTCGATATATTGAAGAACATTTTCCATGGTAAAGAAAATATTTGTAGGTATGTCATTGTATTTGTCATTCAGTTAATAAAAACTATTTATTATTATTAGCAATATGTTTTCAATGATCTTCGTATGGTATACACAAAATGTGAATATTATATTTGAATTATAACCTGTGGGCTAACTTCCATTAAGATCAAAATCGTTCTAAGAATCCATAGTGAAATAGTTGTCAATTGGACACACATTTTGGCGGATATTCTATCAGTTTGTGTTTGAGTAGGATATCTGGGGATCAGGATGAATTTGTCTAATTTTCAATAAAACTGTTTTCCATCTTCGCCTATTTTTGAGATTGAAGATGGAACTTCAAAATAAAATATTTTTCATTACATGTCTGCTTCAACAATAATATGTTTTGCGAACTTTAGCAATTTTACACCTACCTAGTCTCCTTGAAATACATTAATATCCATCATAAAGTAGTCTTCATTCGGGGATTCATACGGATATATCCCAGAAATGCTGTTGTCGAAAACTCTTTTCATTTGTGCATGGGTCTGGATCAAAGCGAGTTCGTAAACAAAACACTGAAATTAATTAAAGCTTTGAGTAAATACCAGCGGTGATTAGTGATGATGTAGATTGAAAGCGTTATTAGGGCATATATACGCTTATTAGCCATGCGGATTGAAATTTGTATTTGATCTGGGTTATATTACGAAATGTTTAAACATGATGGTCGATGTAATTGGTATTTGATGTATGGATGGTAAACAGTATTATTGGCTTGGTATGGTCAATAGTCGAGATTGGATTGATGCAATAATCTTCGATTGTGAAAATACTCCATTTAGTTCAGTATATGATAATGTAGAAAATCTGAGGATTCCTAAGTAGATTCGAAGGAAGACCCTGTGCTTCGTAATCTAAGATCTGTTTTTACTCATGACCAGTTGACCATGCTGTACTTTGCTCAGGCAGAATCTCGCTTGAGATATGGCATTGTCTTTTGGGCAATGTCATCAAAATTCAATGATGTTTTTATCTCCCAAAAAAAAATGATTCGTTGTATTGCTGGTGTATCGAGAACAACCAGTTGTACGACTTATTTCGAAGAATTCAAAATCTTAACTCTGCCATGCCTGTTCATTTTTGAA
The DNA here is from genome assembly GCA_032362365.1 of Zygogramma bicolorata. Classification (NCBI taxonomy): domain Eukaryota; kingdom Metazoa; phylum Arthropoda; class Insecta; order Coleoptera; family Chrysomelidae; genus Zygogramma; species Zygogramma bicolorata. Next base: position 536,910 of record JAVJAQ010001250.1, read on the forward strand.
GTCTGTATATTTTTATACTGCAATTTAAAACATTTCAAAACTAATGCTCAAGTGCACTCAGTCAATACAAGGCAACATAATAATCTACATGTACTTTTTTCGAAAAAAAATGTTCTTCTCAATTCCTCATCTATAATTGGCCAAAGGATCTTTAATAAATTACCATTGATCATCAAATCTATTCCTGTATTGAAATCGTTCAGATTAGCATTGAAAGAATTTCTATTGAATAAGGTTTTTTATTCTGTAGATGAATATTTTTTGCACTGATCTCAGACTTTTGTGATATATTCTTCTTCTTCTTCTATATTGTTCTTCTTTTGTGGTATGAATGTAGTTTCAAATTTAGGTTAGGTATTCTATTTTTAGAACATTGACTAATCCTATACAAATTATTTTGTCATGAAGGAAATAAAATCTTACTTACCTACTTACTTTTAGAAGTATAAATTGTCGCGAGCATGCAACGATCTGAAGAGTCAGGGAACCTACAAAAACATATTTGATGGCCAGCAATGTCTATTGTTATAATATCATTCGGGTTTCTCACAATCCTTGAAAGTACTTGTGAAAATAAATGACAAGTCCGAGATTTGTCGATTCTATCAAAAAGCGGCCCACACTGGAACGCACAAGACAATAAAATCTTCAAATCCAACAAAGGTTTGTTCATAAACCTCAAGCTAATGGAGCCAATATTCAAAATTCCTTTTCTGTGTACCTACTAGTACCGTTTCGTACACAACACGCGGATGTATTAAAAAAGTAAACAGTTCTGGCAAATATTATTCTTCGACTCGAACCCCTATTTACACAGTGTATTTCCTCGATATTAACTAATAAACCTCGGTTCAAGAGAGCTGTTTTGTTTCACGAAACAAAACGTTACCTTCCCGGCGTTTTACCGGAGTCGTTGAACTATTTAATCGCTGTTTTTACACTTGGCAATGGCGAGGAGAGTATATTATTGTGCGGTTATGGCACCTTTAGTATGTGTTTGCTGTTTTATTAGCCAGAAATAGCAAATATCTCCGGGAATGTTAATTGTCAATCCAACAGTTGTTGACTCCAGTTTTCATATTATGGCATTTTACTGAAAGTGGAAAAACTTTCGAAAAATTGAATATAATGCATCTACATAACTAGTGATATCAACTAGCGGGTTTGGAGTCTGAAAACAATATAATTTTGTGAAATTTCTGAAATAATAATAATAATAAATAATAATAATAAAATGATAATAATAAAAATTTATTAACCATTTTTGGTACAACCAGGTACATATGGTAGGTCAGAAAATATAAAGGAATGAAAAATTAGAAAAAAAGGAGACAAAAGCACCATTAACAATATTTGAATAAATATTTCAACGTCAAATTATACATATATAATTATACATGAAGTACACAACATTAAATAAATAATCAAAAAGTATCATTTAAGTATATACTCCTGCACAGTATAGTAGCACCTGTCAATTGATAATGATTTAACCCTATTAAAGAAGATGTTATCACTTTGAGAATTTACTATATGAGTCGGCAATTTATTGTAGAGAGACACAACATTGTAGACTGGGGAGTTTTTGAACTTGGCGGTTTTATGACTTGGCAACCGCAGATGGCCTCCGAATCTTGTACTATATGTATGTGTTGATGCAATCGTTTCGAAGTACTCGAGGTTGTTTCTAGCGAATTTGATACATTTGAGAATATAAGTACATGGAACTGTCAGAAGTTTTTCACTGATAAAAACCGGTTTGCAACTCTCGCGAAAATCCATGTATTCAAAATTCTAAAGGTTCAGCACCCAATAATGTACTATTAAAATATTCATTTTGGAACAGAAAAGATGAAAGAATGAAACATATAATTATTACTGTCTACATAACAAATTGATGAGTTATAGGGCATGGAAACTGATTCGTTCTTTTTTTTTTGAGGCTTAAATCAGGATCATCAACAAGCATATTTCAGGATTCGAATACAACTAGTACAACTGAATGGAAGATATTTTTCTGCATTCAGAAAATTACTCAGTAACAACATGGATTTGAAGGTTTTTTATATTCCTGTATTTAAAAATTGATTTAAAACATTTCAGAACTGTAAGTACCTCCAATTAACCCAATATATACACGGCAATGCTTCCTGTGCTGATGGTGGAAAGCCGGAGGAAAATGTTGCAAAAGGTATTGAGTTACCCATTTTTTGATTTTATTGTCTTTTCGCACGAAGAAGTGGAGCGAGATGTAATCAGTTTTGAGATTTAATTTTGTATAAAATGAATTTTTTGTACGGCTATAACACGAACCTACTCTGTTTCAACTGTTCCTGATAGCTTCTTGAGGTGCATTGTATATCTTCAAATTCATTCCATTGCCTGATAACACTGATGACTTCATTGTGTTACAGTTCATGTATCCGATTTCATGTTCTCACCTGAAAAACAATGATTTCATTGTGTTGTTGTGGCAATTCAAAATGATATTAAATTTGAATTTCTCTTTGTCAAATCATTTCGCTATTATCTCTCATAGCAGTAGAAAGAGTTCAGTGTATAACTCGCATGGAATGATTATCTCCCACTCGTATGATTCGCAGCATTTGCCTAGAGCTCATGCTGCAAACTCCATACTCGTGGAAAATAACTATCATTCCTTACTTGAACCTTCGAGAGAGGTCTCGATGATGTATATCTAATTCTCCACGTGAATCAAGAGTTCCTGGTGAAATGACGTTCGCTCTTCGACCCGTCATATTATTCTGCGTTTACAAGCGACAGGGCCGGCGCTAGGACCTTTCGTAACAATATGCTATAATCAAGTTATATCGAAAACATTTTCTCAATATATTTGGCGAGATCTAGATCTTCAGATATACCTAACTCATTCGATATCGAATATACAGGAAGGTTCTACAAGTCAGTTACTTCCGAGTTACTTCCTTTCTCGATAAGCACGTTTGGAATATCTGATTATTTTGATTCTGATGAAGCAATGCAGTTTCATAAGAGTTCTAGTAAAATAATTCCTCCTGAAAATATGTTCAAGAATTTAAAAACCCAGAAGATATAGAGATTTCATTGGGAAAGAAGAGATATAAGAATGGAACAATGATTAAACATTGTCCACCTAAGGAATTAGTGCGAGTAATATTTTCACTTATAATTACACGAGAGGTTTTTTTTTGTCGAAGTAAACTTGACATTTTGATGAGAATTTTGTGTACTGGCAACTCAACGAAAAAAACTGCCTCTGAAAAAATCGAGTCGGAAGGGCGAGTAATTTTTTCTGTCAATTTTTTGAGTTAATTTGTCGGAAGGCAACTAAACTCGAATCATAAGTTTTCTTCGACAAAAAAAAGCTCAAGTGTAATTCGGTACGACAGTTTATTACATACAGTTTAGTTTGTTCAATTCAACGGAAAAGTACAATTGTTAAGAACACAATTCTTATATTTCCTATTATACTCTGACAACGCAAGTGAAAAATTGATGAAGACGCCGTCAGAGATTTGTTTACAATTGTGGCTGCCATGCTTTCGAGAGTTAAGTTCTGTTTTGTCGCTGAAAAACTTAGGGCTAAGCTTTTTCGCAGTCATAATGACAAAATCACGGCGGCTTGAGGGATATTTTATACATGAGTTGAATTGTCAGCGAAAAAAGGAACTATTTATTATCATTTTTTTTTCAAAATTCATTGACCTAGGTTTAACGAAAATAAAATTTGAACATCAAGTTCATACCACTCACTTGAACCTTGAACCATTTATACACGAAAAATTGTTAGCCTTCTCAGGGCCGGTCTTTTCATCTTCCGATAAAGTCTCTGGTACCTATCTATCGGATAAATTTCTCAGAAATAATTATCCATGGGACAACTTTCTTCCGTCTTTTCTTGGTATTCTATCCTTCAGGTACCTATCTAGAACTTGGAATTGTACCTAACTTCATGTTGCTGTCAAAACTGAATCCTTGTAAGTGTCTGGCCTTACAACAGAGAAAAACATATGTGTTTGTGTAAGATGCCTAGAAGTCCTGGTGACTCAACTGATTAGATTTTGTTTAGATTTTTGTGGCGAAAAAAACAATCGACGCTTTCGAAGGTTTCCCCTATTTTTTCGGTAGATGGCGTTATGTTCCCATTTTTCAAATTTGATGACAAGTGTCAAGTTAATTGTCATATTGTCGTGTGAGTTTGAAATTTTGATGTTTACGATGTTTTTATCGTATTTATTTGTTGATTTCATTGCTTTCAAATATCGAAACGTTGTTACTGGTATCTCATTGTCCACCTATTATCCTTTAGGTTGCGATCTCTTCTCGCTAGCCAATCAAATAAAAGTGTAAAAACCCGACTGCACATTATTTTCACTGAGTGCAAATTTAGCTTCAGACAAGACTGACAAGAGCGTGTTGGCGACATCTGTACATATTGTACGGAAACCTTCAAAAGCTCAATTATCCACCAAAAATCAAGCAATCCAGATTTCGCCACTTTTATCCCAAACTTCTACAGGTATAAGTAAACACACCAGGGTTTCCAGGCATCTTATGTTTGTGCTATAGTGTAGCCGCTGAAAAAATAGAATGATCACGTGAACGGCACGCACTCTTTGAATGTTCCTCCCCCCAATGTTGCAAGTCCGATTTACACCACTCAACAAAAACGTCGCCGCGTCGTCCTCCCAACAACTCTTGGGATGCCTTTTTATAAGTGTTCATTATTACACCTTTTTCCTCTACAGTTAAATGTCTTTTTTTTTATCTTTTTCTTGGAGGTGAAAGAGTGTTTCCATCCATATTATTTAATTAATATAACACACGTAAATACAGAGCACAAATGAGTACAGTAAAGTGTAAACAGTTCTTTATTTATTTCAATTTAGAAGGCGTGGCTATGCAGACATTCACTGTTCACGCGTCCTTGAATTCTATCTTTTGAACAGCTCGACTATAGTGTTAACAGTGGACAGAAAATTTTCAAATATTTCGTGTACTCGGCGGTACGAGTTGGTTTTTTCTTGATTTTGAATATGGAAAAGAAAGCTTTAGGAAAAAAGTGGACAGGGCTCCAAATTCCACACAACACGAGACCCGCTTGTTAGTAAAATTGTGTTTTAATGTCACACACATCTTAGAAAATACGAAAACAGATTCCAACATGTGGAAATTAAAAGATGCGACTTGGCAGAAAATATCTTTGGAATTCTGATGTAACGTTCTCTGAGGCGACAAATATCAGTGATAACTGTATTGATGATTCTTTCAGCAGATGATTTGTGAATGATTTCAAAATCTCTTACTGTTGAAACTTTCAGTTGCTAAATATTTTAATGTCAATAATAATTTATTCATGGGTGTAAGGGCTCTATCAGGATTCCTGAAAGAAATATCTCGATATTTCACATTTATAAGTATTTATAACACATAATAAAAGCTTCAACTGGAAATAAATGGCATATTATGTAAAAAAAAAAAAAAGGTTAGCCCTAGTTCTTATAAGCAAAGGTAAGAGCTCTCTCACATGAAACCTCAGTAAAAAATCCAAAAGAAGAAAATATTTTGTTTTATTTACCTTTCTGTGGGATTCCGAATTTCTTCATTAATTTTTTCTAATAAAATAGTGACGGTTGGTTTGGAGAGTCGAAAACGTTTGAAAAATGTTTGATTATCCTAATAGTTGAAATGGTCTGTTCGGGGTCTCATGTTATATTTCCGCATTGCAATATTGATTATTTCATTTAAAGCGTCGTCTAATACCAAATCTATATCTTTAACTACGTCCATCATTACAAAATTCAAAAAATCTCTAATTTAATTTCAATTTCAGCACTCTAACAGCTTGGGGGGCAGCTTTGCCAAAAATTATGCATTGCATAATCTGCCTGCACACTCATTCACGCATAAAACACAAAATTATGTTGAAAACAGTATTGTTTTGTGGCGTTTATCTTACAAATACCGCTTTATCCACAACACAAAGTGCCAGACAAGTTATCCTACACATGACACATACCCTGTATTTGTCAATCAGATACGTCTACTTGAAGGTGAAAAGACGGTAGAAGAAGAATATCTGAAAGATAGAGTTGTCAAGGACTTTATCTGTAAGTGAAAAGACCGACCCTTAAGAAATTCTTTTAGTCGTTCCCAACTGATTTTAAAATAATCCAAGACGAAATTATGTTATATATAACTTCAAATTGAAGAATCCATTGACTTACCCCTATTGTTTGTTTATTTAGTAGACGATTGATATCTTGAACACGGTGAAGAAATAGTAATTTGTACAACAAGAGTTGATATTGTGGCCATATCCATTCGAGTTGTACAGTTGATTTTTTCTTCGACCAGGGGGATATATTTTCAGAACTCTCTTTCAGGTACATATTTATAATCAATTTTAGATACAGTGTATTCCTTCGAAATTTATCAAAAATTCAAAAGGAAATAAACCTCCAACCAACAAGACCATTTGTACTGTATAATTTCAGTTAATTATTGGTGTGGAGAGTAGATGTAAGTCTTTCAATTCCGCAAAAAAACATCAATTGCGACAATTCAAACTCGACTCAATGAATTAGAAAACTTTCAGATATAAGTACATTTATCTATGCTAAAATGAAACAACTTGGATTTCGTGTTTGTAAATAGATAGATCAGAAGTGTGACGTTTCTACAAGGTTGTCCCTGGTAACCAAGTATTATGTTCTCTGGGATTGGTGGAATTCGTATCCTTCCTTTAGTACAGGTAATAGGGAGCCAGCTACTCGTGTCCATAATGCATAATTAGGCAGGAGTTATTTTATTGCATGGATAGTTGCAGTCTGACGTACTTAACCTAAAAACACAAAATACTTACAAAAATGGCGAACGGAAGTGCCGCCATTTTGTAAAAAACCGTTTGGGCCTGTATCTCCGTAACCGTGCACTTTAGGCCCACAACTATCGGGACCTTTTTCATAGATAATTAAATTTCCTATCTTTTTTATTCAATAATTTTTTTTGTAGCACTTACCGTTCACGACTTATATCATTATTACTTTTTGTTTATTCACTTTTTTACCGATATCTCTTCAAATAAATGTTCAAACAATAAAATGTTCGTGATAAAACTGTTGAATCGATGAATTTTCTACAACTTTTATTCGAAACTTTTTTCTCTAAAGTTAATATTTTCGAAGTTACAACGCGTTAATTTCAATCGTCTTGTATCTGGAAGATCAACTTGAGTGCATTTCATGCAAATGCAGAACTGGCTGTGGCAGAGCCTGTGGGTGCCAAAAAGCAGGATTGGACTGTACGGTAATCTGTGAGAACTGCACAGAGGAAACGTGCATTAATCAGCTGAAAGTAATCGTCAACAACACAGAATTGTGCGACATCGATGAAGATATTGGTGATGATTCTAACGACAAATTAATAGAGGCGTTACAATCTTTATATGCCACTGACGAAGATAACGAAGAGGAAGAGGAGAATGTAAAATCGAATCGAAAATTCACCACCCTCGAAACGCCAGAGTCAGAGAAGACATATGATTCATTTTGGTGTACATTTGTAAAAATAAATTTCACATATATTCTCCAATAAATATTCCATTTTTCATTTGCGTGTTTAATTATGGCAGTAGTTTTTAAATTAGTTATAGTAATATTAAATTGTATAAAAGAAAATACAAAGAAATAATTTTAATGGGTATTCGCTATTTCTTGCAGGTAAGAACTTGAATTATTATTTATTTATTAAATCAAAAAAATTCTAAAATCAATTTTTTTGTATTATGTATCGGATTCGCTACATCATTACGCTATGCATACTTCGTTCTTAATAACCTTGTACTCTGTAGAATAACATTGAACGCGTTGTAACTTCGAAAATATTAACTTTAGAGAAAAAAGTTTTGAATAAAAGTTGTGGAAAATCAATCGATTTAAAAGTTTTATTTCGAACGATTTATTGTTTAAACAATTATTCAAAGAGATATCGGTAAAAAAATGAATAAACAAAAAGTAATAATAATATAAGTCGTGAACGGTAAGCGCTACGAAGAAAATTTTCGGATAAAAATCAATTATCTATAAAAAAGGTCCTGATAATTGTTGGCCTAAAGTGCACGGTTACGGAGATACAGGCCCAAACGGTTTTTTACAAAATGGTGGCACTTCCGTTCGCCATTTTTGTAAGTATTTTGTGTTTTTAGGTTGAGTACGTCAGGCTGCAACTATCCATGCAATAAAATAACTCCTGCCTAATTTTGCAAAGCAAAATCCTCTATTACCTGTATTACTTGTGCGGATATGAAATCATATCCAGCCAGTTGAATGGATTTGCCTACTTATCCGTTTGGTGAACTATAAAGGAATCGGTATATTTGCGGGGGGGAGTAGAAAAAAATAATTTCAATTGAAACACTCTATTCCATGATCCACACATGACAGAGACCCTCCGAACCTCTAGCATGAGAAATATTCAAAGTAGTAAATGAAGTGAGGAATGTCAGCATTTCATCAACCATATCCGAACTGACGTTTACATTCCGGATGGATTTAGAGCGTGAGTTTGAGTGCAGTCATTATTTTTATGCCGAGTATAAATGACGAATATAAATGTTTCATCGGAATATCAAATTACACAGAGCAGGTTTAAAAATATTTCAATATATATCCACAACTATTTGTATCTTTCCATTCTACGTCAAATATCTGTTGGCACTTTATGGACACTAAAAAGACTATCAATTATTTTGTCAGTTGGGACGAAAATGGCAGCAGGGTATATGTTCTATGTAATGAAATTTGATATTCGCAGCTGTTGTTTATTTCATGGAACAAATGGTGCCCTAGTTAGTTCAAAAGGAATGCAATAAAAATCAAGAGTATGAATTCATTGTTTCTTATCACCGCAGTTACTGATATCGGCAATGTTTTGAAACATATGGAATGAAATGGATATGAATTTAATTCGCATGTTTAAATGTTTTTTGTCGCTGTATCAACATAATTGTTCATGAAAACAAACAATATACAGAATCTTTCATCATGACAACTGAAAGAAGAATCTGCGTTTTCCATGGTATTGTATAAAAATACTAGAAGAAAATAAAATTGTCTCATTCAATGAATGGAATCGAAACATTCCAAATAAAAAACACTGCTACTTCTACATTGCCCCTCCTGCATATTATTTATGTTCTAGGGGTGAGCAGCATTGAATGTATGTATGTATGGCACGGAACAGAGAGATATTTTTTCAAAGTGATTTGACTAAAATGCTCAATATTCTGAATGGATTTTGCTCAGGGTAATGAAGGAGTTGAAGATAAACAAACAAACTTCAAAGAGATCTTAGACATTTTAAAGTCCTCCGAATCTATCCACAGACTGTGAAATTATCTATCTGCACCAGGCAATATCTCACGAGTTTGGAAGCCCCCAGTGGCATGCCACTTCTGACTAGCAATCAATAATAAGCACGGACCCCATAGCATGACGAGAAAATCATTTTTTTTTTTTAATTCTTTATTTAACGAGAAAATCATTGTTGTTCTTGAAATGACACGTTTCGGTCGGAGTTATTTTATCATCGCCTGAAAAAGTGTGTTTTAATATACGAAACAATCGGCTTATCTTACGCTTTAATTATGCTTCTAATAAAAGTGGTTACCCGCTGATTACGGCAGCATTAATACATATTAGGCGTGTATTTCGCCCGAGACCGATCTAATGTGTTACTCGTGTACACGCGAGATCGATTATTTCGGTAAGAGACGGGTTTTTTTATACAGGGGGTTACAAAAAAACGAGTGCTTCGACAACGGTGTATATACCAAAACAATAACTGGAAAAACTTAACGATATATGGTCAATGAGCGTACTAGAAAACTGTCTATAACTTGAATCAACCAAGAACAATATGTATTCAAGCTAATTCCCGGAGGAAAGGAGTTCATATGAATTTACTTTGGGTTGCCTCGTCTAAGGGGAAATGGCGCTATGACGGCTTATTTTGCTCATCGTCAGCTTCAGCCTTTGGCGAAGAACTCTTGAAGGAAATCCATATCTTCTCGAGGTGTGATATCGGTGGAGATCTTCAATTAAAGAAAAACAAACGACTCACGAGTGGAAACCATCTTGTATTGATAAGAGATCACTAAGGCTGAAACCGGTTTGCAATTGTGCCCGTCCCAATGACTGGAATTTTTTCTGAGCAATATTTTCTTGTATGATTGAATTGCATGCAAGGTTACCATCAATCAACTAGAACGTTCAATAATTCGAGTATAATTGACGGAGTTCCTAAGAATGTATTTATTATACTTAGACTTTCACTTCAGAGGTTTAAATAGGTGACTGACACTTTTTATGTTTTCAATATTTACTTATATCATCGGTCATGGGTGGGATTGTGTTCAATATCATATCAAGAATGGAAATGAAGCGAGGATGTTACGGACTTGAAATCATTGAAACTGTGTTTCGAATATTGATTCTAGAGTTTATGTTCATATTTCCCATAACATAACTTTCTGCATTTGTATGTATTGCTCTCCGAATCACGTATACAAGGTAGCCAATAACTATTCTATAGTAAGAAAACCGTTCAAATTTTCCTCTCAAGACACACCTATTTTGAGTATTGCTAAAAAAAATCAAAATACGTCCAGACCAGAGTTACCATTATCGGTGCTATTCATTTCACAGAAGTTATGTTTTTTCTTAGTAATAACCAAATGAATTTCCATCAAAGTTTTCCTCAAATCTTCTTCAAATTTGATGTACGATTTCAACTCGATGAATCCCGTAATGCGAATTCAAAACTTAAGCTATTATATATAGCTTAATTTTAAACAATAGCGGACCCGTGCCCATATCGTTGGACGTTCATTATTTTCTCTGATGCAAATATAATGTGTAGTTCTCCGTACTGAGTTTTATCAGAATCATTACAAGTCGAAAATGCTATAAACTTCTTTTTACATCGCGTAAGGCGATGAGTTTCAATCGGATGCCTATATCACACAAAGAACACACCTTCCAAGTCTCAAGTCACTACGATCGGCGGTTTAGGCTGTTCGTTGATTTACCCCCAAAATAACTTTGTAGCTCTTGATAACCCCGTTAGGCGATGAGTTTCGATCAAATACGAACAAGTCTTCCATATTCTATTGAAGAATATTTATGCAAAATTTGAAGTGGATTGGAACAAGGCATCACGTTATCCCGTACTTTGACCCCGTTTTTCACCCCCTCAGGGGTGGAAATTCGAAAAACCCTTTCTTATCGAACACACCCTCCAAGTTTCAGATCTCTACGATAAGCGATTCAGGCTGATCGTTGTTTCACCCCCATAATAAATTTCTACCCCTTTTTAACCCTCTTAGGCGATGAATTTCAATAAAATATGAAACACGTCTCCCATCTATTCTTTGAAAGAATGTTCATGCAAAATTTTAAGTATATTGGACTACGTTATCCATACAAACTTTGCTCATACTACCATGGATTTTTATGAGGAACTGATAGAGTCCAACATTTTTGGTGGAAATTATGTTCGTCTATACCGAACCGTTTAGTCAGCGCACACCGTCAAAGCATCATCTCTCGCCCGATTTTCTCCGACTTCATTTACATTTACAATCATTTCTCACTGAATTTTTGTTCAGTTGTAATAAAATATAGCCTATGTCACTCCTGAATAGTTCAGAATCTACTGAAAAAATTTTCATAATCGGATCAGTATTTCTGAAGATTACTTCCTACGAACAATCAAATTGAAAAACGAACCTCATTATATAATTATTATAGATTAGTTATATAGTTGCCAACGCTGGGTTATTTGAACTTTTTCAAAGTACGTATCATTGTATTATATAGATATAGTTAGTCAACCATATGGAAATATCATTCCAAAAGTGGGGAAAAATTGAGAAATGAATCAATGTGACTCAATGAAATGAGCCTACTGTTTTCATAGCGTTCCTTGGGTGGAGTACAAGCCTCAATCTAATTTTTTTCTGAATTTTTAAATGAGCCTATAACTTCGGCTGCAGTACCTTGAATGGAACTTTCCAAATGATGAAAACTTTCAATGTCGGAAAGCTTCGAATAAGTATGAATGATATTATTAAATATGTTATAAAATTCCAACCACTGCTGGAGTTGGAATTTACATTTTTATTTTTGCAATGGCACTAATACGCCATCGTAGGATGCCGTCAAAGTCGGAGTTTGAACTTTATTTTTCATTACTCTCCCTGTAAAAAAACTCCGGATCTAATGTGTTACCCGTGTACACGCGAGATCAATTTATAATTCGGTACGAGACAGCCGTGCGTGAGATATTCGGTCATTATTTTCTAAAAGAAATCGATACCATTAAATCAACGACGGCATTAATCACAAGAGCTCTCCGCTCTATTTTACGTCAGTGGGTAAATCCACCTTCAATTGATTTCAATGGAGCCGGTCGACTACCTATTAATGCTTCATCGATTAGGTAATCATGATTAATTGAAGCACCTTTGATGCTGCGGCGATATATCTCAATAACGTCAAGGGTAGATCATACACATTGGGATGTGGAGGTTTTGGACAGGTCAACCCGTTGACATTTAGATAATTCAATGTTTGGTCTTTGCTTTCCTTTGTTACGACTGATACATCTGACGAAGACTATAAAAAGTTATTTTTTGAAGAAAATATTGAGAATCTGCTTACTAATACTAATTTTCTACAATTCTAGACTCTTCAAAGAATCGAGCCTCGAGCATGCTGTGCAAGATTAGACTTTTCTACCCTTCCTTATCTTACATGTGCATAGTGTTCCTCAAAGCCGGTTCTGAGAGCTCTTCGACTATGGCCAATGTACTTGTTTCGATCTTGACATCTAGCAGATTCATTGAGCCATTAGAGCTCGCTTCAAGGAACATTATGCCCAGATACGGAAGGTTAGAAGATTCTAGTGTCACATAGCAAGCATTTTTCTTAGCGACAAATGCTCAAAACATTGACGTGCAAACATTTCTTTGGCTTTTCTTCATTTTCGATCATTGTGAAATAAAATTAGGGCCCGATTTCTGCCAGGATAACAGGGGTGGCATGAAAAAAGGGGTGAGGGGTACATTTTGAAGGATTACAACTAGAAAAATATTCCTGAAAGCATTTGTTTTATGCAATGAAGGAGAAAGATTCTCAAAAAACAACATCAAAATAAGATAAACAATGATGTAATGATTTTATTTCTGCGACAATATATCTCCTTGTTACACAACCAATCAGTCTATTTCAAATTTTGAAATTCAGCCAATAGAATCCGAATTACAGTGAAAATATAGCTTGTCGCTTTATTTTCAAGGTGATAAACCTTCTTAGTTTTTGTTTTACTAGCTGTCAAGTGAAAATAATGATTTAAATTATAAACGTCAAATCTATGTGTTTTGATTAGTTATATTTCTTAATCAATATGAGCGATCATTGGGGACAAATGGCGATTGGTATCATAGATGAAGCAGTGGAAAAGAGTATTCCCTTGAATACGGCCAAAAATAAAGAATCAATTACCAGGCAATTCAACAATTTTTGCTCAAACAGGGGTTATATTGTCGTCCTAAATATAATTCGTGGTATGATTAATAACCTATAATTTTTTGGAATATCAATTCATTGGCAATCCCAATGCAAGAAAATACAACTCGTCCTGCGAACTCGTTGTATTTTCAGCTTTGGGATTGCAATTCATTAATATTCCAAAAAATTATCGGTAATAATCATACCACTTATTATATTATTACCCCTGAAAATAATTGGGAGGGGGTTCCATTTGAAGAAATAGGGGTGGGGGCGACTTTCAAGATCAGAGTATTTTGAGTGTGCTATGTGAAAGCTCATTTGATGTTCGACATGATGCCATTTTATTTAATTTCCTACCTTTTCCGATAACCGAGATATCGCTTTCGAAACTGTTTCACAAATATTATTATGGTAAAACAGTAACAATAAATAGAACATTGAATATTTTCATAAATATTAGATCTTGTTTCCGCTCCGTTGAATAATTGAAATATACTATATGCGTGGTTTATAAAATATTTCGAAAAATCATAACGGGTGTCGGTTTACATGATTTAAAAAATTTGTTTCTATTGTTGCTATTTTTCAATTGAAAAATTATTGTGCTACCAACACCTACTCAGCAACCTCTATTCTGTGCACAGAGGTGAAGAGAAGTTTACCGATTCAAGAAGAAAACAAATGAAGGATTTGATTTTTTTCATCAATACCAATCTATCTGGAACTTTTCCTAGAGATCAATTACCCTAACACCAAACTGATATTATTGCACTCGACGCGCGTTTCGCTAACAAGGTAAGCATCTTCAGCAGAAGAAAATTGATACTCTTCTCATGAAGATGCTATCCTTGTTAGCGAAACACGCGTCGAGTGCAAAAATATCAGTTTGGTGTTAGGGTAGTTGATCTCTAGGAAAAGTTTCAACTTTAACACCAAAGGTTCCATTCTCATCGTTTACCAATCTATCTGTCATTCTTTCCGTTCTATTGAATATTCAGTCTACTATTGATGTTTCTTGCCCAAACCTTTTTTTATTAGGCAAATCTGAGTTATACGAGATGTGGCTGATCGCTTCTAGGAAGTAGTTCATTCAGTTTTTTAATCAAGGCAGCTACTTATCGGGGTAGATGATAAGATTGCCCTTCCACACTTCACAATATTAATTCTCCATTTTTCCAAATTCTGGTAGAACTACAACGCAAAAACACATTTACCATGAATTAATAACTTTCAAGTATTATTGAAAAAAACATATTCTGTCATAAACTGTCATAACGTAATAGGGTCACTGCAAAAATATCTCCATCGACAGATTTTTATCTGTCAATGAAAGATTATAATCTGTCAATGACAGAATAAAATCTATCGATGACAGATTATAATCTGTCAATGACAGATAGAAATCTGTCAATATGTCATTGATAAATTTTAATCTTTCAATATGGCATTGACAGTTTTTAATCTGGCATTGACAGATTAAAGTCTGTCAATGGAGATATTTTTTATTATTGCAGTGACTCTAATACGCCGTCGTAATAACGACCATTTTTGGCAGGGTAATTTTCTGATTGATTGCTAATCTTGTCTTGAATAATATCTCATCGTTCAATTCAAATCTATAACGATAACATGCCGCCTAACAGGGCACCAATCGAACAATGATTAATAGCAACGAACATCACATGTTCTACTTCTCAGAATGAAAAACGATATTATTTATAGCTCACAAAGCTGCATGTAGACGGACTATAAATGCGGCGCAAGCTAAATTTAAAATATCAATAACTGCATGGTCCGACGTAAAAAGAAAAAAAGTGCATTTAATTGGCTACTATTTATTGTCCCTATCTGTTATTAACGGAATGACACCCACATCGGTTTGATTAGATATAACATGAACGTAAATCGTACTTCGAGATATGGCTGCGGATATATAATGGCTTCTGCCTCTACCTGCAAGGATTTTATTGAACCTACGCACTGCCAGGGGAATTGTTTTGTTCGTATTGTCGATGTTGGACATATTTCCACCGGGTCAAGCAGAAAGAGGCGCCCTTAGTTTTGTGTTTTGTTATCGAATATTTTATCAGCAGATCCTTTCATGTGGATGTCGCTGGAGTTTCATCTCTAAAACCTACCTGTCATTTCACTTAGGCTCGATTCTCGGGCTCGAAGGATTCGAAACCTATAAGAAAATTGGGACTCTTCTTGAATAGATAAACTACTTGTTAGTGATCATCTATGTTTTCAAGTGATAGACCAAGAGCCAGAGCCCAAAAAATTCTCTGAATTTACTAAGCTTGGTTTTTTTATGGCTTATTGCAGTGGTTGTGTACACAAACATACTGCGGTCAGTCAGGCGAAACTGAGAACAGGTGTCTCAGGTACGCTATCGAACCTGCCGTACCTGCCGAGGTAATAAAACGAATTTACTAAAGCTGATAATCGTTATACAGATTGTATATTGCATATACATAAAAGTTACGACAGTCAGTCAGCTGAATATGGGGACGGAGCTGGTCAGTCGGTTGCAATGTATGTACAAAAAATAAATACGGTGCAATTAATTTACTACACTTCAAAATTTTTGTGAGGGTATCAAATGCTATATGTAACATAAAAAAAATGATCAGTTATCGATTTTGCGGGACAACGCCCGTCAGTCAGCAAAAATAGAAATGAAAATTTCGCGCGGGCTTGGCATCGCAGGTGGCGGTTTGCTTTCTTCTTTATTATTTGATAAACGAAATAAGTAAGTAGGCCATTTAGTAATAATAAAATAACAATATATAACAGTTATTATACTTCTAGATAATATTCATCACAACTAATATTTGCTTAATTTACTCATCAAATCCTTGCTCCGAATCATCAAATTCATTCATTTCGCTCTCACGATCAGAATTGTCAAGCTCTGTCGTTTCCGATTGAGTTTCGGATTGGGAATCTGAAAAATCAATATAATTACTGTTATTATAAACAATAAAAAAATTACTTTTTACATTAAATATGAAGCATTGAACTTTGCCCACACTATTATTTTCATACCTGAATTTTCCTGAGGAGATTGAATGACGACATCTTTGACGAATTGTGGTAATTGATCGCCTTGGAACCAAATAAAATTCATATTTATTGTTGTTTATTTTCCACCCGTGATCGGTTGGAGACAGTTCTGTCGTTACTTTTCGATGTGCATTTCGCCAAATGTTTGCAATGTAGCTCGCTCTTAAAAATGGTTGCATTAATTCTGATTCACATGGTGGCATACTTCATCCATCAACATTTTTTCCTTTTTTTTTAACGAATCTTTGGTGGTTATAGAACATTTATACGTTTTTGAAAACAAAACGAATCGTGCCTTGTTAACTGATTTTAATTTTTTCATGCTATATAACTGGCAAACAAATTGTATTTTTTCGAACACGTCACTTCTGTTGTTGTCGCTTATGTACCCGAGATCGGCGAAGGCTTTTTGAAAATCTGCGCTCTGGCGAATCAATTGAAGAGGCCTTTTTTTACCTTTTTTGCAAAATGACGGGTTAAAGTCGCATCCAGTAAAAGAGTGTTGGTGTATCCAGTATGCCACCATGTGAATCAGAATTGATGCAACAATTTTTGAGAGCGAGCTACATTGCAAACATTTGGCGAAATGCACATCGAAAAGTAACGACAGAACTGTCTCCAACCGATCACGGGTGGAAAATAAACAACAATAAATATGAATTTTATTTGGTTCCAAGGCGATCAATTACCACAATTCGTCAAAGATGTCGTCATTCAATCTCCTCAGGAAAATTCAGGTATGAAAATAATAGTGTGGGCAAAGTTCAATGCTTCATATTTAATGTGAAAAGTAATTTTTTTATTGTTTATAATAACAGTAATTATATTGATTTTTCAGATTCCCAACCCGAAACTCAATCGGAAACGACAGAGCTTGACAATTCTGATCGTGAGAGCGAAATGAATGAATTTGATGATTCGGAGCAAGAATTTGATGAGTAAATTAAGCAAATATTAGTTGTGATAAATATTATCTAGAAGTATAATAACTGTTATATATTGTTATTTTATTATTACTAAATGGCCTACTTACTTATTTCGTTTATCAAATAATAAAAAAAAAGCAAACCGCCACCTGCGAAGCCAAGCCCGCGCGAAATTTTCATTTCTATTTTTGCTGACTGACGGGCGTTGCCCCGCAAAATCGATAACTGATCATTTTTTTTATGTTTCATATAGCATTTAATACCCTCACAAAAATTTTGAAGTGTAGTAAATTAATTGCACCGTATTTATTTTTTGTACATACATTGCGACCGACTGACCAGCTCCGTCCCCATATTCAGCTGACTGACTGTCGTACCTTTTATGTATATGCAATATACAATCTGTATAACGATTTTCAGCTTTAGTAAATTCGTTTTATTACCTCGGCAGATACGGCAGGTTCGATAGCGTACCTGAGACACCTGTTCTCAGTTTCGCCTGACTGACCGCAGTATGTTTGTGTACACAACCACTGCAATAAGCCATAAAAAAACCAGGCTTAGTAAATTCAGAGAATTTTTTGGGCTCTGGCTCTCCGTCTATCATTGAAAGGGTCTGATTATCAAGTTATTTTGGTTTTGACATTCTAAAAACGAGGGAGTAGTGCCGTATATGAAAAAATCTATGCTACTAGTTTCCTCGCTAATTTCTGATGAAAATTCAAGAGAGTTGAAGAGCTTCTTAATGAATGTTCGAAGTCGCACAAAGTACGGCACAAATCCATATTTTTTCAATTCCAATCATATTTATAACTCGAAAAAGTTTCATAATATAAAGCGTAGTCTTGATTGTATCAAATTTTGGATTGAGGTGGCCTTTACTTGATGGAAATCCATAGTTATTACGCTATAAGGTAGACACGATTAAATTTCCACAAAGCGAAGACAATAAATTTTGTGAAAATTTAATCGTGTCTACCTTATAGCGTAATTGATTGTATCAGTTGGGTCTATAGAAAAACTTTCATAATTGAAATTGCGTAGGAAATAATCTCACATTCATATTCGAAACTATAATTGATAAAATATGGTTCACTTGGCTCCTAGAAATTCAAATTTTCCCTTGAAGAAGTCAACGCCATTATTTTCAGTAAGATGACGGTGATTTTTGATAAATAATTTTCATCTGTTTTTTTTTTAAGCCTAAAATTTGATGAAATGTTCTAGGAAACATGTCACTACCAGGGTCATCATTTTAAAGTAAAAGAATATTTCACATCAATCCACTTATAAGACTCAGCTCAATTTGAAGACATCAACAATATAAGTATTTCAATAACATTTATACAAATTAATTAGCATCATACTCGTGAAATTAACTCCAATGGACAAGAATGCTCGTAGATTACCTGAATTGAGTTAAACACAGTCATATAATATGTCTTGCTCGTGGTCTACTCATGCTAACACAGTGAATAATTTAGTATGTGAATAACAGAGTAAATATATTTGCAAATTATCCAAGTTATTTCCATATTCATAGGAATGATAGTCGGCATGTAATAATTTGTAATCCATTAGTACTTATGATCCCACACTCTTGTTAATAAGGTGCAAGCGAACGTTTTGAATAATTAGTTTTTATCCCTTCTATAACCCTTGAGCTTTCATAGATATATACTACTCTTATCTAATTGTTTATATCTTCTTGGTTCATATTGTTACTGGGAAGAGAAAAAAAACGATGATAGCCACTTAATTTCTTATAGTAGTATGTTCCATTTATGACATAATATGATATATACTAAATATTTATTGAATAATTTACTGGTACCACATTGGATAAACTAATATTGAAAACATTTGAATGAACGCGTCATATCTTGAGAAAAGTAGGATGCAGTTAATAGCCCCGTATTATAAAAGTTTCGAATTAATATGAAACAAAAACTGAATATGAAATAAGATATTTCTTTCAATGATCCCATCAATCAAAAATATCTCACCCTGACATCTGAAGTGATTGATAGAATAATCTTCATTTATGTATCAATTGATTTCATAATGAATTCTAACAATCAACTGTTTCTTCAATACAGGATGTTATTATTTAGATATCTCAGTGTCGCTTTTGAAATGCAATCTTTGAATTTATGGGAATAGTGGAGTGACATTATTCGATTTCTGGATCTAACAGGTCTGTATTCCGTTAATTGATGTCCCCAAATTGTCTGCATTGGCCTCATTGATTGCCAATTGACATGACGTATGTTTCGACGTGTTCAATGAATTACAACAGTAGATCGATTGACTGAAGTGGATACGCTATGGTGAATGGGTCCAATGAACTCTCTGGAAATGAAAATTAGTTATTTATAGATAGTATTTCATAACTCAGTCAGGGCAATATGAAAGAGAGAGAGTGGAAAAATAGTTTTCGTTGACAAATATTGAAATGAAACAATAGGTAAGGAATTGTTTTTTGCCTATAGTGAAAGTACTACGTAGGGGCAGGAGTGATGGAGTGATAAAGACTACTTTCAAAATTCTATATAATGCTATATTTCTGAAACCGAGCAGGAAAATAATAATAGAATTCGTACGATAAAAAAAATCATTATTTAATCGAAATCAGATAATCACAAATAAGTTAGTATTTTACAATAAATAGATCTTAGCGAAGTTATATTGACTTTTTCTTACTTTTCTGTAAATGAATCGAACGTCTTCGAATCGTATACACAAACCTATCCACAGAGAGTGTTGTAATTAAGTTGTAATTTCTGTTTTAAGATTCGGAGAAGAGACACAAAATATTTCCTAACAGTTTTGTTTGAACTGATATTACTATGCACGTACGACAAAAACACTTTCAGCTAAAACTACAATATTATTTCATTTTGATATCAACAGTTATACTCATAAGGACTACATCTATCAAAATATCGGCGTCCAGAAAGTAAAATCAAGAGCTGATGAAGAACTTATTTGAATAGTAGCATCAGTCCTGGAAAATTCTTGGGAAGACTGATTCTTGTTTTCAGATTGAAATGTCCAGAACAACTCATCTTCAGATAACGACAGGCTACTTGATGGAATTCTATCTGGAAGGTGGGTTTGTTCAATGAAAAAGAAGTGAAATCCATTAGTGATAATAAATTTTTTTCCTGGGGAGAAAAAAGTGTCGAGGAACTATCCCCTATCTGAATCAATATAAGACGAATACGGAACTTTCATGAAGAAATATCAAAACATGAGCAAACCTTTTGTCTTGATGATAGACTTTCAATCCATTCACAAAAAAAATGTATTGTATATAAAACAGCTAGCTCCTGCCTATATGCGACAGGCAGTGAATACTATATAAGTCATTTTTATCTGCTCAATTTTTATATCGAACATACGAAATTTGAATAGTTATATAAAATTTTCAGTATAGAACGCATAGCGCCGTACCTTGCAATAAAATTCAGAAATATTTCACCAAATCTTTTCGCTTCTAGAAAATTAACTGAAGCTCATCAAATGGTTCATGGATCATTTATGGAACTTCCTCATCAAAAACATAGATTCTGAGCTAATCCGTTCTGAATTGACTGACATTTGGGTGAAACATACACTCTCGTGATCACATTCATTCTCATGATTGAGTGAGAGGATAACAATTATTGATTGTGGTGTACCCCAGGGATCCGTTTTCAGACCCCTCTTGTGCACATTCTGAGACGCTATATGGCCATTCAGAAAGGTATCTTACTTTTTTTGTACAGAGGATCAAACCTGCAATATTCATTGGCGACTACAGTCTGGCTTATGAAAAAAAGGGAATCAATGAAGATGGTACGGTGTATGTAATATGCAAACAAAAAATAATAATGGTGAGAATTCTGTAATGAAAATCAATGATCCGCCTATAGCAAACGTTTGCCTAGATTGTTTTCCCACACTCCGCAGTTTTTCAAACAAAAAAGCAGACGATGACTGGGGACTTTGAATCTAATGAAAAATTTCAATATTGAAATCTTGCTTTCATTCAATTGAAGTTATTCGGAAATATTTGTAGTTGTTCTGGTTCTCGAATCCTCAAACTTATTTGTATCTTTTGGTGTCTTTAGTTGTCAGAGCTTTTTTACTTCAAATTTCAAATAAAGGTGAAAAGCTAGGTAAATTCTTTTCGTTAAACCACGCTGTATATGTTGAATTGTAAACTTGACTGAGAGTGAATGTATATTGTATGTTGTTATTGATATTTCAAACTAGCCTTGTGTTATTATATTCAGAATGTTATTTTTAGGATTGGATCCATACTAAAAACGAATACAAATTACTTTCAACCGAACGTAGAGATTTCACTTTGTTTCTAAATTTTCAATATATTTCTTTCACATGACCTCCTTGGAACACAAAGAATAATATGATCGTGACCGGTGACCACATTCGAATGTATCTAGTAAATGGAATAACGCTACTTCAACTTTTTGAATTGAAAGAAATGTAAGATTTGAGTAAAAGCTGATGAATAGCTAATGGACCATTAAAGTCAATTAGCTGTTGGACTGAGAAGGCTATGACAAATGTTCCACTCTAACAGCTCATTAGCGTTTTACGCTATACATTATTCATCTCTTGCAATCAATTTTGACTGCAAGAAAAATATACCGGGATATGCATATTTAGAAATGATCATACACTGTGCACAGACAGTTCGGTTGTGATAAAGTGAGATGTAATATAATCAAGCAGATTTTCTCGAGAAAGAAAGATCTACAGAAAATTAAAGGTATAATATAATGCTTCGGAGCCCTCTATCGTAAGGTGGGGTGAAATATTTTTGCCACCACAGAATAAGAATAAAATATATATATATATATATATATATATATATATATATATATATATATATATATATATATATATATATATGTTAGAAATGTGCTGGCTGGAACTTCCGGTTGATCCGCGTCTGGAATGATTTACTTGTCTACGTTTCGGCTCCCATTTCGGAGCCATTTTCAAGACTAAGTGACCTTGCGTCTAGGTCTGAGTTATCTTACTAGCTGGCTATCATCACTGTAGATCGAGGATTGAAGGTTGGTGGGTTTTAAGGGTTCATTAGTAATTATGGCAGGATCAGGGATCGGACGGTCGATGGGAGGTTCGAACGGATTAGTTCCCAAGTTTGGAGGGTTTTGGCAGTGGCAACGGTTTTGGTGTTTTTGAAATCTATTTTGTGGCCTTTTTCTAAATGATGTTGGAATAATGCTGAGTTTGTGTCAGAATTACGGAATTCTTTTTCCTTTTCATCTTCTCTCCAGGACCCTCCTCGGTTTGTCTTGCCGATGTATGTTCTGGGGCAGTTTGAGCATTGTATTTTATTTTTTCCTTGGGTTTCTTTGGGGTTGTGTCTTTGGGGGGTTGGGGGGGGGGGGGTTTTTTTTTTTTTTGTTGTTTTTTTTTGTTGTCTTTTCTTTTCTTTTTCTTCTTTTTTTCTCAATAACCCCAGGAAAGGTGGGAAACTTTTTTTTTTCTTCTTCCTCCTTCGGGGGTGTCGGGTGGGGGTCTCGGGTTTGCTGGGGTTTGTTGGGTTGTGGGGTTGGGGATTGGGGGATCGTTTTGGGTGGTGCGGTTTTTGCTTTTCCCTTTCTTTGGTCTGTTGTGGTTTTCGGTGGGTTTGGGGGGGCTGTGTTGGGGGAGTTCGGACCTGAGTTGTGTTTGGTGGTGGGGGGTGGTGGTTTGGTTGTGGGTGCTGGTGTTTTTGGGTTGGTTGTGGGGGGGGGGGGGGGGGGGTTGTTTTTTTGCTTTCTTGGTGGGGAGGGCGGGGGGGGGGGGGGGTTCTTCTTTTTTTTTTTCCTTGGTTGTTTGTTGGTGGGGGGGGTGGAAAGTCCCCCCCCCCTCCCCTGTTGCCGCGCCTCTTCCCCCATCCCCCCCCCCCCCCCCCCCCCCCTCTTTCTCCCCCCCCTTTCCTTTCCCCCCCCCTGGGGGCCACCCCCCCCCCCCCCCCCCCCCCCCCCGATCCCTGATCCTGCCATAATTACTAATGAACCCTTAAATCCCACCAACCTTCAATCCTCGATCTCCAGTGATGATAGGCAGCTAGTAAGACAACTCAGACCTAGACGCAAGGTCACTTAGTCTTGAAAATGGCTCCGAAATGGGAGCCGAAACGTAGACAAGTAAATCATTCCAAACGCGGATCAACCGGAAGTTCCAGCCAGCACATTTCAAACCGCGGAAGCCTTGCCGATCAAATATATATATATATATATATATATATATATATATATATATATATATATATATATATATATATATATATATATATATATATATATATATATGTATATGTATCATTTCTAAAAATACACGCTTATAAAGATTTATTACATTATCCAAAATTTCAGCTTGTCCGTAATTCATACGGTGAACTCTGTTATTAACATGTTCTGATAAAGCACAAGAATCAACATTTCTTCTACAGTCACTTTTATGAGAAATGATACGACTGTTGAGTGTTCGAGATGATTGGCCAATGTATGATTCAGGACAATCCATACAAGGAATCTTATAAATGACATTATATCTATTTTTATTCGAAATAGGAGTGTTTATTTCACTATGTAATTTGGAAATTGTTACGATATTTTTCTTTGCTATTTTGATATATTGTCTTTTTGAAAAATATTTATCAATTTTTGGGTTGATTTTTGTATGTAAGGTAAAGATTTGTAAATTGTTATGCTATTTCCACCTTGTTTATTATTTTCAATGGGTATTATTGGAATTGATATTGTTCTTTCAGAAAATAGAAATTTTTGTTTAACTAGATGCCTTGGATAAGAATTTTGAATCAGGATGTCTCGTAATTTGGATAAGTCACATGAACAAAAAAAATAGATTTAAATGGTCTTAGCAAAATTTACACGTATTTGATGAAATATGAGAAGAAAAAGAAAAAATAACCCTCTATTTCGACTTTTCCACCGTAATCTAGAAGTGAAATTATATCATATGTCTGAATTTAATTAAACGTCACCTTCATATTTTCATGTACAATTTTTGCCTCTATTTTATAATTCAATCTCACGTTAGTGAGTAACCATTCCATTATATTATCATATGATATATTGTTATGTATTATAGACGTCCTGTGGAAGGCAATAAAGATTGCCGAAAGCTTGACGAATAACAAAGAGTTCTCTTCGTGATATAGCCCAAAACAATTGACTGCAACCCCAAAAGATTCACTACATATTCATTAATCAGTCACGAGTTACTTTCTCATATGTATTTATATATGATCTGAGCAAGTTTAATTTCCTTATCAATATTCTCTTTGAGTATTTATATATATATATATATATATATATATATATATATATATATATATATATATATATATATATATATATATATATATATATATATATATATATACTCAACGAAAATATTGTTGGAAATTAAACTTGCTCAGAGCATATTTCGAACCCACGACCCTTTCTTTCAGTAATTCTTCTGAGCTTTTCCACAACATCAGCCAAGTTACTATAAAGAAAACTCTTCGATATCTGCACGAAATCAATAGCACTAAAGGAACACATTTATAATAAAATCGCTTTTTAGAAATAGTCGGTCAGCATACTTGAATACTGGCTACGAATCAAATCCTCCAAAAAAACGATACGTTCAGCCAAGTCTCAGCTTACCCACACAGTAACTTAATGGACTGACACTCGTCAGGAAACAATCACTTCCCTAGCTAATACCACGAAGTGAGTTGAATTGAATCTGGCAGGTGTCAGTATATGGATAGTTGAAGAAAATGTATTTGGCTCTGGAATTAGTTTACCCAAATGAGCTCAATGCTCCGTAAAGAAACTCGAGTACTGAAAGTTAGTTTCTTCGAAGAACTCATATGCAAGATAACATTGTGAGTCAGAAAACGTGTTTTCATTCTATCCATGGTAACAAATAAAATCAGTCTAGACAGCTTCAAACATTCCATTCATGCATTTTTCGAAAAATCCATACACCATACACCATATCCATCATGATACATTTATGGAGTGCTGTTAACACCAGAAATTTTAAGCAACAAATTCCACCGCTCTGACACCAGATAAATTACCTTTCAAAACAACTTACTCCACTGAAATATTTCATTTTGTTACAGGTACGTACAACGAGGCGGGCTTTAATTCAGTCATCATGAAAGGCACGAAACAAGTAAGTAGCGAAGCAAAGCAATTTCTTTCGATACATTCTCGAGACAAAGAAAATACAGAGTGGAAGGTTGATTAATGTATAGCGTGTACGCGAGGGGACGAAAAATGCGAGGTATTTTACTTCTTTACGTATTCTGTGGTGTGCGGAGATGTTTTGGTTCGTTTTGTGGATCCAGGAATTCAGTCTCCATTGTGTCAACTATCGTTGCGGCCAATAGCTGAAACACTGAAATATGAGACATATTGAAACTTGTTTCGTTTCGAAGAATAATACATATTCAACAGTTTCTATTCTCACATCGAATTTCTCCCCTTAGACATTTTTTATTGATTCCCATTGATATTTAAGTAGTGATCACAGCATTTTTGACATTTCTATCCTTATAGAAATCTGATTCATATCCAAATACGGAAGAAAGTGATAGACACTGGTTACTACAACAGGACTATATGAAATATGATTAGGTTCTCCCCATTCAAATGACTTCATGAAGTTTTGATTAGGCATGTGTGGACAGACATTGTCATGGAGCAGAATATCGATTGCCCGGCGCAATTTTTTCAAAGCCAAAACAAAACATTGCAATTGAAATATACTCAAGTAGTGCACCTTCTCAATTAATGATAGAATAGATTATAACGGTTAATTTCATTGAAAGACTTAATGTTCAATAATTGTGCTCTTTCATGTCAAAGCACCACCAGTTAGAATATAGGAAAAATTAATGATGATAAAATATTTCTCTCTATATTTTCATAGATTAACTCTTTGATTTTTGTTGCTTCCTCTCAAGGATCCTAATAGGTTACAATTGAAAGGTGATGGTAAATAAAAGAATAGAAATAAATGAACTCTCAAAGCAAATAATATTAGTGCATTCATAATCGATTTTGAGAAACAAATGAGGAATGTTCCATTGAAAAATGATGTGATGAATTCTGGGAATTTCGAGACTGGATCTATATCAATGAGAAAGAAACATAGATACGTATTGTAATGTTACTCAAGTGAGACTGATACCGTAGAAATTTTTTCTCTTCATATCAGTTGTTTTTAGCCCTTTTTTGTTCATATATTGATTGAATGTATCAGATAGGTGTGCACTTTATAGATCCAGAGAACAGCAGAATCAACTGCTTTGATTTTCAACTCAAGTTGAATTTCAGGAATCGCATCCAATCTGAGTCATCTGATGAAAGGCAAAAAAATAGACTCAAATGTGTGATGGTATAGATTCAACTGCGGATACGATAAAAATGAAACAAGAACAAATATTCACCTGAAATCCAACTGAAACTTACACAGTCACATATATGTGAAACATATGTCTACATTTTCAGAAGCGAAAAAAAAAATCACATTAGCTGGACGTTGTTACCGGAAACGAACCATTACAGTATCCTTTGAATGTTTCAATTGATAAATGTATTACAAAAGTCTACAGTGATTTGCTTGCTCTAAATATACCGAGTACTCATAGCTACATATAGAACTACACCTGTTCAGTATATCTTTCACGGGTGTTGTTTTTGTTTTGGCAAGTGCCGGCAATTCAGCATTCCGGTAGCCATTTTGAATTATTGATGGCTGCTTGCATCACGCCATAGTGGACCGGAAGGGAATCGTAAATAAACATAGAATGCAAAATGGTTTGGAATTTAGCGCTATATATCATTGTTAGTTCCTTTGAATCACAATTCTTGTAAATCACTAATAGTTCCCAACGAGACGGCCCAAAAACTAGGTGCCATTTTATTACTCTAGAGACCGTGTAAAAAGTATGGGGAACGACGTAACTAAGACTTTTGGACCACTGCCGTCAATTTCTGGTGGCCCGATTTTCCGCCATAATTAAATAAACATTGCATCTGGAAACGTCATTTTGTATAAAATTATTACTGACGGCATACTGTTTATATTAACAGTAGTAGTTAAAAATTAAATTTAAACTTATTGCCGTCAAAAAAAAATGGCACCGGAAGTCAGGAAAAATTTTGAAAATTTGAAAGTTGAGTATCCATTTTAGTATCAAATCATTATTGACGGCAATAGCATTATTTATTATACTTTGTGATGTTATTTCGTGTTTTATTAATGCCGTCAAAATTTACTGGCACCGGGGTTGAAAAAAGGGGGTGGTAACCCCTTACGTTGAATAGGGTTTTAGTATTATTTCATTACAAAAAATTTTTTAATATTATTAAAGTACTTGAGAACACAATATTATAAATTATTGTGCCGTCAATTTTAATGGCACCGACGGCTATTAAAATTAAAAAAAGTTTATAGCGTACAAGACGTGATACGCCGTCAAAAATATTTTTATGGCACTTGAAATATTTAAAAGAAAAGTTATAAAAAACAGAAACCACATGTTTAGGACAGAAATTAAACTATTTTTTAATAATTAACAGTATCGTTAAAAAAAAATAAAAATTTTGATTTTTTTGAAAAAAAAAAAGAAACCTATAAATGGATTTATGTGTAGAACAAGTTTTGTAGGTGCTGAAGAAAAATTCTTCTCTCCATGTAGAGATTTGAAAAAGATGTTGAGAGTGCTAGGGTCTCAAATAAAAGGGGGAATGATGAAAAGAGAGAGAGAGAGAGAGGAGTAGAATGGAGAAGGCAGCTGTCCGAGTGGCCGCAGTACACCGTAGTACCACGCTTGCTACCAGTTGCTACGCACATCTTCAGTTAGGAAGGTTCAGATACATTAGCCTGACGCTAAAATGAATTATTTTGCATATTAAATATGATAGATACATTTAATTCGTGCCAATATTTAATATTGTTGCTGGTTAAAACAGATAAACTGTATGCTAAAAAAACAAAGTGTTTTCCTAAAATTTTTGACTTTAAAACGTTTTAGTTTTTTACTTTTCACTTTTAGAAGACAAAGTTCGAGTATCTTTGACGTCAGGCTATTTGTAAACAAAAGCATTTATTAATGCTGGATTGATGGCATTTTCAGAAGAGATTAAATTGGAAGAATAAACTTGTAGAAGTCTGCAGATTAAAAATGAAAAAAAAAATTATAAAAAAAATTATTTTTGTTAGAATTAGTTTATTTATAAATAATAGCACCCCTCGGTAGGTGTTCAGATTCCTAGATTCTTAATCCACGCAATTTCTTTAACTAATTTACTTAGAAAAAGGCCGTCTTCCTGACTTTTTCGTTTTTTCCGAATTTTTAGTTTAATATTTTAGGCTGCAAGCATCAAAGGCGGCCGTCCACCCCCTTTTCTCAACCCCCGGGCCACCAAATTTTGACGGCGATGATAAAAAATCAAATAACATGATAAAATAAAATAAATTTTACAACTGCCGTCAATAATAATTTGATACAAAAATAGTACCTCTACTAGACGTAAATAAACAATTTTTCTGACTTCGTTTACTTTTTTTTTTGACGGCACCAACTTTAAATCGTTTTTTTATTGATTTTGATGTGAAATATAATTTTTTTGTAAGTGCCAAACACTATGCAAAAATTCTGCACCCAGGGTGCCCGAGGTTGGGGTGACCACCCTTTTTTTCAACCCCGGTGCCAGTAAATTTTGACGGCATTAATAAAACACGAAATAACATCACAAAGTATAATAAATTATGCTATTGCCGTCAATAATGATTTGATACTAAAATGGATACTCAACTTGCAAATTTTCAAAATTTTTCCTGACTTCCGGTGCCATTTTTTTTTGACGGCAATAAGTTTAAATTTAATTTTTAACTACTACTGTTAATATAAACAGTATGCCGTCAGTAATAATTTTATACAAAATGACGTTTCCAGATGCAATGTTTATTTAATTATGGCGGAAAATCAGGCCACCAGAAATTGACGGCAGTGGTCCAAAAGTCTTAGTTACGTCATTCCCCATACTTTTTACACGGTCTCTAGAGTAATAAAATGGCACCTAGTTTTGGGCCGTCTCGTTGGGAAACCTCTCAGTGGTGGAAATTCAACTTTTTTTGTAGAACTGATAGAGACCAACATCATTGTCGGAAATTTTGTTCGTCTATACCGAACCATTTAGTCAGCGCACACTGTTATCACCCGATTTTTTCCGACTTGATTTATATTTACTATTATTTCTCACTGAATTTTTGTTCAATTGAAATTAAATATAGTTTATGTCACTCCTGACTAGTTTAGATTTTACTAAAATAATTTTTAGTATAGTAGTTTTCACAATAAATGGTATTGACTGGAGGATTATTATAAAACCAATAAGACCCTTAAGTTGTAAAATCCGAGATGCACGTCATAAATGTAAAAGGACCGGATTCAGGAAATTTTGTTTCTCAGAGAGGGATTGTGAATATTAAGGACTCTTGTGTTGATTACCACGAAGATACGACAGCAGAGCTTTTTGAATATTGGATTAAAAATTGTCTGTTACCCAACATTCCGCCAAACAGCGTTATAGTAATGGACAACTCAAGCTATCATAGTCGACAATTGCAAAAAATTCCTGGCTCAAAGAATACGAAATTAGAGATTCGAAACTTCATGGCTGCAAATGACATATATTTTGAGGAAAATTATACAAAAAAAGAACTTTTACAAGTGCTGCAGTCACTTTCTTAAAAAAAAACGTATGTTTGTGATACAATTGCAGAAGAATTGGGACATACAGTGTTACGACTACCTCCCTACTACTGCGAATTCAATCCCATAGAGCTTATGTGGCACAAACTTAAATCGAGCGTGCGCGGAAAAAATACTTCTCCGACTTTAAGTGGTAGTGTGGTAGAATTAATTAGGAACTGTATGAATGACATTCCTACCGAGAGTTGGAAATGTTAGTCATGTTATAAATGTTGAAAACTCGTACCTTTCTGTAAAATCAATTGCGCCAATTATAATTAATTTAGATGAGGATAGCGATAGCGACACTGAACTAAATATAGAATAGAATTGTAACATTTAAATAAATTACTTGTATATCTCCTACATTATGCAAAATTCAAATTTCTTAAGTTCGACCTTGTAGCACATTTGCATGTTTTACCAGATGATTTTCTACACAATGGGATTAAATCGGGTTGTTCATTGCAGTTAATAAGCCAATACCATTAACTGTGAAAAATACTATATATCCGACTACCCCATACAAACAATCTAAGGTGAAAACGAACCTCTTTATATTATTATAATCTCGATTATTATAGATTAATTAGATTGTTGCCAACGCTGGGTGATTGAATAGTTAGTCAACCATATAGATATATCATTTGAAGGGATATATACTACTTCATTTTACTTACGGTAGCCAGTTCAAATAATTTTCTTGATTACTTATACATAATACCGAAAGATGGCAATCAATCCAAAAACAGAAATGGAATTTTTTGAAGATTATTTTAATGCCTAAACTTTCATTGCCTCCATGAATCCATGTCGTCAACTGTATTTCGAGGCTTCATTATCTCTCTTTCAACATTTCAGTCAAACTAAGAGACAGAACTCTGCACCTATTTCTCATTTCACAGTAGGAAACTTCGTCGTGTATTATCAAGTAAACGGAAATATCGACATTTTACTGTAGATGGCGTAACAAAAACGCTTCAAATCATTTTACAAAGAAATTGACCAACTATATCTCTCTAAAAAATGGTACGTACTACGTTTTATTGGGGTGCCGTCAAAGATGCAGTTTGAACAATATTTTTCATTACTCTCCCTGTAAAAAAACTCCGGATCTAATGTGTTACCCGTGTACACGCGAGATCAATTTATAATTCGGTACGAGACAGCCGTGCGTGAGATATTCGGTCATTATTTTCTAAAAGAAATCGATACCATTAAATCAACGACGTCATTAATCACAAGAGCTCTCCGCTCTATTTTACGTCACTGGGTAAATCCTCCTTCAATTGATTTCAATGGAGCCGGTCGACTACCTATTAATGCTTCATTGATTAGGTAATCATGATTAATTGAAGCACCTTTGATGCTGCAGCGATATATCTCAATAACGTCAAGGGAAGATCATACACATTTGGATGAGGGGGTTTTGGACAGGTCAACCCGTTGACATTTAGATAATTCAATGTTTGGTCTTTGCTTTCTTTTGTCACGACTGATATAACTGAATATATGACGAAGACCATAAAAAGTTATTTTTTGAAGGAAATATTGAGAATCTGCTTACTAATACTGATTTTCTACAATTATAGACTCTTTAAAGCATCGAACCTCGAGCATGCTGTGCAAGATTAGACTTTTCTACCCTTCCTTATGTGCATAGTGTTCCTCAAAGCCGGTTCTGAGAGCTCTTCGACTATGGCCAATGTACTTGTTTCGATCTTGACATCTAGCAGATTCAATGAGCCATTAGAGCTCGCTTCAAGAAACATTATGCCCAGATACGGAAGGTTCAGAAGATTCTAGTGTCACATAGCAAGCATTTTTCCTAGCGACAAATGCTCAAAACATTAACGTGCAAACATTTCTTTGGCTTTTCTTCATTTTCGATCATTGTGAAATAAAATTAGGGCCCGATTTCTGCCAGGAAAACAGGGATGGCATGAAAAAAGGGGTGAGGGGTACATTCTGACGGATTACAACTAGAAAAATATTCCCGAAAGCATTTGTTTTATGCAATGAAGAAGAAAGATTCTCAAAAAACAACATCAAAATAAGATAAACAATGATGTAATGATTTTATTTCTGCGAAAATAGTTGGGAGGGGGTTCCATTTGAAGAAATAGGGGTGGGAGTGACTTCTCAAGGATACTGTCAGGATCAGAGTATTTTGAGTGAGCAATGTGAAAGCTCATTTGATGTTCGACATGATGCCATTTGATTGTATTACCTACCTTTTCCGATAACCGAGATATCGCTTTTGAAACTGTTTCACAAATATTATTATGGTGAAACATTAACACAAACGTCAAAAACAATAAATATTTTCATAAATATCAGTTCTTGTTTCTGCTCCGTTAAATAATTGGAATATACTATATGCGTGGTTTATAATATATTTCGAAAAATCATAACGGGTGTCAGTTTGTTCCTGCAAATTTTCAATTGAAAAACTATTGTGCTATCAATCCCTACTCAGCAACCTCTATTCTGTGCACAGAGGTGAAGAGAAGCTTACCGATTCAAGAAGAAAACAAATGAAGAATTTGATTTTTTTCATCAATACCAATCTATCTGAAACTTTTCCTAGAGATCAATTACCCTAACACCAAACTGATATCATTGCACTCGACGCGCGTTTCGCTAACAAGGTAAGCATCTTCAGCAGAAGAAAATTGATACTCTTCTCCTGAAGATGCTAACCTTATTAGCAAAACACGCGTCGAGTGCAAAAATATCAGTATAGTGTTAGGGTAGTTGATCTCTAGGAAAAGTCTCGACTTTAACGCCAAAGGTTCCATTCTCATCGTTTACCAATCTATCTGTCATTCTTCCCGTTCTATTGAATATACAGTCTACTATTGATGTTTCTTGCCCAAACCTTTTTTTATTAGGCAAATCTGAGTTATACGAGATGTGGCTGATCGCTTTCAGTTTTTTAATCAAGGCAGCTACTTATCGGGGTAGATGATAAGATTGCCCTTCCACACTTCACAATATTAATTCTCCATTTTTTCAAATTCTGGTAGAACTACAACGCAAAAACACATTTACCATGAACTAATAACTTTCAAGTATTATTGAAAAAAACATATTCTGTCATAAACTGTCATAACGTACGACAGCGTAATAGGGTCACTGCAAAAATATCTCCATTGACAGATTTTTATCTGTCAATGAAAGATTATAATCTGTCAATGACAGAATTAAATCTATCGATGACAGATTATAATCTGTCAATGACAGATAGAAATCTGTCAATATGTCATTGATAAATTTTAATATTTCAATATGGCATTGACAGTTTTTAATCTGGCATTGACAGATTAAAGTCTGTCAATGGAGATATTTTTTATTATTGCAGTGACTCTAATACGCCGTCGTAATAACGACTATTTTTGGCACGATAATTTTCTGATTGCTAATCTTGTCTTGAATAATATCTCATCGTTCAATTCAAATCTATAACGATAACATGCCGCCTAACAGGGCACCAATCAAACAATGATTAATAGCAACGAACATCACATGTTCTACTTCTCAGAATGAAAAACGATATCATTTATAGCTCACAAAGCTGCATGTAGACGGACTATAAATGCGGCGCAAGCTAAATTTAAAATATCAATAACTGCATGGTCCGACGTAAAAAGAAAAAAGTGCATTTAATTGGCTACTATTTATTGTCCCTATCTGTTATTAACGGAATGACACCCACATCGGTTTGATTAGATATAACATGAACGTAAATCGTACTTCGAGATATGGCTGCGGATATATAATGGCTTCTGCCTCTACCTGCAAGGATTTTATTGAACCTACGCACTGCCAGGGGAATTGTTTTGTTTGTATTGTCGACGTTGGACATATTTCCACCAGGTCAAGCAGAAAGAGGCGCCTTCAGTTTCGTGTTTTGTTATCGAGTATTTTATGATCAGATCCTTTCATGTGGATGTGGCTGGAGTTTCATCACTTAGGTTCGATTCTCAGGCTCGAAAGATTCGAAACCTATAAGAAAATTGGGACTTTTTTTGAATAGATAAACTACTTGTTAGTGATCATCTATGTTTTTAAGTCATTGAAAGGTTCTGATTATCTAGTTATTTTGATTTTGACATTCTAAAATCGAGGGAATAGTGCTGAATATGAAAGAATTTATGCTACTAGTTTCCTCGCTAGTTTCTGATGAAAATTCAAGAGAGTTGTAGAGCTAGCTTCTAAATGAATGTTCGAAGTCGCACAAAGTACGGCACAAATCCATATTTTTTCAATTCCAATCATATTTATAACTCGAAAAAATTTCATCATATAAAGCGTAGTCTTGATTGTATCAGTTGGGTCTATATAAAAACTTTCATAATTGAAATTGCGTCGGAAATAATCTTACATTCATATTCGAAACTATAATTGATGAAATATGGTTCACTTGGCTCCTAGAAATTAAAATTTTATCTTAAAGAAGTCAACGTCATTATTGTCAGTAAGATGATGATTTTTGATAAATAATTTTCATCAGTTTTTTTTTCAATCCTGAAATTTGAGGAAATGTTCTAGGAAACATGTCACTACCAGGGTCATCATTTTAAAGTAAAAGAATACTTCACATCAATCCGCTTGTAAGACCCAGCTCAATTTGAAGACATCAACAATATAAGTATTTCAATAACATTTGTACAAATCAATTAGCATCATACTCGTGAAATTAACTCCAATGGACAAGAATGCTCATAGATCACCTGAATTGAGTTAAACACAGTCATATAATATGTCTTGCTCGTGGTCTACTCATGCTAACACAGTGAATAATTTAGTATGTGAATAACAGAGTAAATATATTTGCAAATTATCCAGTTATTCCATATTCATAGAAATGATAGTCGGCATGTAATAATTTGTAATCCATTAGTACTCATGACCCTACACTCTTGTTAATAAGGTGCAAGCGAACGTTTTGAATAATTAGTTTTCATCCCTTCCATAACCCTTGAGCTTTCATAGGTATGTACTACTTTTATCAAATTTTTCATATCTTGGTTCATATTGTTACTGGGAAGAGAAAGAAAACGATGATAGCCACTGAATTTCTTATAGTACTGTTTCATTTATGACACATGTATGATAGTAAATCTTTATTGAATATTTTATTGGTACCACATTGGATCGAATTCAATTGAAAACAGTTGAATGAACGACTCATGTCTCATTGGTAAAAGTAGGTTGCAGTTAATAGTCCCGTATTATTATCAAAGTTTGAAATTAATATGAAAATAAAACATAATATAAAATAAAATATTTCTTTCAATGATCCCATCAATCAAAAATATCTCACCCTGACATCTGAAGTGATTGATAGAATAATCTTCATTTATGTATCAATTGATTTCATAATGAATTCTAGCAATCAACTGTTTCTTCAATACAGGATATTATTATTTGGATATATCAGTGTCGCTATTGAAATGCAATCTTTGAATTTATGGCATTTGTAGAGTGACATTATTCGATTTCTGGATCTAACAGGTCTGTATTCCGTTAATTGATGTTCCCAAATTGTCTGCATTGGCCTCATTGATTGCCAGTTGACATGACGTGTGTTTCGACGTGTTCATTGAATTACAACAGTAGATCGATTGACTGAAGTGGATACGCTATGGCGAATGGGTCCAATGAACTCTCTGAAAATGAAAATTAGTTATTTATAGATAGCATTTCATAACTCAGTCAGGGCAAGATGAAAGAGAGAGAGTGGAAAAATAGTTTTCGTTGACAGATATTGAAATGAAACAATAGGTAAGGAATTGTTTTTTGCCTATAGTGAAAGTACTACTTAGGGGCAGGAGTGATGGAGTGATAAAGACTACTTTCAAAATTCTATATAATGCTATATTTCTGAAAATAGTAATAGAATTCGTACGATAAAAAAATCATTATTCAATCGAAATCAGATAATCACAAATAAGTTAGTATTTTACAATGAATAGATCTTAGCGAAGTTATATTGACTTTTTTTCCTTTTCTGTAAATGAATCAAACGTCTTCGAATCATATACACAAACCTATCCACAGAGAGTGTTTGTAAAAAAATGATTTTCTCCTTTCATAGAAGTTGTAATTTCTGTTTTAAGATTCGGAGAAGAGACAAAAAATATTTCCTTCCAGTTTTGTTTGAACTGATATTACTATGCACCTACGACAAAAACACTTTTAGCTAAAACTAAAATATTATTTCATTTTGATATCAACAGTTTTACTCATAAGGACTACATCTATCAAAATATCGGCGTCCAGAAAGTAAAATCAAAAGCTGATGAAGAACTTATTTGAATAGTAGCATCAATCTTGGTAAATTCTTGGGGAGACTGATTCTTGTTTTCAGGTTGAAATGTCCAGAACAACTCATCTTCAGATAACGACAGGCTACTTGATGGAATTCTATCTGGAAGGTGGGTTTGTTCAATTAATAAAAAAAGTGAAATCCACATAGTGATAATAAATTTTTTTCATGGGGAGAAAAAAGTGTCAAGGAACTATCCCCTATCTGAATCAATATAAGACGAATACGGAACTTTCATGAAGTAATATCAAAAAATGAGTAAACCACTTGTCTTGATGATAGACTTTCGACCCATTCACAAAACGAAAGGTATTGTATATAAAACAGCTACCTCCTGCCTATATGCTACAGGTGGTGAATAACATATGAGTGATTTTTCTCTGCTCAATAATTAAATCGAACATACGAAATTTGAATAGTTATATAACATTTTCAGGATAAAACGCATAGCTTGCCGTACCTTGCAATAAAATTCAGGAAACATTTCACCAAATCTTTTTGTTTCTAGAAAATTAACTGAAGCTCATCAAATGGTTCATGTAACATTAATTGAACTTCCTCATCAAAAACATAGATATTGAGCTGATCCGATCTGAATTGACTGGCATTTCGGTGAAACACTCTCATGATCACATTCATTCTCATGATTGAGTGGGAGGATAACAATTATTGATTGTGGTGTATCCCAGGGATCCGTTTTCAGACCCCTCCTGTACACATTCTAAGACTCTATAGGGCCATTCAGAAAGGTATCTTACTTTTTTGTTCAGGGGATCAAACCTACAATATTCATTGGCGACTACAGCCTGGCTTATGAAAAAAAGTGAAATCAATGAAGGTGGAACGGTGTATATCATATTCGAACAAAAAATAATGATGAGAATTCAGCAATAAAAATCAATGATTCGCCTATAGCAAACTTTTGCCTAAATGGTTTTTCCACACTCATCCGCAGTTTCTCAAACAAAAAACAAGACGATGAATGGGGACTTTGAAACTAATGAAAAATTTCAATATTGAAATCTTGCTTTCATTGAATTGAAGTAATTCGGAAATATTTGTAGTTATTCTGATTTTTTAATCCCTAAACTAATTTATATCTTTTTTCAGTACTAAAATTATCGGATTGATGTTCTCAACGTCCATATTGCTTGAATGTTTGAAAAAATTTCGATGAATAGGAAATTGTAAAAATAATTCTGTACCTTCTCACATGATATATCAGGATAAAAAATATGTTCAGAATGTGTCCCCTTCTCCGTCCCCTTCGAAAGCAAACTCAACGTGTCAGTGCCTTTTTGCTTCAAATTCCAAATGAGGAAGAAAAGAGAAAAGCTTTTTGTTGAACCACGCTATATGAGTTGAATTGAAAAATTGACTGTGAGTGTGTGTATACTGTATGTTGTTATTGATGTTTCAAACTAGCCACCTTTTATTATATTATGTTATTTTTAGGATTGGATCCATACTAAAAACGAATACGAATTACTTCTCACATCTAATAACCGAACGTAGAGATATCACTTTGCGTTTCTAAATTTTCAATATATTTCTTTCACATGACCTCCTTGGAGCACAAAGAATAATATGATCGTGACCGGTGACCACATTCGAATATATCTAGTAAATGGAATAACGCTACTTCAACTTTTTGAATTGAAGGAAATGTTAGATTTGAGTAAAAGCTGATGAATAACTAATGGACCATTAAAGTCAATTAGCTGTTGGACTGAGAAGCTATGACAAATGTTCCACTCTAACAGCTCATTAGCGTTTAACGCTATACATTATTCATCTCTTGCAATCAATTTTGACTGCAAGAAAAATATACCGGAATATGCATATTTAGAAATGATCATACACTGTGCACAGACAGTTCGGTTGTGATAAAGTGAGATGTAATATAATCAAGCAGATTTTCTCGAGAAAGAAAGATCTACAGAAAATTAAAGGTATAATATAATGCTTCGGAGCCCTCTATCGTAAGGTGGGGTGAAATATTTTTGCCACCACAGAATAAGAATAAATAAATATATATATATATATATATATATATATATATATATATATATATATATATATATATATATATATATATATATATATATATGTTAGAAATGTGCTGGCTGGAACTTCCGGTTGATCCGCGTCTGGAATGATTTACTTGTCTCCGTTTCGGCTCCCATTTCGGAGCCATTTTCAAGACTAAGTGACCTTGCGTCTAAGGTCTGAGTTATCTTACTAGCTGGCTATCATCACTGGAGATCGAGGATTGAAGGTTGGTAGGTTTTAAGGGTTCATTAGTGATTATGGCAGGATCAGGGATCGCCTATCCCTGATCCTGCCATAATTACTAATGAACCCTTAAATCCCACCAACCTTCAATCCTCGATCTCCAGTGATGATAGACAGCTAGTAAGACAACTCAGACCTAGACGCAAGGTCACTTAGTCTTGAAAATGGCTCCAAAATGGGAGCCGAAACGTAGACAAGTAAATCATTCCAGACGCGGATCAACCGGAAGTTCCAGCCAGCACATTTCTAACCGCGGAAGCCTAGCCGATCAAAGATATGTATATATATATATATATATATATATATATATATATATATATATATACATATATACATATATATACACATATATATATATATATATATATATATGTATATATATATATATATATATATATATATGTATATCGAAGAGTTTTCTTTATAGTAACTTGGCTGATGTTGTGGAAAAGCTCAGAAGAATTACTGAAAGAAAGGGTCGTGGGTTCGAAATATGCTCTGAGCAAGTTTAATTTCCAACAATATTCTCGTTGAGTATATATATATATATATATATATATATATATATATATATATATATATATATATATATATATACTCAAAGAGAATATTGTTAAGGAAATTAAACTTGCTCAGATCATATATAAATACATATGAGAAAGTAACTCGTGACTGATTAATGAATATGTTGTGAATCTTTCGTGGTTGCATTCAGTTGTGTTGGGCTATATCACAAAGAAAACTTTTTGTTATTTGGCAAGCTTTCGGCAATCTTTATTACCTTCCTCAGGACGTTAGTAAGTAACCATTCCATTATATTATCATATGATATATTGTTATGTATTATAGACGTCCTGTGGAAGGCAATAAAGATTGCCGAAAGCTTGACGAATAACAAAGAGTTTTCTTCGTGATATAGCCCAAAACAACTGACTGCAACCCCAAAAGATTCACTACATATTCATTAATCAGTCACGAGTTACTTTCTCATATGTATTTATATATGATCTGAGCAAGTTTAATTTCCTTAACAATATTCTCTTTGAGTATATAAATATATATATATATATATATATATATATATATATATATATATATATATATATACTCAACGAGAATATTGTTGGAAATTAAACTTGCTCAGAGCATATTTCGAACCCACGACCCTTTCTTTCAGTAATTCTTCTGAGCTTTTCCACAACATCAGCCAAGTTACTATAAAGAAAACTCTTCGATATCTGCACGAAATCAATAGCACTAAAGGAACACATTTATAATAAAATCGCTTTTTAGAAATAGTCGGTCAGTATACTTGAATACTGGCTACGAATCAAATCCTCCAAAAAAACGATACGTTCAGCCAAGTCTCAGCTTACCCACACAGTAACTTAATGGACTGACACTCGTCAGGAAACAATCACTTCCCTAGCTAATACCACGAAGTGAGTTGAATTGAATCTGGCAGGTGTCAGTATATGGATAGTTGAAGAAAATGTATTTGGCTCTGGAATTAGTTTACCCAAATGAGCTCAATGCTCCGTAAAGAAACTCGAGTACTGAAAGTTAGTTTCTTCGAAGAACTCATATGCAAGATAACATTGTGAGTCAGAAAACGTGTTTTCATTCTATCCATGGTAACAAATAAAATCAGTCTAGACAGCTTCAAACATTCCATTCATGCATTTTTCGAAAAATCCATACACCATATCCATCATGATACATTTATGGAGTGCTGTTAACACCAGAAATTTTAAGCAACAAATTCCACCGCTCTGACACCAGATAAATTACCTTTCAAAACAACTTACTCCACTGAAATATTTCATTTTGTTACAGGTACGTACAACGAGGCGGGCTTTAATTCAGTCATCATGAAAGGCACGAAACAAGTAAGTAGCGAAGCAAAGCAATTTCTTTCGATACATTCTCGAGACAAAGAAAATACAGAGTGGAAGGTTGATTAATGTAGAGCGTGTACGCGAGGGGACGAAAAATGCGAGGTATTTTACTTCTTTACGTATTCTGTGGTGTGCGGAGATGTTTTGGTTCGTTTTGTGGATCCAGGAATTCAGTCTGCATTGTGTCAACTATCGTTGCGGCCAATAGTTGAAACACTGAAATATGAGACATATTGAAACTTGTTTCGTTTCGAAGAATAATACATATTCAACAGTTTCTATTCTCACATCGAATTTCTCCCCTTAGACATTTTTTATTGATTCCCATTGATATTTAAGTAGTGATCACAGCATTTTTGACATTTCTATCCTTATAGAAATCTGATTCATATCCAAATACGGAAGAAAGTGATAGACACTGGTTACTACAACAGGACTATATGGAATATGATATATTTTCATAGATGCAACTCTTTGATTTTTGTTGCTTCCTCCCAAGGATCCTTATAGGTTACAATTGAAAGGTGACGATAAATAAAAGAATAAAGATAAATGGACTTTAAAAGCAAATAATATTAGTGCATCCATAATCGATTTTGAAAAACAAATGAGGAATGTTCCATTGACAAATGATGTGATGAATTCTGGGAATTTCGAGAGTGGATCTATATCAATGAGAGAAAGAAACATAGATACGTATTGTGATGTTACTCAAGTGAGACTGATACCGTAGAAAACTTTTCTCTTCATATCAGTTGCTTTTAGCCCTTTTTTGTTCATATATTGATTGAATGTATCAAATAGGCGTGCACTTTATAGATCCAGAGAACAGCAGAATCAACTGCCTTGATATTCAACTCAAGTTGAATTTCCGGATTCGCATCCAATCTGAGTCATCTAATGAAAGGTAAAAAAAGACTCAAATGTGTGATGGTATAGATTCAACTGCGAATACGATAAAAATGAAACAAGAACAAATATTCACCTGAAATCCAACTGAAACTTACACAGTCACATATATGTGAAACATATGTCTACATTTTCAGAAGCGAAAAAAAA
This sequence comes from Zygogramma bicolorata, assembly GCA_032362365.1. Taxonomy (NCBI): domain Eukaryota; kingdom Metazoa; phylum Arthropoda; class Insecta; order Coleoptera; family Chrysomelidae; genus Zygogramma; species Zygogramma bicolorata. Next base: position 578,876 of record JAVJAQ010001250.1, read on the forward strand.
AATCACATTAGCTGGACGTTGTTACCGGAAACGAACCATTACAGTATCCTTTGAATGTTTCAATTGATAAATGTATTACAAAAGTCTACAATGATTTGCTTGCTCTAAATATACCGAGTACTCATAGCTACATATAGAACTACACCTGTTCAGTATATCTCTCACGGGTGTTGTTTTTGTTTTGGCAAGTGCCGGCAATTCAGCATTCCGGTAGCCATTTTGAATTATTGATGGCTGCTTGCATCACGCCATAGTGGACCGGAAGGGAATCGTAAATAAACATAGAATGCAAAATGGTTTGGAATTTAGCGCTATATATCATTGTTAGTTCCTTTGAATCACAATTCTTGTAAATCACTAATAGTTCCCAACGAGACGGCCCAAAAACTAGGTACCATTTTATTACTCTAGAGACCGTGTAAAAAGTATGGGGAACGACGTAACTGAGACTTTTGGACCACTGCCGTCAATTTCTGGTGGCCCGATTTTCCGCCATAATTAAATAAACATTGCATCTGGAAACGTCATTTTGTATAAAATTATTACTGACGGCATACTGTTTATATTAATGGTAGTAGTTAAAAATTTAATTTAAACTTATTGCCGTCAAAAAAAAATGGCACCGGAAGTCAGGAAAAATTTTGAAAATTTGAAAGTTGAGTATCCATTTTGGTATCAAATCATTATTGACGGCAATAGCATTATTTATTATACTTTGTGATGTTATTTCGTGTTTTATTAATGCCGTCAAAATTTACTGGCACCGGGGTTGAAAAAAGGGGGTGGTAACCCCTTACGTTGAATAGGGTTTTAGTATTATTTCATTACAAAAAATTTTTTAATATTATTAAAGTACTTGAGAACACAATATTATAAATTATTGTGCCGTCAATTTTAATGGCACCGACGGCTATTAAAATTAAAAAAAGTTTATAGCGTACAAGACGTGATACGCCGTCAAAAATATTTTTATGGCACTTGAAATATTTAAAAGAAAAGTTATAAAAAACAGAAACCACATGTTTAGGACAGAAATTAAACTATTTTTTAATAATTAACAGTATCGTTAAAAAAAAATAAAAATTTTGATTTTTTTGAAAAAAAAAAAGAAACCTATAATTGGATTTATGTGTAGAACAAGTTTTGTAGGTGCTGAAGAAAAATTCTTCTCTCCATGTAGAGATTTGAAAAAGATGTTGAGAGTGCTAGGGTCTCAAATAAAAGGGGGAATGATGAAAAGAGAAAGAGAGAGAGAGAGAGAGAGAGAGGAGTAGAATGGAGAAGGCAGCTGTCCGAGTGGCCGCAGTACACCGTAGTACCACGCTTGCTACCAGTTGCTACGCACATCTTCAGTTAGGAAGGTTCAGATACATTAGCCTGACGCTAAAATGAATTATTTTGCATATTAAATATGATAGATACATTTAATTCGTGCCAATATTTAATATTGTTGCTGGTTAAAACAGATAAACTGTATGCTAAAAAAACAAAGTGTTTTCCTAAAATTTTTGACTTTAAAACGTTTTATTTTTTTACTTTTCACTTTTAGAAGACAAAGTTCGAGTATCTTTGACGTCAGGCTATTTGTAAACAAAAGCATTTATTAATGCTGGATTGATGGCATTTTCAGAAGAGATTAAATTGGAAGAATAAACTTGTAGAAGTCTGCAGATTAAAAATGAAAAAAAAAAATTATAAAAGAAATTATTTTTGTTAGAATTAGTTTATTTATAAATAATAGCACCCCTCGGCAGGTGTTCAGATTCATAGATTCTTAATCCACGCAATTTCTTTAACTAATTTACTTAGAAAAAGGCCGTCTTCCTGACTCTTTCGTTTTTTCCGAATTTTTAGTTTAATATTTTAGTCTGCAAGCATCAAAGGCGGCCGTCCACCCCCTTTTCTCAACCCCCGGGCCACCAAATTTTGACGGCGATGATAAAAAATCAAATAACATGATAAAATTAAATAAATTTTACAACTGCCGTCAATAATAATTTGATACAAAAATAGTACCTCTACTAGACGTAAATAAACAATTTTTCTGACTTCGTTTACTTTTTGTTTTTGACGGCACCAACTTTAAATCGTTTTTTTATTGATTTTGATGTGAAATATAATTTTTTTGTAAGTGCCAAACACTATGCAAAAATTCTGCACCCAGGGTGCCCGAGGTTGGGGTGACCACCCTTTTTTTCAACCCCGGTGCCAGTAAATTTTGACGGCATTAATAAAACACGAAATAACATCAAAAAGTATAATAAATTATGCTATTGCCGTCAATAATGATTTGATACTAAAATGGATACTCAACTTGCAAATTTTCAAAATTTTTCCTGACTTCCGGTGCCATTTTTTTTTGACGGCAATAAGTTTAAATTTAATTTCTAACTACTACTGTCAATATAAACAGTATGCCGTCAGTAATAATTTTATACAAAATGACGTTTCCAGATGCAATGTTTATTTAATTATGGCGGAAAATCGGGCCACCAGAAATTGACGGCAGTGGTCCAAAAGTCTTAGTTACGTCGTTCCCCATACTTTTCACACGGTCTCTAGAGTAATAAAATGGCACCTAGTTTTTGGGCCGTCTCGTTGGGAACTATAACGTATACGATGTAGACTCTGGAACAAATTCTGGTGAGTCTCACAATGTAACTTCGAAGACATGAATCAGACACTATACTCCTCTTGAATATTTGTCAATCATATATTACAGTTGAATTCACTCCATATTGCAGTGTTTGACTTCTGTGTGGACAATAGCAAAAATATCTATTATAAATCCACGTCAAGCTAGATATCCATAATAAAGTAGGAAAATGCATTTATAGATTGCCATTCTTCGAACCTTTCATTGATCGATATAAGCCTAAAAAAACCTTCAGTAATTATATCGTTTGCAAATAAGTTCAATCATTCATTTTGTTAAAAGTGGTAAAAAAACATTCAGTCTTAGTTTCTAAGCAAAATTCAAATACTCAAAATACAAATAATAACCTAAATTTATTGAGATTCAAGTTTAATATTGGCAAATCATCGATATTTCATCACATAATTGAAATATATTATAAAATACCGGGTAATTTGAGGAATATCAGGTTGAAAAATCAATTCAAAAATGAGTTAAGAAAGCACTATATATTGAACCAATAAAATGAATTTTGATTTTACTGATTTCACTAGCTCTTTCCCCATTTGTTTTTTTGTAAGTGTTTTAGGAAGTAGTTTGCCATGTTCTCAATGTTATAATATAGATAATGAAAACATGCCCCCAGAAAAGTGTTTACCAATTCAGCACTTTGTAGGTGAGGTAGCATGTATTGCATTTTCATCAAGATCTATGTTCAGCGAGTATTAACTTGGCTTCGTTGATGAAGGGATACCAAAAATTGAGATTAAATACTACCTTCACCAGTGGAGCTGAAGTGTCCCAGCTCAAAGGTCCCTATGCGGTAAAACTAGTTTTTTATTACTGACAGTAGTGACAAAATTTCAGAGGTGCTCTATGAAGAACAACTTCATGACGTCATTGGATCATTGGAACAGCAAAAAGGTTGTATGTTCGAATGGTGGTCAGTTGCATAGTAATATTGAACACTCAGGCCGTGTTCCGTTTCCAAATACTACCTTCACCAGTGGAGCTGAAGTTTCCCAGCTCATGTGGAGGAAACACAAAGGTCCCTATGCGGTTAATAGTATACTATTTTTTCTTCAAACGTAGCAATTTTCAACCATAAATAGTACAATTCATACGCTATTTTTACTCGAAATTAACTGTGACAACTATCAAAGTCGTCTAGATGTTAGAAATTAAAATAATTAAGTCGTCGGTGGGATTTGCGTCTCCAGGTTACAGTTATTTTATGTTATTAAAGACAGCTTATTGTTGTTGCAACCGCAATCGCAAATTTAGTGCGAAAATGGAAAACCTAAACGAAATTGAGTCCGCGGCTAATGATGCAGTAGCACGTTTGGGGCCCTCCAAGTCCGGAATAAAGTATCGGTTAGCATACAAGCACTTCCAAGAGTGGTGCGATACAAGAGGAGTACGGCAAGTTACCGAAGACGTTTTACTGGCATATTTTAATATAATGGAAAATGAAAATAAATGGACAACTTCTACAATGTGGTCACGATACTCTTTGATAAAATCCGAGTTAGTTATTAGAGAAAATGTGGATATAAGCAAATTTTTAAAGTTACGTGCCTTTCTGAAAAAGACAAGCGAAAGATATACTGCAAAGAAGTCTAAAGTTTTCACTAAAGACGAGTTTGATAAATTTTTGTTTAAAGCGCCAGATAAGTTGTATTTAGGATTAAATGTAAAAAAAAAAATATATTGCAAAGCATGTAGTATACTCTACTAAATTATAAAAATATTTCAGATTGTTTTGTTAATTGGGGTTACCGGCGCCTGTCGATGCGACGAATTGGTAAAAATGAAGACTATGGACATTGAGGATAAAGAAAATGTAATAATTATCAAAATCCCAGACAGTAAAACACGACAAATTAGATCTTTTACGATAATTGGTCAAAACTACATTAAACTGTATAAAAAGTATGCATCACTGCGGCCTGAAAATTTCACAGAAAACCGATTTTTTATAAAGTACCAAAATGGAAAGTGTTACCGAAGCGTCATGGGAATACATTCGATCAGCGCAGTAGCCCAAAAAGTAGCTAGTTATTTAAATTTAAGATGCCTAAAACCCTGGTGTGTTTACTTATACCTGTGAAAGTTTGGGATAAAAGTGGCGAAATCTGGATTGCTTGATTTCAGGTCTATAATTGAGCTTTTGGAGGTTTCCGTACAATACGAACAGATGTCGCCAACACGCTCTTGTCAGTCTCGTCTGAAGCTAAATTCGCACTAAGTGAAAATGTGCACTCGGGTTTTAACACTTTCATTTGATTGGCTACTGAGAAGAGATCGCAACCTAAAGGATAATGGGTGGACAATGAGATACCAGTAACAACGTTTCGATATTGAAAAGCAATGAAATCAACAAATAATCACGATAAAAACATCGTACACATCAAATTTTCAAACTGACATGACAATATGACAATTAACTTGACACTTGTAATCAAATTTGAAAAATGGGAACATATCGCCATCTACCGAAAAAATAGGAGAAACCTTCAAAAGCGTCGATTGTTTTTTTCGCCACAAAAATCTAAACAAAATCTAATCACTGGAATCACCAGGGTTTTAGGCATCTTATTTAAATTTAAACGATGCAAGCGCATACACGGGTCACTGTTCACGACGAACTTCAGCAACACTTTTAATTGATGGAGGCGGAAATATAGAATGCCTCAAACGACATGGGGGCTGGAAATCAAGCACGGTTGCCGAAGGATATATAGAGAATTCAATAAGAAATAAGAAAAAAAATGCTCAAAAAATTTTAAAACCTCATGATTCGCCAACATCGGGAATGATTGCTGAAAGTTGTGCTCGACCATCAGTATTATCAACAATTACCAATGCGTATCAAGAGTCGGGAACATTTTTGCACGGTTTAAATTTTGAAAATGCTTCATTAACTAATTGTACTTTTAATATTACTATAAATAAAAATGATGTTCAATTGTTGTTAATGACATTTGTATTGTTGCTTTGTGACATGTTTCATATTGTTGCCATGACAACATTTTTCCCTCCGTCGTAAAGAAATGGGAAAAAAAACTGCTGCCGGCGGAGACATCAAACTTTGACAGGATCAAGTTAGATAAGTAATGTCATCATTATTTGACGTTTGAAGAAAAACTACTTTTTTATCACTGACAGTAGTGACAAAATTTCAGAGGTGCTCTATGAAGAACAACTTCATGACGTCATTGGATCATTGGAACAGTAAAAACTTTATATGTTCGAATGGTGGTCAGTTGTATAGTAATATTGAACACTCAGGCCGTGTTCCGTTTCCAAATATTATTACCATTAGCCATTCTGTTGTACTGGTTACCGCAGTGACCTCCCGAAATGTGCTTGGTAACTGGACATGGTTCCTGAAAAATTGGTTTTTTATTTGTTACAAGATTAACCGATAAGAAATCGTTGGTGAGTTGAGTAACCATAAAAAGTGTCAGTTTTCCTTCAAGTGATTCAGTTCCATCTTTGTTCATTCGTTGTGGAATGAGAAAATCTGAAGAATACTTCTCTAACAAAATATTCTTTATGTCACAGTACAAAAATGACCGACAATTCCAAGCTTTTTACCACTACTCGAGAAAAAAAGTCCAATAATAATATCCTTTCGATGACCTCTTTGGAAATGAATTCGGTAAGTCGGACTACTTTTTCCATTTTGAATTTTTACAGCCGTTCCGCAATCACTGAATTTCCAGAAGTATCTCCCAACCCAGCAGTTGAAACTACACTATTAGTACAGGTTATAAGGGAGCGAGTAACTCTTGTCTATAATGCATAATCCGGCTAGAGGTGGTTTTCTTCACAGATAGGTGCAGTATGACATAATGAACCCAAAAACACAAAATACTTACAAATAAGGCGAGCCAAAGTGCCGCCATTTTGTATCTCCGTAACCGTGCACTTGAGGCCCATAATTATAAGGACCTTTGTTCGAATCGATAATAAATAATGAACAATTTACTTTCTTACCTACAAGCTACAAGAGATTCGAAACTCTAGACATCACCTCGAAGATGGCAAATGAGACTTTGCCGAAACGTCGTAATAATAATCCCTCAGAGGATCAAAAAACAACAGAACACGGAATGAAACCCGAGAATGCATATATATATATATATATATATATATATATATATATATATATATATATATATATATATATATATATATATATAAATGTGTAGTTTTTTGGTTGAACAGCAGAACGGAAGTGTACTATTATAATACCAGTTTTTCCATATTTCGATAATGTTTATTACCATCTTCAGGAGAAAGCTACAAAATTGTTATTTTAAGTTATCACTTCAAATAATCAGTAATAAGACCTTACTGTATTTGAGGTTAGTCGTATTCAAAAAGTTGGTAAAGTGGTATAACATGTCACAGACGTAAAATATGTTCACAGTCCAATATTAAAATTTTACACCAAGTAAATTGTTTAAAACCTTACTAAAATATTAAAAGGATTAAAAAAATATAGTTGCATATTCAACAGGTGAATACACATAAAAGTCGACAATAAGTTGATTATGAATTATGAATGACATTTACAATGAAGTCTGAAATGACAGAGTTGACATGAAGTATGGAACATCTGGAAACAGGTGTGTAAAGAGACATCTGCCAGCGTGGAACAACGCCAGAGTGAGTTCCACGCTTACCAACTTTTTGAATACGACTAACCTCAAATACAGTAAAGTCTAATTACTGATATATATATATATATATATATATATATACTAACCGCTACAGACTTCTGTTCACGCCCGTGTTAACCGCCCAGGCACAGAATTCTTGAAATTAACGCGTTATAACTTCGAAAATATGAATTTGAGGAAAAACAATTTGAATTAAAAGTAGTGAATTTATCGATTTAAAACTTTGATTATGAGCAATTTATTATTTGAACAATTATTACCAAAGATGTCGGTAAAAAAGTCGATAAACAAACAGTAATAATCTTATAAATCGTGAACGATTAGTGATACGAAAAAAATTATCAAACAAAAAGTATATGATATTTTATTATCTATAATAAAGGTCCTTATAATTGTGGGCCTCAACTCGAGTGCACGATTACGAAGATAAAGGCCCAAACTATTTTTTGCAAAAAGGCGGCTCTTCCGTTCCCCTTATTTGTAAGTATTTTGTGTTTTAAGGTTTATTACGGCATACTGAAAAATATATTTGTGAAAAAAAAAATAACTCCTGCCGAATTACGGAAGACAAAATCCTCTATTCCCTGTACTATATCTTGAGTTCCAAGTCTGGTTGACCAGAAAGGAAAACGGAACACTGCCTTATTTTCCCGTGAAGTGATCAATGTATGAGTTATTGACAAAATGCTATTTCCCTATGAAAAATATGGATATTTCCCATTGTATTATATGTATTCACTGATGAAAGCGCAGAAATGGATTTTAAAACATAAAACATTTCGAGTGGATTTTCTGAGGACATGCACCTAGATGAAATGTAATGAGAAATTAATTGTGGAACCGAGACGGGTAGGCACCAGCGAGACACGGCACTCTCTTCAAGTGGAAAAACGTGTTAGGTGATATGGGAACATTTGAGCCATACTCGACTGAATAATTTCAAAGCGCCATTGAAACAGGGAATACTCTTCAACACGCACACTCTAACCGCCGATTTGGAACTATCGCCTATACTTATAGGCCAGTCGAATTATCTGGAAAACTGTTGAACTGTGGGTACCCTCGTCGTCTATGGCGATTATTGTTGAAAATGCTCTGAAATATCATAGGGAATGCTGTAATGAGACAGCTTTGTCACTTTCTCCGATAGTTTCAAAATTAAATGTCGATGGGGGAAAAACACGAAAATCCTTTTTTTATGAATATTTAACTCATAAAATACAGAAATTGGTCTTTTCATTTGTATCGTCAAAATATCGGTATACCGGTGAAAATACACAGTGTCGAAGTATTAGGGCAGTTTTCTGGGTTTTCAACCAAAACCAACCACAGTCTGAAATTGCTAAAAAAATTTAAATCAGTTTGCTAATGAAAATTAACTATATTATTGCATATGTGACTCAAATTTGAAATGAAAACTGATTTAATTAATAATATTTTTTTGAGAGATTCGTCTTTTATAGAAGACTTGGATAAGAAAAAGCCCCAATTCACTTCGGTATTGTCATTCTTCGTAAACGTTCAGCAGTTTAGCATAAACCATGAATTCCGTTGTGTTTCACGAGTATTGTTGCAAATGGTGACATCTGTATTACTAACTGAAATGTTAACGGCATTTCTGACAATAAAGATGGACTTGATAAAACTGTAACGTGCCATTTTCGCTAAATAGTAAGTTGGTTATTGTTGTTTTTGAGGGAGAAACTGAGTAGCTACATTTTTTCGTCCATTTGGTACTGAGATAATGTGTAATAAATCTGATATCATAACAGAGATAACTCGTTTTTTGTTACTGCTTTGGTGTGGACACGTTCGCGAGGATCTGAGGCACTCGTGAATTCTGACGCGCAGAATGACGTATTGAAAAAATGAAGAAGACGAAGTCGGAAAAGTTTCAAGACGTTGGCAAAGTGTTTTGCCGACTTCGTATTCTTCTGAGTGAACAATTGTTTATAAATGAGCACATTTTTGCATGATTGTGTATAAATAGTAGATTATACCACAAGTCAATAATGATAGCTATTATTCTCGAGGAATTTTTTTGAACCGAGCGGCGTCAGCGGCCAGGAAGTAATATTTCGAGAGAATAAAAATCATTATTGAATAACTTTATTCTCCTTATGGGCATGATACATATATAGTAGTCAGTAACTATTCACATACTATAAGTAGTACATATACTGATGTATTGAAATGAAAAAGTATATAAAATATCTACATTATACACATATGTAATACAGCTCATGCATTTTTGTCAATAAAAAAATCATTAATTTCTCAATAACATTTCTCAATCAGAAATTTGTTTAAACTAGATTTGAAACTTCTTTCCGTGCTCAACTTTTCCACATGGGATGTTAGAGAATTGAATATTCTTGTACCGACGCTATCAGGCAACCTATTACCCAACGAAACAAATCTTTACTTGAGTAGGTAAGAGGTTTTCCAAATATAGATCTGATAACTCGCTTCATCCCTCAGGGATAAAGTGGACCACCCCCAGATTCAGGCAAAATATACCCTTATTAACTGAGATACATTCAAAACAGTTCTCAGCTTGCGAAATAAATAACTGAAGGAATTCAATTTGAAACTTTGTGCTCGCAATGTTCTCTGAAAGTTAGCCATTCATCCATAAAAACTACAAAAAACTTGGTTTGTTCACTCTAATACGAGTAGTATTTTATACTTTATTTACGACTGATTTATTTATCATAAATTCTTCACTTTCATTCATCTCCATACAAACACACAAACACTATCTACGAGTTTGACACTGACACTTTGGATTTTGTTTATATCGCTTCCATGGTAATATTCAATTCGAGAAATTTTGGGATAGGATTACAAGAGGAAATATAGACTATTACTATTAATCTCTCGCCCTTACTCCTTCAGTAAATAATATGCGGCATCATACTGCAGAAACCATAAGTATAATACTTACATTAGTCGTTGATAAAATCATTTATTAGTGTTGTGTCAAAAATCACTGAGGTTGGATCAAATTTGAATTGTCGTTTGATTTGTGTACGTTTGAGCATTATTGTGTACAAGCTTTTACCCATGACTCCATCCACGTTGAAGTCGAACCAAACCGTTTAGTCAGCGCACGCCGTTAAAGCATCACATCCCACCCGCTTTTCCCCTACTTGATTCATATTATTGTTACTATTATATTTAATATTTTCCACTATTTTTCTGTCATAATAAAATATAGCCCATAACATCACTGCTGACTATAGTGCAGCCGCTGAAAAGATAGAATGATCACGTGAACGGCACGCACTCTTTGAATGTTCCTCTCCCCAATGTTACAAGTCCGATTTACACCACTCAACGAAAACGTCGCATTTCCCTTTTTCCCATAAACTCTTGGGATGCTTTTTTATAAGTGTTCATTATTACACCTTTATCCTCTACAGTTCAATGTTTTTTTTTTTTATCTTTATCTTGGAGGTGAAAGAGTGTTTCCATCCATATTATTTAATTAACGTAACACACGTAAATACAAAGTACAAAGGAGTACAGTACAGTGTAAACAGTTCTTCATTCATTTCAGTTTAGAAGGCGTGGCTACGCCGCGCAGGCTATATATAGATGCAGGCATTCACTGTTCACGCGTCCTTGAATTCTATCTTTTGAACGGCCCGACTATAGTTTAGCTTCCTATTAGTGGAAAAAAATGTATGATAGGATCAGTATTTCCGAAGATCACCTCCTCAAAACAAACAAACAATGAAACTTCACCTCCTTATAATAGTAATTAGGTGGTAAGATTCCCGTGGTCGTTTCGTTGTGATCCTGTCTTTTTTTTCCAAACGGACCAGCTTCTTCCATTTTCTTTTCTACGGAGCTCTTGAAGCGTGGCTGACCTTGTCTTTTCAATAAACACCCTTTTTCTTTTCCTCCCTTTTCTTGCTGTCCTTTTCTTCTTGTTCCGTTGCGGCGTTGCCGGTTTCTAAAAATTCTTTTTCGCTTCTTTTTGAAAAATCTTTTCCGTTTCGAAATTTGTGGGATTTCGGGAATCGATGTCGAAACTTGAGTTTTGTGATTGGTGATTTTTATTTCGGTTTCGGTACACATCCTTTCTTTTCCTCTTTTTTTTTTTCTGGACCCCCCTTTTTTCTTCTTCCCTCCTTTTTTCTCTTCTTTCCTTCTCTTTCTTTTCCCATACCCCTTTTCCGGTTTTGCTCCAGTGGGGGCCTTTCCACGAATTTGACTTTCTTTTTTTTTCTTTTGAAGTACTCTTAATCTTTAACCCAATAAAAAACTTTTTTCTTCAATCAGAAGAAAAAAAAAAATTTTCCTTTTCTTTCCCCTTTTTCCCCCCCCTTCCTCTTTTTTCTTTCTTTTCCCCCCCTCCTCCCTTCTTTTTTTTTTTTCCCCCGAAGCCTCCTTTTCTTTTTTTCTTTTTTTCGTTTTTGTGGGGGGTTTAAACCCCTTTTTTTTTTCCCCCCATTCTTTTTTTTTGTGGCCTGGTGTCCTGGGGGCCCCCCCCCCCCCCCCCCTCCCCCTCTCCTTTTTCCCCCTTTTTTTTTTGGTTCCCCCCTTTTTTTTTTGTTTTTGGCCGCCCCCCTTTTTTTTTGCCCCCTCTTTTCTTTCTTTTTTCCTTGGCTATTCTCTTTTTTTTTTTTCTTCCCCAAAAATCTTTTTTCTTCTCCTTGGTGAACTAAAAAATTCCCCCTCCCTCCCCCCCCCCTTCCCCCCCCCCCTCTTTCTTGCCCTTGTTTTTTGGTGTTTTATCTTTCTAGGATTGGGGTTTTTTTTTGTTTTTTTTTTTTTTTTCCCTTTCCCTTTGTCTTTTTTTTTGTGGTCTTCCTCCGAAAAAAATCTCCCATCTTTTTCTTTTTTTTTTTTTTTTCCCCCCCCTTTCCCAACCCTCTTTCCTTTTATCTTTTTTCTTTTCCTCCCTCCCCTCTTTCTTTTTGTTGGTGGTTTTTTTTTTCCCCCCCCCCAAATCCTTTTTTTTTTTTTTCCCCCCCCCCCCTCCCTTTTTTTTCTTTCTTTGGGGTTTTTTGTTTTTTTTTTTTTTCTTTTTTTTCTTTTTTTCGGGGGTGGCCCTTTTCTTTTTTTTTTTTTCCTTTTTTCCCCTTTTTTTTTTTTGGGGTTTTTTTCCCCTTTTTTTTTTTTTTTTTTCTGATTTTTTTTTTGTTTTTTTTCCCTTCCTTTCCTTCCCCCTCCCCCCCCCCATTCTTTTTTTCCTCTTCCCCTTCCATTTTCTTTTTCCTTTTTTGTCTACCCTTTTGTTTTGTTTTTTTTTTTTTCTTTTTTCTTCTCCTTTGTTTTTTTTTTTTGTGGGTGTTGGGATTGAAATAAATTTTTTTTCTTTTTTTTTTTTTTTTTTTTTTTTTTTTTTTTTTTTTTTTCTGGGAGGGGGAATTTGGTTTTTTTTTTTTTTTTTTTTTTTGTAGTGGGTGTGTTTTTGTTTTTTTTTTTTTTTTTTTCTTTTTTTTTACCTTCTCGTTTTTGTTTTTTTTTTGTTGTGGTTGGGAGGGGGGATTGGGGTGGGTTTTAAATTCGTGTTTCCTTTTTTAAAAATATTTTTTTTTATGTTTGTTTTTTTTTTTTTTTTCCCATCCTCTTTTTTTTTTATTTCCTCTTTCCCTTTTTTTCTTTTTTTTTTTTTCTTTTTTTCTTTTTTTCCTCTTTTTTTTTTTTTTTTTTTTTTTTTTTTTAGGTTCATTTTTTTTTTTTCTCCCCCCCCCCCCGGGGGGAAAAAATTTTTTTTTCCCATTGGGGGGGGGGTGGATGGTATTTTTTGTGTGTTTTTTTTGTTTAGATTGCTTTTGTTTGCCCCTCTTCTTTTCTGTTCCTCTTGGGGGTTGCTATAGATTCAAAAATATTGTAGTCGGAGATGTGGATGTTTTTTTGTAGCACAATCCATGTAAACTTTGTTTTCATGTATTTTCACCGTTATACTGATGTTTCACGAGTAAATGTTCCAAATTTCTGTATTTTTTCCTATGAACATTCACTTCTATAAGTAGCGGGAAAAAATCACCACACTGTGTTAGTACAATATTCGTAATGCCCATTCAAAAAAAAATCACCATAGGTGATCGGTGTTTCCACCTTAGAATACAAGAGCTCGACTGGACTATCAATCCCAGAGGTTCAATTTTGAATGGTGATGAACCTGTCATTTCCATATTTCTAATAATTATATCAACGTAGTATATCGACCATGAAGTGGTAATGATGTGACTGTGAACCGTATTCAGTTTACTGTTTCATTCAAATTGAGTTAAATTAAAAACCATAAAATTCAAGAAATAGTTATATGGAGTCGTCAGATGGTGGTTACTAGGATCAGTTTATTCGGTTCAGTGTGACTTAGGTACCGACCCAGTAATTGATATGGTAATTATCTTCTTGTCGGTCCCACAAATGAGACGATAATGAGATTTCATTGGTGATAATTGAGAAGTGACACTTTGATGACTTGCTGTGAGATTGGATTGAAGGATGCGATAAAATAAGCTATACCATCTTTGTGTTAGTTAGATCGTCCTGTATAAAAGTTTGATTCGATTATCTGAAGTAATTAGATAGGACGTCATATATTTTTCCAGAAAATTCACGACATGTTTTCATGGAATGGAAAATAAATGCTAATTGAGTGGGATATTGAATCTTTCATTGAACTGCTCTCTGAATACATTTGCTGGGGAAGGGTTCGGAAAGTAGCATCATGTGTACACCATATGTCGGCAGAATCAGGTTGGATTCTACCTCTTGTCATCCGGAAAAAAAAGTAAAGCACTTGTGGTAATTTTTTATTCATTCATATTTTCTTTTGTTAAACACTTTCACTTTCAGAGAGCAGAGCCCAGAAAGCGCGCAAAAGCGACTAATTGTTTTGGTTGCCGAATCGCTTTGGGGCGTCCTACCGATTTTTACATTTACATTCTCGCCAATTCAACTGTACGGATACACAGAAGAACCCACATAGCTAGCAATTCAGTGTGTATTCGATCAAGATATTTCATCAACTAGGCGATTGATATCTAGACAACCAATGGCCTGTTACACCGTACCAACCAGAACCATTTTTTCACGACCGGTTATTGAACCAGCAGTGAGATATCCAAGTCGAATATACGACAGTACCGTTGACCGCTTGGCCACCGACCAAATTGTTATTCTAACAATCTTCACTTAGATTGGGAGGTACTTTTTTAATTTTCAAATATTACATGACTACAAAAATATCACACATGTCAGAACGCCTTTTTTTTATAATCAATTATGAGAGTGTAACTGTCATTTTTATTCTCATCATCAAGATCCATCTCCTGAAAATTGTTTTTTAATATATTAGATCTCCTGCGAAGAAATGAAATTTTATTTATTATCGGTGATACTTTACTCACAAACTGACTCACTTCGCTGCACCAGCGAACACACATTCATCGCACCTTCTTTCGTTCGTACTAAGATGGCAATATACTGGTGCTTTTAGTGTTGCGATATTGTTCCAGACAAACCTGTAGACAGGGTGTAGTTGTTCAAAATTACGCCTTGAGGGTGCGCTTGTGGTTGAAATTCCTAAAAAATTTCGAGATTACTCGATCCATGGAACACGTTGTTGCCAATACAGATATATCACTTTTGGTTAGAACAGAGAATAGAACCCGAGATCATTCTGAGGCTGATGAAAACATACTTCGTCTTCAATGACCTACTTCCATGAATAATCTCACGTTCTAGTATATCTAGTATAGTAGTGATCGTAAAAAAACACAAGAGAAGTTTGCTGGCAACAACATTCTAGAGTGTGCACGCGTTTTGAATATTCTATAAATGCAGTGATATGTGTTTTAGATATTTTCAGTTCCACCCAGAAGATTACAAAAAATAAAAATGATTTCACTCACCAGAAAAAATGGCATTTTCTCACTTCACATATCCATAAAATTTGAGCACAATTCTCTCATTTGCTCACACGCATTAACGTGAATAATATTCGGCTGAATTGTGATACTACTTCTAAACCGACCTTTTGAATTGAGATCACAATATTATATTGCTCAAATGAAAATATCAACAATCAACTAATTTTTCCAGCACATAGACCAGAATTCACAACGACATAGCCACTTGGCAACACAGGACGTGCACATGACAGTCATCTCAACTGCGAGAGTGCCGATACCTGGCGAATTTTTTGAGTTATTACTACGGTTTACGTCATCAATTCTTGATCAAGTAGGCCAAATCTGTTGTCTGATTTGCTGACAATCTTGGAGTGAAAACACCAGTATATAGCCATCTTAGTTCGTACAGTGCTCTCTATACATTACAGAATTTTTCTTCTTCAGGTTTCGAACTCAGAAAGCGAGTTCTCTAAGAAATAGAACTTTCATTATCAAATACGCAGTCCCGCATTAATAGCTCGTTTCGTCTCGTTCGTCATCAGCTCAACACCATAATTACCTCACCAAGTTTTCTTTTCGAGCTTCCCGCCTTTGTCTGATTTGCTGACAATCTTGGAGTGAAAACACCAGTATATAGCCATCTTAGTTCGTACAGTGCTCTCTATACATTACAGAATTTTTCTTCTTCAGGTTTCGAACTCAGAAAGCGAGTTCTCTAAGAAATAGAACTTTCGTTATCAAATACGCAGTCCCGCATTAATAGCTCGTTTCGTCTCGTTCGTAGTGTCAAGTTGTTTTATGGCTACAGATAGCGAACCCAAACGATTCATTAATTACGGGTTTAATTATAGCGAGGAAAGTGGATGTGTCGTTTTTAGTGTGTTCGACAGAAAACTTCGGGATATATAGGATTTGACACCGAAGCTGTTACTGGGATATAATTGGGAAAGAACCCCCACTAAGGAAAATGCGGAAATTGGTTTTTGGTGATGAGAGATGGTTGTTTCATAGCGCGGGGTGCTGTTCGAAGTTATAAATCATGAAGGAATATAAATCTTCCTGGAACTTCCATGCCTTCACCTGTATTAGAATGTTATGCTCGTCGTGAATTTATTTCTCAGTGGCATTCAAAATAGAGAGTTTTTTTTCTTTATTCAACGTCGGCCTATTTTCGCTACTGTGGCCAATATGCTCATTGATATATTGCCTGCAAGCTATAATATGATATTATGCTGCAGCTGTATGGGCTTTCGACACGGTATTTCCCTGCATGGTCACCAATCCTAGTACTAACCGCGCTCGGCTTTGCTCAACTTCATATATCGAATGACTGGGCCATGCCCGAATAGAAAGTTGCAGATAGTTTCATGTTGAAATATATCGATGACATACTGTTGTTCTGAAGTTGTTCGTTTCCGTTAACCAGCTGACGAATGTCAACCTTCAGAAGTCGAAACTTGTGAGAGCAATGGATCAACGAGGCCTAAGCTTTTACCGTGCGATTACCTAACACGGTGGCCCGGCGGGGAATTAAACCCCGGTCTTCCGCTTGAACCAAAATTTTCGAAGAGACTCATTCATGGAATTTTAGAGGAAGAGGAATGGGGAGTCTAGATTGTGACTATTGGGACAAATCAAAATATTGGTATAGCAAACATTGGGAGTTTGGTAGAGTTAATGAAATAGAGCAAATCAGCCGAATCAGATATCAACCATAATTATTTCACCTCACTGATGAACAATAAAGACTGCATTGAATAATAGTTTAATTTTATTTTGATTATTTCATGTATACAAAACATTTATGATAGGTCAAGAAATGGAATGGGTACAGCTGATGGTGCTACACAATACAAACGAGATTAAAAAGTTTTGTCAAACAACACTTGGAAATTGAGTAGAGACATTAACAGTTCAAAATATCAATACTTCTGTAAACAATTGCTACAATGCATTTAAAGTTAGGGTAGAGTTATTTGCTCAATAGTAATTAAATGGAGTACACAAGTCTATTGAAAAAAAGAAAACCATGTACAGATCTTAAAAACGCATAAAAATCATGAATGGCAATCTCGATTGTCCAGTAAGGTTGAAAGAATTCAGTTGCATGTCACAAGATGAATACTCGTCTACGGAGTGAAGCTGTGTTTCAGAAGTAGTTGGTTTCAAACCCAATTGAATCAAGTTCTTGATATCTTTCGGGTAATTTATTGTGAATATTTGGATTGACTGAGTTTTGCTTGTAATTTCAAATCGATTCATTGGGTTAATGGACATATTTTTATTCCTGGTAAAATCTTTATGTGCATCCCGGTATTTGCTGTATTTATGTAGGTGAGTATGAATTTCTTGAAGGCAATGAAAAATATAGAGTGCAGGTAGATTCATTATCTTCATGTAATATCACTTGAAGAAATATTGTATTCTGAATTCACGAGAGAATTTGTGATTTTGAAAGAATTTATTGATATTTGTTTATTCCTTTTTTCCAATGTTTATGAGTGCATCCATGGTTTTCGTTCCGTACTTGAACATTTTTCAACAATATTGAATTAATTAGAAAAATAATAGAATCGACTGTGGTAAATCTAGATTTTTCATTCATCTCTTCATAATTATAACGATTCATCAATCTATTTGTTCAGTTCGGAACATTCCAAACAATGAGTTGAAATCCTTCGAGCGATTACAATAATGAAATGTTTTCACTACCTATACTCCTGAATTATGATCTTTATAGGAAAAAAATAACTCGAAGTTAAAAAAATTCATACTATCGAATAGTTCACTAATTGTGATGAGTCTCGTTTTCAAGGAGACTATGTAAAAACAACTCAATCACACAATATTTGCCCTTGCAGTTGCTACGCCGAGGTCATAGTGAATATCATGGATGAAAAAGCAGTCACGCAACTCATCAGTTTCAATAAAAATCGTTCACGAAATACCAAGCAACGTTTTGAGTAGTGAGAAATAATTTCAAACGGTTATTGTGACCGGCTTGATTGTGAATGAAATAATTTCCTATTCGTTCCATACACCTTGAATTTTTTCATATATGTATACTCCCGACTTTTTGAAATGGAGTTTCGATTTCTGTCACCTCAACTCCATCAGCTTGTCTTCCATATTACGCTTCTACTTACAGATTCTTCAATTGAGTTGAAAATTTTCACAATTTGTATTATTACATTTCCGTTCTGCTTCTATTTTAATCTGTTGCTATTCCTAGCAGGTTTTACATTTTTTGATGATTCGATTACGTTTCATTCTAGTTTCAATTACGGTTCATTTTGCTACCTTGTCTCGGCCTCATTTCATAATAAAGAATTTTTTCGTTCCCATTTTAGTTTTTCTCTTTCCACTCACTGATATGTTATTACTAGTTCTCTTTTCAATATTCCTCATGTTAGTTTCATATTTTCCATCATTTAAATTTTGGTCATTATCGATTCGTCAAGCTTTATCATTCAACTTCAAACCTTTTACTTTCTGTAAAAAGTTTCGAAGGATTGCAACATTTGAAGGCAGTCGAAGTTCCAAGCACCATTCATGATTTGATGAATTGAAGTATACCAACAACTAATGAAAAAACGTGAAACATTTCTTTCAGCAAATAGTCCTTCCAGCTATCAATCCCTGTGCGGAATGTTGTGATTTGGCCGGTCGATCCATACATTTTCCTCACAAATAGCTGGATGTATATCCTTCCTACTTCTAACTCTTGCCATAGCACTCTAGACTCACTTCGGATTAGCAGAACATCATATAAACCAACCAAATTTTTCCCCATGACGTTGTTGAACGATATTTGTTTTGTCTGAGTCTCCCCTACTTCGACTCGTAGCCCCAATCAATACTCCATCACCAGCCAGCCTCCTTGATAAATACTGTTGGCAGCTCTCAATCTATTATAATTTTCGTTCAGATGTTACTGCACCCCAAGTCGTAGGGACATTAACAGCACATTCGCCACTTATCACTGGGAGAGGATGGAGTTTTCTCGTTGAAAGATCCTAGATACACTAGCAATGGCTCTTGAGGAACAAATGAGAGGAGCTCTGGGAAACATTGCGGTTTCTAGTGGCTCTTCGATGCAGGGTTTATTGATATTGAAGTTTGATAAATCCAACATTCTTGGTTTTCAGAATTATATTACAGCTGCAGTATGATGCCAAGTCACAAATTCAGTTTTTGATTCTTTATCCTATGTTTGTCTCAACTGAGCTGATGAATGGAACTATGAATATTATTATTACAGACAACAGATAACAGACAAATTATATATTGAAATATATTTCAATACGATCGAAGAGAAGAAATATTACTTGATAATCTGTACATTTCGTGAAGTCGAACAAAAAAATCTATGTTTTGAAGATCAAATGTCATTCTTGAAGGCAATTATTGATGTATAGTTTTTGTCCATAGGTTGATAACTTTTCTTTCAAAGAAAGATAATTACGGCAATGAAAGGAGAGTTATTGGGTACGTAGCGGAAGCTGAACCCAGAAATAGTTGATAGATAAATAAGTCTTCTTAAAATCTTCGACTTACCGAAAAAATTGCTAACCCTTGTCTTCAGATTCAGTATCAGTGCTCTCTTCCTGAAGGTTCTAACTTTGTTAGCAAAATGCGCCTCAATTGCAAATAATATCAGTTTGGTGTTAGGGTAATTGATCTCCAAAAAAATATTACATTTAAATAGTTCAATAATCCGAAATTGACACGTGTTTCTTCGTTTCTGTCCCCATTGTCAACATATATACCATAACAGTTTCGAATCAAGAATAATATTTCAGAAGGCATTAACGTTGTTACGAGACGATTTCATCCTTCAATATTACACCATTTGGGAGTTGAAGAACTTTTGAAAATAATATTGCTTTTCCAAAAAACGACAGTTGTTCCAATAATTTTTCACTTCCAAATGGTAATTCTGAACCAACACTGTTCGGCAAAATAAGTTGATTGTAAGGGCAGAACGGTGACAAAAAGCGTTGATATCGGGTTATTGAAACATTTGTACGAATTTGATGACAGAGGATATACACTGAATTATTATTTGTATTATATACTCATTCATATCAACTATCGCATATGCGAAATAAAAATATATCCTTACCGGATCCGTTACAAAAGTTTCGGATAGTTTTGGATTAGGGCGGAGCCGAAATAAAACATGTGGATATGTATTTGTTAACTTATAGGCCAAGAGCCCGTGACTGCTAGATCTTCGTTATATTATAAAAGTTTTTCTGCGCATGTCGCCAATATATGTAAGAACAATCAGCGACTATGGAGTATGGAACTTGGGTACTTGGCAGGAAATAGGCTTGTCCAAGTCACGTGTTAGCTTTCATTTTCATTACAGATGTTGTAGCTTCAATCGAACATTTTTCTCATTAGCCACTTAGATTTAATGTCAAAGTTTGGCAATGAATTTCGAAACAGGATTGGAACATTCTATCGATATCGTAGATCATTTATATTTTTTGGAGTATTTTCAGGATTGAGCTTTTATTTTTCGCATTTTATTGTAAACACTGCTTTTAAGCCTCTCAGCTTTCTGTTGAAGCATTGTGTCAAAATGACGAATATATTTCTGCATCTACTTCACCCTTCAGAAAAGATAACTTTGTCTTACATTGTCTAGTTAACGTAAATATCGACATTATAGATTAGATTGTGTCAAAAAAACGCTTCAAATACTGTCAAACGTGAGTGTAATTGAAATTTAATGAAGTATATGGTTGTTTGGTATGGGATTGAAACCGAAGTAAATGTCCGGCAATATATGATGTGATTTAATATCATTCCTAAGGAAAGGTCCTTTGTTTGCTACCTGTTACCTACCCAAGGAGCCGTCATCCAGACTTCATAATCACTGATCGTTCTCACCTTTATTGGGGACATGCGCAGAGGAACTGTCAGCTTGTATAAAATTACGGAGGAAGGGTGGTCGCGGGTTCTTGCTCTATTTGGTATGTGACTGATTGATATATCAAATGATAACATACACTAGATAGAACCTAATGATGCTATACTACTGTTTGTATCTAAATGTAGTCTAATATCCGTTAATGAAACTATCGGAAACTAATGGATAGATCCAAATGATTACATATCCGTAACCGATGTAATTAATAAATTCCTATATTCAGGTCCGAAATTTCATACCCATATATATATATATATATATATATATATATATATATATATATATATATAATCTTTTTCTTTTTATAATTAAAATAAAAAATATTAATATTTGTCCCTTAAAAAAATATGTAAATAATATAAAAAAAAACTCCTTTTTTCTTTTTTTTTTCCCTTTTTTTGGGGGTTATTCTCTTAATCCTTTTTTTTTTTTTCCTCTATTCTTTTTGTTTTTTTTTTTTTTTGGGCTCCTAAAATCTTTTTTTTTTTCTTTTTTTTTTTTTGTTTTTCTTTCTTTTTTTTTTTTTTTTTATTTTTTTCCTTTTTCCCCCTCCCCCCCCCTGTTTTTTTTATCCTTTTCTTTCTTCCTTCTATAATTTTCTCCTTTCCTTTTTTTTTTTCTTTTTTTTTATTTCCCCTCTCTTTTTTTTTTTTTTCTTTTTTTTTCTTCCCCCTCCTTGAAAAGCCCCTCCCTCTCTCCCTCCCCTCTCAAAATTTTTTCCCTACCCCCCTTTATTTTTTCTCCTTTCTCTTTATAACATCCCTGCTTCTAATGGCATGTTCTCAACCTCCGCCACTGGGTGGCATGTTTCTCACCTTTCTTCGAAGATACTTCTTACCGGATCCGAGCACTAAATTTCGCTTAAATATGGCAATGTGTAATCGGTATGTCAAGCAACATCTGCGTCTTGTGGATTTTCGTGAGCATTTGGTGAGGTGATAATTTATTAAGTTTGGCTGTCGCCGCTTTAGGCAGTTTACATGTTTTCTCTTCGAACATTATATCGGCACTCTTGTTTCAAGAAAAAGAAGTATAAATAATTTGCTTTCAAAAGTAAGAGGTTCTTTTCGCACCCCTATCGTAGATATTTATAGACAGGCAGGAAATAAATGGACCATAGTCTCTATCTACATTTATGATAGAAACTTATCACCCATAGCCTTGAGAGCGATTTTTTTTTCAGTTGTCACTATCGAAATCATTTCTGGTTATCGAAATGATAACAACATTGATTGTTTTTATTATTCAATTATTTTATCATACAGTCCAAATATCAAATAATATCGAAATAAAGAAGCCTAATTTCGAGTTGTAACTCACAATTGGCCCTAATTTCGAGTTACAGCTCGAGATTAGTTTCAAAACGAAAAGAAAGTACATCAGTTATGAGGAATACGAAATAAACTGGTAAGGTGAAGAATTTGAATATCACTTCATTTTCATAAGTTTGCAAGGTGGAAAAAAATATCTAATCTCCGCATGAAGCAGCTCTAATATGGATTGAATTGAACCTTTGGAAAGTACAGCCTGGATATTATTGTAATTGAGCTCTACCTCCGCTAATGAAAATCCTCGATGTACAACAATGAAAAAATCAATGGTTCATTTCTATATTTTGACATTGATATAATCAGTTGAAATGTTATGACACTGAGAAAAAAATGAGTTAGGCTGAGGTGATTATTGATCCATACTGATGGGTATTTTGAAGAATTTTTATGATATTTGAGATGTGAAATGACTAGAAGAAAGAAAGAGTTAGAATAATTTTTTTTGTGAATATGAGAAATCGTTACGTCCTGATTTTCATATTCTGGATCGCTTTTATTTTCTCGTTTTTCAAATTTTTGTTCCGATTTGTTTTTTTATATTTCTCAATTTGGAAATATCACGCATACATCAGTAGGTGAAATTTATTGATTTATACACATGTCCTGTTTTCATTCCTATTTTACCATCACACTCAGCAAGTTTCAATACAGTTTGGTGTTATCGACAATGAGATTTCGAACAATACGTTTTTTTGCTCAAAAATATTCTCATGATTATCAACATTAAAAATACTTCAGAATAAATAACTCCGTTGATGCAATATCCAAAATGAAAATAAATAAGTATAACTTCTTCGAGAATTATGGCTTGACCTTTATTTCGCGATTCACTGGAATACTTATTCCACAAAACATTGAAAATGAAAGAAATCAGGGAAATTTTCAGTCAAGATCGAAGGAAGAATCGTGTGAAAATCCCGGCTCCTCACGAATTCACTTGAATAAATTGAATTTATGATACAAGAAAGTCTCTTCTGAACCCTCTTTTTTGATAATCACGTCAGTTTTATTTTTTCAACATAAAGTTTGTATAATTCCATGTGGAATCAGTTTATATTTAAAATTTAGGATATTTTCCAATATAAAATATTGTTCTTGAGTAGGTACAAGCAAAATGCTTCGTATTGGTTACAACATTGAATGTTCACACTCACCAAGTATTTATTTAGTTGATATATCTTATGCTCGATCTTATCTGTGTGTATGTGTTCTTAAAAAAACCGTTTTTTCATTAACGCAGCAACTTTCTGGAGTGGATCAGAAGTCAAACCTTCTACACTGGTATACATTCGATAATTTTTATTTTTTCTTTCAGATTGTGGTAGGTTGAAAACCCAGAAAACTAGGAGGAAAGAATTCATCCACCACAAAATAATATCTTCTAAACAGTAAATAGAAATATTAAATGCAATATCACTGATATCAAATATACCACCATGCTGTTTTAAATACATCCACTCCTAACTGTTTAAACAATTGAAAACTTTCCGTAGAGATTCAAATCAAAATCACATATTTTCACATATTTTGCAAATTTCCTCAACGTTCTCACTGAGACGCATTCTGAATGGCAGATGATACCAAATTTCATCAAAAATTGAAGCTCGATCCCCACCAATAAACTTTTCCATTTTTTCTGCATTATCTCTCAACTCCGCCATCTTATCCTTTGGTATCAAGAGATAACTCAGATACATCAAAGAATGAAAAAGAGCAGCCAATTTCATATTCTCACAACTTTCCATGAAAGTCTCGAATGTGAATATATTTTCCATAATCACGCCAAAATTGCTTGTATTTTTTTTCAGCTCTGTGTAATAAGTTTTCAAAATAATGCTCATGTTTGATCTTGTTTTTTTATCAGTAGTACAGTAAATGAGAAACATTATATCAACAGCTGGGGGACAATATTTTGTCAACTGATAATCAACAAAGTAACATTTTTTAATTTTTCCGTCTTCGGTGCGTTGGAACATTATATTGTTGCACCAGACATCACCATGGCACACAACATTGTGGTACTTCTCAGACTTCTCCACAGTTTCGAACCACCAATCAACTTTTCCTCGCACTCTTTCCTTCATCACCTCTGCAGATACATTTTTTGGCATCTCCGGAAACTTTTTCAGAAAATAGTCCATGATATCCATAAGTGTTGATTTGTATCTGGAATTACCTTTATATAAGATATCCGTCAAGTAGTCTCCGTAGAAATCGTCAATTGTTGTTACATCTCCAACTAAATCGTGAAGTTTTTTTTCCAGCAATAAACTTGCTGCATGAATTTTTGCTAACTGTGTCATCGCTGTTAGAATCTCTTCCAGGTCAAAGGAGTTGCCGACATCTAAAGATGAGTAACCTTGAATGGATAAATCTTCCATGATAATCACTTCACCTTCTCTCACAAGATAACACTCTGGTAAGAAATCCGCAAGGCTTCCTAAACCCAGTTCTTTCAGAAGAGGAACGAACACTGTGTATATGAACTGTTCTTTTTCGAAAGTAGTTTCCGACATGGACCTCATTGCTTCTTGTTCTCCAAGCAAAAACTTCGCGAAAGTAGAAAGAATCACAGGCTTTCCTTCATATTCAACGTCAATTCTCAATTTGGCATAAATGCCCAGGTTTCCATCTCTCTCATCCATATTACGTAAGTCAAACTTTTGTACTTTGAAATTTGTGGAACCTAGTTTCTTCGTGGCTATTTCATAACATTCTTCATGTAATATTCTTGGGAAGCGTATGCACTCGTACAGTTCCCCAATTGAGATTTTCAGAGCTGCATCGTTTTTCGATTCTCCTGAATTATATTTCTTCAGCAACTGTAGCACTATTTCGAGCTTAACCAGAGGGATACACTGGCGAATTCGTTTTTAATATTCCGATTTCGATAGTATTCCGTTTGAGTCGGAAACTTTGAGGAGGTTTTCGTTCATAGCAGCGTAAAAATGTTCTAGAAGCTCCTTCAGATGGTACTGTCGTTCATCCTGTGTGGTATTAGAAAATATAACTAGCAAAACTTTATGGATCAGTTGGATGTACTTCTGCGTCGGCTGCTCCAGTACCTCTTTCTTTGAAGTAACAAGATCACCAATGCCTTTCTTGAACTCCCAGGTCGATATCTCTGAAGAATTCCTCTGGCGGAAGGAGAAACAAAGATTCCGGTACACCGTGATCTTCGCATTTTTCACTGAAACTGCTTGACTTTTCAGCTAAAATTGTGAGCACTACTTTCAATCGACGCACAACCATTGTGAACAATAGACTGATGAACGATCGCTTCATGCCTAGATAAGTTATATAACCCTACCATAACTGTTTGAAGTGGTTTAATGATTGTGTCATTCCAAAAGTGTTTTCCGATTGTCAGCATGATTTCGCATAATACGATGAAAATCATTTTGAGTTAAAATGTTGACATAAAAACTCTCGTTTGTGAAAATATGGCGTGATGAAAACACTGGCTGACGAATATTCGTGACCGTTACCTCGACGAATAACGATATTTACTTAGGCTTTTTGTCATACTCCATATTCGTTCGTGATATCTGCCTACAGAATACGATTCACGTAACATGAGAAGTTGAACAAACACAATCTTGAAAAACGAAATTGAAAAAATCACTGTATAGTTCTTTGAACGATTCTCAATTCCAGCTCATAAGTTTATACGTAGGAGTAATTGCTGATTCTGTGATAATCCAAAATATTTGAGAATGTCTCTTGCTGAGTGACATTTGGTCAGACCCCTATTGTCTATAAGATGGAAAAACTATCACGATAAACTTTAATTACGCATAATGGAATTGAATTACACGGTAAACGAACCAAGTATATAACCCTCAAAATTTGAAAATGGCTTAGCAGAAAATAATCGAAAAACAGTAATAAGGATGAAAATCCTTTGAATAATTGGGGCGAAAAATTCTATTAAACAAGGCACTCGAATCCAAACAGAAAAATTGAGATAGATGATAAAAAAATATTGATCATGAAATAGTAATATTAAACAAAATTTGAATGAAGGGAATGAATCAATATTAACTGTGAGGAAAAGTTTTAAGTTGAGTGCACTCACGAAATTTCGATCGCCGGTATCCACCACTTGGTGTTCTACATATAGCATGAATTAGGAAAAAACTGTGTGATGAAAGTAGCGTAGACGTTAAAAATATTTTTCAAATTCTCCTTATTCACATATTAAACAACCCAATCATTAAACAATTAAAAAATTCTCAGACACAATTTGATTTTCTCAGGATCAGTTTGAGAGAATTAAAATTTGACAGATCCCGAACAGAACTTAACAACTGAGATAGAACTCGAATTCATTCACCTCAGTGTTCTCAAATGTCGAAGATATCTGATATTCAAATAATTCTCATAAGATGCGGAAATTTGTGTCAATAAATGAAGATCAGCATGTAATCGTCTATTTATTGTTTGAAAACAAATATGCTCTAAGCCTATATATATATATATATATATATATATATATATATATATATATATATATATATATATATATATATATATATATATATATATATATATATATATATATATATAAAATTAGCTGTTCCCGAACGTTTTCGGTCATAGAACCATCATCAGGGGGAATTCCCTATGACCGAAAACGTTCGGGAACAGCTAATTTTATATATATGCACTATAGCCTTAGAGCACATTTGCTTTCAAACAATAAATAGACGGATTACATGCTGATCTTCATTTATTGACACAAATTTCAAAGTGCATACAACCTCTACCTACAAAAAAAGATGTGGAAATGGTGTTATAGTATGTTCTGGAGGATATTAATGCATTCAAAATAATGAATTCTGCGGTGAAATTTTTTGTTCCGATTCATAATTAAGTGGGTGTGTATACAGGGTGTAATATAAGTACGAGGCCGAACGCAAAGTGTAATTAATTCTAAGACAGAAAAATATAGTTTCGATTATGGTTCATTTTCAAGATACAGAGTGTCAACATTTCTGAAATATATGAATTTTTCCTAAATATCTTCATACGTCACACTAAAATCAGCTTTTTTTTGACCCCCTCCCCCCCCCATTATCACGCTGTGTCACACTTTTTGTGACCCTCCTAGAAATATTTCGTCAGAAAAACTAAGACCCCTCCCTCCCCCTGCTGAGTATAATAAATTCTAAATGATAGTACAGAAATTCTGAAAATTGAAAATATTTATTTAGTTATTATTATAAAATTTAAATAAATTAATACATATCTTCCATAACGAACATATAAATAATGAATAATATTTAGTGTTGAATAATTTTTGAAAGAGTTCACCTCTTATCGATAACATTGTTTTCTTATATGTATCTCAACTATTAAAATCAGAAGTGACAAATTTCGGCAATAAGGAGTATAAAGTAATTAACTGAAGAGTATTAAATTGAGAAGATGAAAAAAGCGTCTGTATTAGTTCACTACTAAATGACGAATGAAGGAAAACAATTATGATAAATACATAAGAAACAGTATTTTCATTTGTTATTGAATCGAGAGCGCAGGGTACGTGGAAACGTTACTGTCTCAAGTATTGGAATAAAAACAAAGAAACCCATTGTGAGCTAGCGCTTAGCGCTCATGTCAAAAAATAATAAACGGCGAACGTCACGTTGCCGTATACCACCCGTCCCCCCTTGTCACATCTTGTCACACTCAGCCAGACCCCTCCCCTCCCCTTGTATGCGAACGTATTTTATGAACGGCCCCTAATACTCTTCGATTGTAAGGACAGAAATATAAAGAATTGTATTGATATCGGATAGAAGATATTTTTTAATGATTTTTAATATCATATACAAATCCAGCAGAACGTGAAATGAGACCGTAAATTCCAACCCGGACTACATTTTTTCAATACATACATACCTACCTTAAGAAAATTCTCGAAGATTGAGGACTTCTGATGGTGTTATAGTATATAATTAAACTCCGCTACAGGATGGCGCGTGTCTCACCTCCCTTTGAAGATTTTCCTCGCCGGATCCAAGCTCTAAATTTCGCTTGAATATTGTTACGAATCTCCTAGGGCCGGGGGCCTGACTATCGTAAACGCAGTGGTCGAAGAGCTAACGTCATTTTTCCAGGAACTGTTGATCCGCGTGGAAAATTCGATACACATCATTGAGGCCTCTCTCGAAGATTCTTCATAGGCCTGCATAGGTATATAAGCAGACTCTTCATCGCGGAGAAGTTAATTATTCAACAGTTATTCACCAGAGTTATTCGGAGCTAGGTGGAGAGAGCTTTGTGCGGAAGTCGAAGGAGAGAATTTCTATTACAGATAGTTTATCAGAGTGTTAAGTATAGAGCGTTGAAAAGTTAGCGGAGCAGTTTAAGTGATTGTATTGTGTTGTGTTATTTCAAAGAGTTGTAATAAAAGTAGTTTAGTATTGTTTGGAGTTGTATTGAACGAACCCAAGGTAAAAAAGTAACAATATGTTAATGTGTAATCAGTATGTCAAGCAAATTCTGCGTCTTGTGGATTTTCGTGAGCATTTGGTGAGGTGATAATTTATATAAGTTTAACTATCACCGCCTTAGGCAGATTACATGTTTTCTCCACGAACATTATATCGGCAGTCTTGTTTCTTGAAATAGAAGTAATTTGAAAATAATTTGCTTTCGAAGGTAAGAGGTCGTTTTTGCAACCCAATCGTATATAATTATAGACAAACAATAAACGAAAGATATTTTACACAAATGATAGAAATTAATCACCCATAGCCCTAGTGAGCTAATTTTTTCAAAAATTTAATTGTCACTATGGGATTCATTTCTGGTGATCGCAATGATAACAAACAACATTTACTGATGTTATCATTTGAGAAATTTTGTCATCGGCTCGAATTATTTTCCAATTCTTGCCTGACTGATACAATGATTTCCGAGTGAATGAGAAAGTAATCATTCAATCAATACTGATGACTTGTAGTTTTTTAGTTTAATGACGAGAACTTGCAGATAACACGAGTACATCGTTTATGAAGAATGCGAAAAAAACTGGTATGGGTGTAGAGTTTGAGTGCGTATCACTACGTCGAATTCCCATTACGCCGAATTCCCATTACGTCGAATGGGATCCAGCTTCGATATCGATCGTGTTTTGGTGACGTAAGTGGTGGGGATGCTTTTCGACGTAGTGGGAATTCGGCGTAATGGGAATTCGACATAGTGGGAATTCGACGTAATGGGAATTCGACGTAGTGACGCGTCGCGTAGAATTTCACTTCTAATTAACTTTGAAGAGTTCCCAAGATATAAAATAATCTTTCTTCACCCCACGAAGCAGCTCGAACAAGGGTTGGCATAGATAGTGAAGGATCTTCCCTTTAAAAAAATACAGCCTGGACATTGATGTAATTGATGTAAAATTTTGAAGTTGACTAATATTCAAAAAATTCTCATAATATGTGGACATAATTTTATAGCATGTTTTGCCACCCCAGATTACATCTCTTCCAATGCATATAAACCCTTAAGAAAATGCTTGAATGTTGAGTACTTCTAACGGTATGATTGAACTGTTAATTTTAAGGATTAGGCAAATTGAGACGTTGGAGATAACTACTTGGAGATTGTAGACAGCGTGAAGCCCTATCAACTTTCCAAAGATGGCTCCAAAATCGGAATATAGACTTGTAGAGTTTTTTGCTCAAGTGAATGAAATGTTCTGTCCGTTTCAGGTTCCAATCCAAATGGATGCCAGGAAACTTTGTAGAATTCATCGGAATGATGACCTCTTTATTTATTTCATTATTGAATTCTGGAATATGACTACGGAATTGAAAGAATGTGGGATTAGTTTTTGAAAGATTGGGATGTAATTTGTTTGTAGAAAAAGTGGTGTATGTGATACATTAGATTTTTTTAAGTGTTTTGAAGTACCCAACGATCTTCGCAATAGAATGCTCTGGTCAGGTCTCGAAAAATTCCTAGACAATGTTGTTTGTTTTCTATTATTAGGATGCGTTCAAACGAAGCAAATTTTGTGTCGGAACTACTCGAGTCAGATGAAAAATAAAAATTCGTTGTGGAGTCAGTCTTTACTTCAAATTCGGCATATTATCCAATATTGTTCTTGAGTACAAACATAATAGTTTTTATTGTATACAACATTGAATATTCACATACACCAAGTATCCATTCAGTAAATATATCTCATGGTAATTATGGTGATGGAAAGATCCTTGAACTTCTATACAACATCTTTCTTCGAAATTCACGCCTTCCATTATTCATGATATTGTGGTATTCTTCTACGATATATGCCACATAATCTCATTTGCATTGTAACTAGATAATGTATTTTTTTCATTTCTTTATATTTTCACCATTCGTAGTTTTCCTGAATATGATATTAAATAATATCGGAAACTTGGAATATATGTCATAAGAGTACACTTATTGGCCTGCTGACCATCTCAAATATTCATTCATATACTTCATATTGTTGACAGCAAAAAGCTATATTCTACATATTCGTATCAGATAATGGGATTTTACCAGAACATCCGATCTACATATTATGATTATGAACAAGAAACTGGTCTAAGATGAACAACAAATTGGCTAAAGTATACAAAAGAAGATGTTTCCTCCTGAAATGCAGGACACTTGGTCTTTCACCTAAATATATTCTAAATAATACACGATCCAAAGACGAATTGATTATCAGACAGAATACAACATCTACAAACTCTACCAGACAAATCAGTGTAAAATTAAGGAATAAGTCATTCAATTCAACTCCAACTGTAAATCTATTAATAGATATGGATCACTTTTAATAGAATTCAAAAATGATATAATTTCATCTAGAAATGAATTGATATTCTTTGAATTCTCTAGTAGACAACGAAAATCTTTTCAAACAATTTTTCACAAGGTGAAACATAAAATTAGAAAAACTGGAAGAGTCTCAATTCCAAGATAAATTGAGCACACAAACAAAATGGATGAAAAATTTCCACATACCTTAATTCCGTCAGAAATAATTTTCATATCTAGTCTCGAAATTCAGCATAAATCAATAATAGAAAGAGACATCTCTTTGAAGATTTTATTGGCAGATGTGAACTGCATCACCTCTTCGACTACTGATAATCATAAAAACATATTGCAAATACCAGATCTACAAACCTTATCACTAATGGTTTTCATTTTCATCGTCATTCTCGTTTTTTTTTGTTATATATATACCCAAACACATAAATTAGTTGAGGATAATCCAAATTTACTCGTTACTTAATCAGACAAAGGCAATGTCACAGTTATTATGGACAAAGATCAATACATGTTAATGTACAATGACCTCATCATGAATAATGAATCTTATGTCAAAATTCGCTCTGGTCCTACACTCACAATTCAAAATAAATAAAGGTAACAATTCGTCCAAATGAATGTACGTAAGAAATAAAATCGATATCATGATTAAGAACTGTTAGATAAATATATGTCAACACTGTCCTAACTAGGCACTCCTAAGGAATAACCAAGCAATATATATATATATTTATATATATATATATATATATATATATATATATATATATATATATATGCTGGCTGGAACTTCCGGTTGATCCGCGTCTGGAAAGTTTACCTACGTTTCGACTCCCATTTCGGAGCCATTTTCAGACTTATACTTCCTATCTGAGTTGTCTCACTAGCTGGCTATCATCACTGTGATGATAGCCAGCTAGTGAGACAACTCAGACCTAGACGCAAGGTCACTAAGTCTTGAAAATGGCTCCGAAATGGGAGTCGAAACGTAGACAAGTAAATCTTTCCAGACGCGGATCAACCGGAAGTTCCAGCCAGCACATTTCTGACCGCGGAAGCCTAGCCGATCAAATATATATATATATATATATATATATATATATATATATATATATATATATATATATTTATATATATATAGGGAGTTCTTGAATTTAACTGGGGGTCGAATTATATATGAGTTATAAGATCACCACTACGCAATAATGTCTTATAAACACAAAATGGAAATATAAGATGCAGTTCTGCTCCTAACCCACTGCTTTTCACAATGCGCATCAAAATCACATATTCTCACAAATTTTGCAAATTTCCTCGATGATCTCACTGAGACGCGTTCTGAATGGTACGTGGTACCATATTTCATCAAAAATTGAAGCTCGATCCACACCATAAACCTTTTTCATTTTTTCGGGATATTCTCTCAATTCCGCCATCTTCTCCTTTGGTATCAAGAGATAACTCAGATACATCATAGATTGGAAAAGAGCAGCCAATTTTATACTTTCACAACTTTTCATGAAATTCTCGGACGGCAATATATTTTCCAAATCCACGCCAAAATCGCTTGTATTTTTCTTCAGCTGCGTGTAATAAGTTTTCAAAATAGTGCTCATATTTGATCTTGTTTTTTTATCACTAGTAGAGAAAATGAGAAACATTATATCAACAGCTGGAGGACAATATTTTATCATCTGATAATCAACAAGGTAACAATTTTTTATTTTTCCGTCTTCGGTGCGTTGGAACATTATATTGTTGCACCAGGTATCACCATGGCTCAAAACATTGCGGTACTTCTCAGACTTCTTCATAGTTTCAAACCACCATTCAAGTTTTCCTTGCACTCTTTCCTTTATTACCTCTGCAGATACATTTTTTTGTATTTCCGGTAACTTTTTCAGAAAATATCCCATGATATTCATTACTGCTGATTTGTAATCGAAATCACCATTATACATGACATCCATCAAGTACTCTCCGTAGAAATCGTCAATTGTTACATCTCCAAGTGAATCGTGAAGTTTTTTTTCCAGCAATAAACTTGCTGCATGAAGTTTTGCTAATTGTGTCACAGCTGTTAGAATCTCTTCCATGTCGAAAGATTTGCCAACATCTGAAGATGAATAACCTTGAATGGATAAATCTTCCATGATAACTACTTCATCTTCTCGCAAAAGATAACACTCTGGTAGGAAATCCGCAAGGCTTCCTAAACCCAGTTGTTTTAGAAGGGGAACGAACACTGTGTACATGAACTGTTCTTTTTTGAATGTACTTTCAGACATGGATCTCAATAGTTCGTTTTCTCCAAGCAGAAACTTCGCAAAATTAGAAAGAATTACAGGCTTTCCCTCGTATTCAACGTCAATTTTTAATTTGGCATAAATGCCCAGGTTTCCGTCACTCGAATCCATATTACGTAAGTCAAACGTTTGCACTTTGAAATTTGTGGAACCTAGTTTCTTCGTGGCTATTTCATAACAGTCTTCACGTAATATTCTTGGGAAGCGTATGCACTCGTACAGTTCCCCAATTGAGATTTTCAGAGCTGCAACGTTTTTCGATTCTCCTGAATTATATTTCTTCAGTAACAGTAGCACTATTTCGAGCTTAACCAGAGGAATACACTGGCGAATTCGTTTTTGATATTCCGATTTCGATATTATTTCGTTTGAGTCGGAAACTTTGAGGAGGTTTTCGTTCATAGCAGCGTAAAAATGTTCTAGAAGCTCCTTCAGATGGTACTGTCGTTCATCCTGTGTAGTATTAGAAAATATAACTAGCAAAACTTTATGGATCACTTGGATGTACTTCTGCTTCGTCTGCTCCAGTATCTCTTTCTTTGAAGTAAGAAGGTCATTAATGCCCTTCTTGAAAACTCCCAGGTCAATATCTCTGAAGAATTCCTCTGGCGGAAGGAGAAACAGAGATTCCGGTACATCGTGATCTTCGCATTTTTCACTGAAACTGCTTGACTTTTCAGCTAAAATTGTGAGCACTACTTTCAATCGACGCACAACCATTGTGAACAATAGACTGATAAACGATCGCTTCATGCCTAGATAAGTTATATAACCCTACCATAACTGTATGAAGTGGTATAATGATTGTGTCATTCCAAAAGTGTTTTCCGATTGTCAGCATGATTTCGCATAATACGATGAAAATCATTTCGAGTTAAAATGTTGACATAAAAACTCTCGTTTGTGCAAATATGGCGTGATGAAAACACTGACTGACGAATATTTGTGGTCATTACCTCGTCGACTAACGATATTTATTTAGGCTTTTTGACGTACTCCATATTCGTTTGTGATATCTCCCTACAGAATACGATTCACGTAATATGAGAAGTTGAACAAACACAATCTTGAAAAACGAAATTGAAAAATCACTGTATAGTTTTTTGAACGATTCTCAATTCCAACTCATAAGTTCATACGTAGGAGTAATTGCTGATTCTGTGATAAAGTATTTGAGAATGTCTCTTGCTGAGTTACATTTGTTCAGACCTCTATTGTCTATAAGATGGAAAAATTATAACGAAAAACACTAATTACGCATAATGGAACTGAATTACACGGTAAAAGATCCAAGTATATAATCCTCAAAATTTGAAAATAGCTTAGCAGAAAATAATCGAAAAACCAATAGAAAAATTGGGATAGATGACGAAAAAAGAAATATTGATTATGAAATAGTTAAATTAAACAAAATTTGAATGAAGGGAATGAATCAATATTAACTGTGAAAGAAAGTTTTAAGTTTAGTGCACTCACGAAATTTCGATCGCCGGTATCTACCACTTGATGTTCTTCATATAACTAAAATAAAACTGTGTGGTGAAAGTAGCGTAGACGTTTCTCAACAAAAATGTACTTAAAATTCTTTTTATTCACATATACAATACAATTGAACAATTAAACAATCGAATTGAGAGTTTATATTTGTTATACATTTTCAAACTTGTTTCGGGTTATTTTTCAAATTCTCAGACACAACCTGATTTGCTGAGGATCAGTTTGAACGGATTCAAATTCGACGGATCTCGAACAGCACTTGACAACTGAGATAGGACACGATTTCATTCACCTCAATGTTGTCAAATATCGATGATATCTATATTCAAATAATTCTCATAAGATGTGGAAATGGTGTTATAGTATGTTTCGAGGAATATTAATGCATTCAAAATAATAAATTCATTGGTGGATTTTTTTTCCGATTCATAATTAACTGAGTGTATGTACAGGGTGTATTATGAGTACGTGGCCGAACGCATGAGGGTGAATCCCTGAGAAATTATTTTATTATAAGACAGAAAAACATAAGTTCGTGAATGGGTCGTTTTCAAGATGCCCAGTGTCAACATTTCTGAAAGATACGAATTTTTATGAAACATCTTACCAATTTTGTTGAAATTTGGCAGTGTTATTTTGGGTATTGATGGGCTGATTTCAATTCAAATCGTTATCTCTAGAGGTGTTCACGAAACCATCCCAACCAATATTTTTTATCATGTTTACTTCTGATTTTTCAAATTAATTTATCTGCATCACGCAACTGAAACTAAAACTTTTTCAATATTTTTTTTTTCGTATCTTGATGAACAACTTGATGGGAATTGTTTTTATAGGATGTTGATATGAAAATATCTCGGAAAATATGAACATGGAGACGCAATCTTATATGAGCTTCAAATAAATACAAATGAATCAATAGATGACTTCATATAATCATAATCATTCGATAATAAATGGAAATCGCGTTATTGGAATGCAAGTCCATGAACGAGTCGCATTTGAGATATGGAATTGCCTTCTAGGGCTTATGTAGTCAGCAATTACTGAAATCAGTATTCATTCTACAAAAAAGGGCTCCCAGATAAATATGTAACGCAAAATCTCAAGACCACTGCAAACCACTATTTATTCATCAGTCAAAAAATCCTAACTGTACCTTGATTTTTTCCTTTTATAAACCGTGTGCCCAATACACAAAGAATATTATAATTCAGCAGCAAAAAATGACAAACGTTACGATACAAGAGGAAGTAGGAATATACCCTTGCCAATCCCAAAATCAGAAATTACCAAATTTTCTTTGATATTATATGAGAGCAAGAAAATATACAACTTACTTCCAATGTGCTATAGGGCAATAACAAATTTTAAAAAATTCAGAAAATCAGTTAAAGGAGTATTTCTGCAGAAAGCCTATTATGACTTAAGGGAATATTACAATGATCATTTTAACTTAGTATTTTCGATGCTCACTTATCTGTGAAGGTTTATTTAATTATTGATTATATACAATGGTTTAAATATTTGTCTTATTTATGTGTATTCATTGTACTTATGTTCTTAACTAAATAGTGATGGTTCACTTTATTTCATAATTTTAATATTGTATTTTAACACTTCGACATTATAAAGTTGCAGTAGCTTTGTCAATAAGGATTCCTTAGACAATAAAGCATATTTGATTGATTGATTGATTGAACACAATTTTTGTATTGCCTGCATTACTTTTGATGACAATAATAAAGTTTTGATAACAAGTACACACCAGTTGTTGATGGTTTGGCAGTTGAAATTTTAATTCTTTCCTAGGAACATGCAATCAAGGGATTTATATTTTCTTCCTCAAAACCAAAGGGGAAGCTACAGATGAAGAAGTTGTAAGTTCCAGTTGCCCAATGCAAAGAAATATCATAAAACTGTGGCGCTTAATCAAAAATATTGTTTGAGGGCTCTTCTGGACGCGACTGAACAGGTTGAATTCCATCTGCCCCTCAGTGCTCTATATACTACTGCTCAATTTCAATACAATCGTATAAAGAATAATCAAGATATAAATGAATCAACTATTTCACGAATGTTGATACTCTGAACCTCAAAAACAAAGCATTACCTGACCTATGTTTATATGAACTGTTCTTCATAGAATTACTCAATGGATCACCTTTGAAATTTGGCCATGTCATTACGTAATACCCTTGTAACAAAAACACTTCTGTGCCCTTTGTCAACAAATTCTCCAGAAAAGTTTGAAATCAGGAATACTATTTGGAAACAACGTGATGAAACTCGTGACGAAACGATCCCACCCTCCAAAGTCACCGTGTGAGAGTTAAAAATGTATTGAAAATAGTATTGCTTTTCCAAGAAGCGAAAGTTATTCCAATGATTTTTCACTCCTAAATGATGGTCCTGAACCGATACTGTTCGATTTGAGGGATTGTTTAACCCGGACTACATCTTTTTCAAAGAAAATTATCGAATATTGAGGACTTCTGATGGTGTTACAGTATGTTTACAAACTCCGCCACAGGATGGCATGTCTCTCAAATTTGTTTGAAGATATTCCTTATCGGATCCAGGCCCAAGATTTCGCTTAAATATGGTAATGTATAATCGGTATGTCAAGCAACATCTGCGTCTTG
Source organism: Zygogramma bicolorata (assembly GCA_032362365.1). Lineage (NCBI taxonomy): Eukaryota > Metazoa > Arthropoda > Insecta > Coleoptera > Chrysomelidae > Zygogramma > Zygogramma bicolorata. The sequence goes on from JAVJAQ010001250.1 coordinate 616,625, forward strand.
TGGATTTTCGTGAGCATTTGGTGAGGTGATAATTTATATACGTTCAACTGTCACCGCTTTAGGCAGATTACATGTTTTCTCCACGAACACTATATCGGCACTCTTGTTTCTTCAACTAGAAGTATGAATAATTCGCTTTCAAAAGTAAGAGGTCCTTTTTGCAATCCAATCGTAGATAATTACAGACAAAGAATAAATGAAACATATTCTACATAAATGATAGAAATTCATCACCCACAGCATGGTGAGCTGATATTGTCAAAAATTGAATTGTCGCTATCGGAATCATTTGTGATAATCGAAATGATAACAATATTTACTTATGTTATCATTTGAGTAATTCTGTCATCGGCTCGAATTATTTTCCAATTCTTACCTAACTGATATAATTATTTCTGAGTGAATGAAAAAGTAATCATTCAATCAATACTGATGACTTGTAGTTTTTTAATTTAGTGACGAGAACTTATGCCAATACAAATAACACGAGTACTTCGTTTATGAAGATTGCGAAAAAATCTGGTATGGGTGTAGAATTTCAGTTCTAATTGAATTTAAAGAGTTCCCAAGATATAAAATGAGCTTTTTTCACCCCATGAAGCAGCTCGAACAAGATTTGTCATAAATAGTGAAGGCTCTTCCCTTCAAGAAGGTACAGCTCGGACATTGATTTAATTGATGTGGAATTTCGATGTTGACTAATATTCAAATAATTCTCATAAGATATGGACTAGTAAATTATGCAACGATCATGTAATGATGGTTATTAATACACGAGCATCAACCGGGATACGAAACGGGCCGCAGGTGAGTTTCGTATGGTTTATGCGAGTGTATTAATAACCATTACATGAGAGTGGCATGGGCTATTTTATCTACACCCGATTAATAGTGAAGAACTACTACTACTAGAAATATTATATTTGTATTTCACACAATAATACTGATTAAACGGATTTCTTTGAAAAATTCTACAAAATTGTAATTCTTGGTATCACTTCGAGAAATAAAACGATGAGAAATGAAGGGAAGATCAAAAATAAAAAAAAAAGATTATTCGAGGCCGGAGTCGAAACCATGTCTCTTCCAACTAGTTCAGCTAGCTAGTATAATCTCGGCGCCCTAGACTGCTCGGCTACGGAGAGCTCGGAAAATCTGATTGAATAAATCATGCATTTGTCAAAAGAAAAATTCAATCATTCTAACTACATTTCTGCCAGTGAAGGTGTCGAAGGTGATTCCCCCATATCCCTGGTATCAGACATTTTCTTATGATTATCGAAGTTTGGCTATATTCTTCAAAAATTCAATACCTATACCGATTTTGACTTGACAAACGTCAAATGCAGAGCACGCACATCATGCTTGATTGAAAAATAATGGGTTTCTGTTGGTTGAAAATCTGTATCGTAATGGATTTCATTATAAAACGGGTTATGGGCATATAAGTGTATTATTAGAGCACGGGTGTAGATAAATATATCTTATGGTAATGATGGTGATGAAAAGATCATTGAACTTCTATACAACACCTTTCTTCACAATTCATGCCCTCCATCAATCATCAAAAAAAATATAAATTACACCCTATCTATGGATTACTCTTCTGTTTAGTGGTGTTGGTCTCGGTAGTGTAGTGGTTAGCATATCTGCCTATCAAGCGGAAGGCCGGAGTTCAAATCCTCGCCGGGCCACCGTGCTGGGTAATCGCACGTTAAAAGGTAAGGCCTCGTTGATCCATTGCCCGCACAAATTTCGACTTCTGAGGGTTGACGTTCGTCAGCTGGTTAACGGAACGAACAATTTTAGAAAAAAATTTTTTTAGTAGTCTAATTTAAGTATCAATAATAATTCCCCTAAAAACACATCAATAAACACACATAGTAGGAATACAACTTTTCATGCATCATCACCCTTCATTAAAGGAATGACTCCTATAACTTTCAAAGCATATAAAAGTTGCGTGAAAACATGTTTCACCTTCAAAAAAATATCAAAATTGAAAGACAAAACTCCGTGTACCTACTGTTAAGATTTGGTATATTGAATACCTTGTTGAGATTGTACTAGAGAATAGATAGGACAAATATCCAGGTTATTGAAGAATCGCATAACAGAGCACAAAAGTTATAGTGAACTGCACCCAGAGAGTTGTGCATTAGGTGAACATGTCTTTAATGGAGGGCAATGCATAGTTAAGAGTTCTGTTAAATTTTTTCTACAGAAAAAACAATACCAAAAGGGTCTTTTTAGAAATGGTCTATATTACTCATTCAGAAAAATCGATGAATAACAAAACAGATTAAAATCATCTCTTAGCCGATTTCACCGACTTTTTCTCATGAGATCATTAACAAAGGGACTCTTTAATGTAGGTGGGGGTCCATTAATGAGTGTTCAACAATCTCTTAAACTATGGTGTAATCGCTGCAGTGAGAAAGATGATCTTTGATGACGCTTTATCCCAATACTCCCATAAGGAAAAGTCGGTAATTTTTATGGATAAATCGAATAAAATGGGAGATATTGAGTATATGTGATTTTAATGTGATATCTATATACAATTCTTCCCGTAATATTTTTTTATTCATACTGAAAAGAACTTTATTCTCATTCTTTATTCATTATAATCTATAATATATTAATACGATCTAACCCACGCACAGGTTTATCCTTCTTTAGGGGACCCTATACTTATTTGTCATCAACTAAGACGATTGTAAAGTTCAAATTGGATTGAATTTTGGAATGTATACAAATGTAGATCTACCGCAAAATGTTGCAGCGTTGGTGCCTCAGGGCCGAGCTCAGGGCGGTCTTAACATATATTTGTCTAACAGTTCATAAAGAAACGTAGAAATCCAGAGAGAAACCATCAACAGATTTGAACCTATCATACCGATGATTTTGTGGTAGTCTTTCAAGATATATGCCACATAATCTCTTTTGCATTGTGAGTTGTTACTGTATTTTTTCATAATTTTATATTTTCATCATTCGTACTGGTCTAAGATGAACATCAAATTGGCAAAAGTATAGAACAGAAGACGTTTCCTCTTAAAATGCAGGACACTTGGTCTTCTACCTTCACATATTCTAAATAATACATGATCCAAAGACGAATTAATTATCAGATAGAATACAACATCTAAAAACTCTACCAGATAAATCAGTGTAAAATTAAGGAATAAGTTATTCAATTCAACTCCAATTATAAATCTAATAACAGACATGATTCAATGAAAAATGAATTAATATTCTTAAAATTCTCTAGTAGATAACGAAAATCTTTCAAAACAATTTTTGACAAGGTGAAACATAATATTGGGAACACTGAAAGAGTGTAAAATCAAAGAGAAATTGAACACACAAACAAAATTGTTGAAAAACTTATCAAATACCTTCATTCCGTCAGAAATAATTTTCATATCTCTGCGTGAATTTCAGCATATAATCAATTATAGGAAGAGACATCTCTATGAAGAACTTATTGGCAGATGTAAACTACATCACCTCTTCGATTACTGATAATCATAAAAAATCTTACAATTGCCAGATCTACAAATCTTATCACTAATGGTTTCCATTTCCATCGTAATTCTGTTTTTTTTTTTGTAATTTATATACCCAAACACATAAACTGCTTGAGGATAATCCAAATTTACTCGTAACGTAATCACACGAAGGCACTGTCACAGTTATTTTGGACAAAGATCATTACATGTTGATGTACAATGACCTCATCATGAATAATGAATCTTATGTCAAATTCGCTCTGGTCCTACTCTCACAATTCAAAATAGAAGTAACAATTCATTCACATGAATGTACGTAAGAAATAAAATCGATGAAATCATGAAACAGAATAACTCACAAGTAATGTACACTATTTTCCCTTCGACCACCTATTTTTTGAACAATTCGTAAATATCAGTGAGTATATATATCAGTATGGTAGATAGGAAGTCTTTGCTGACTTGTTAGGAAACAAAAAGGAAGTTCTTGGGTAAAGCAGCAAGCAAAACGTGTACTCTTTCAACACTATATTTCCGATATTTCGACAGTGAATACTGTCATCTTCAGGGAAGCTACAAATGGTTAACGAAATTGTTTATCAAATATGAAACGAGAAAAAACAGTGCTACTTACTGTGTTATTGAGAATGATTGCTAATGTTGGAAAATGAATGAATGGTTTGCGAGCGAATTGTCAGATTTAACATTCTGTACAAGATAATGTCAATTATTTAAAATATGTGAGATAAAATATGTGAGATAAAATATGAATAAAATTTTTTTTTTTTTTTTTTCAAGTAAGAGTTATTTGAAACAGTTCAAAATTATAACGTGGTTTGAAGATTATAAGGTTAGGAAACAGACAATTGACATGACAATTGAAAAGTGACTAATGACAAATGAGATTTTTGGTTTTGGTCGCTGCTTCTAGAGACATCAGCCAACTTACTATGGTCAAAAGAGAGAGTTATTATTTATGGAAGTATTAAAGTTATTTGAATTATTATTTTTATCAATCTGAAGTAGGAAAGAGTAAATTTCACTCAAATGATTGAGATCTGTTCTCTTATTGAGGCAATGATCTGTGTTAGTGATGAAAGTCATCTCCATGAATAGCCTCTTGGTCAGGTTGCATTCCTTAGTTAGAATTTTAATGTTATTGTAATTCATGCTATGTCCTGTTTTATTTACGTGTTCCCCCAAAGCACAACGTTCTGGATGAAGTCTGGAGTCACTTTTATGTGATGTTATTCTATCTTTTAAATTTCTTGAAGTTTGTCCAATATAAATTTTGTTACAATTCGAACATGGAATGTGGTAGACTACTTGTGATTGTGACAGCAAGGGAGTTTTGTCTTTAAGTTTACTGAAAATTGAATTTATAGTAAGAACTGTTTTATTTGCAATTTTTATGTGTGGAAAAATTCTAAAGACTTGTGCAAGTCTGGAAGATATGTCAGTAATATATGGTAATGAAGTGAAAAAACATGGGATTGGGGTCACATCTGCCCCACTGACAGTATTATTGGAAGAAATATGTGTTATATTATTTATGTTAATTGAATTATGGTTATCAATGGTTGAAGTACTGAAGATGATCTTTTTTAATAGTGCAGGAGGATAAGAATTATTTATGAATAAATTATATAAAATTTTGAGGTTTTTTTCATGGAAATTTGAATCAGAAATACAGAGTATCCTATGCTTCATCTGTTTGACCAAGTTTACTTTCATAGACTGTTTATGGTATGAGTGATAATTCATATATCTTCCACTGCTTATAGGTTTTCTATACCAGTCGATGATTACTTCATTATCCTCAGTACGGTGAAACTTTGTGTCTAGGAAGGGAACGCTATGTTCCTCGTCCTCACATTCTATTGTAAACTGTATAAATGGATCATAACTATTGAAGACATCTAATACTTCCGTAGTTCCGTCATATGGGAGAGCTATAATTAAGTCATCCACATATTTTTTGATGAAAAATAAATTAAAGGGCAAAACCTGCAAGACCATGTCCAATATGTCATCCATGACATAACTCGCTAAGATGGGGCTAATTTTAGCTCCCATGGGTGTTCCAAAATTTTGTTTAAAGAAATTATTATTAAAGGAGAAATATGTATTAATTGAATTAATAACCTTTTTATTTAATAATACATATTTCTCCTTTAATAATAATTTCTTTAAACAAAATTTTGGAACACCCATGGGAGCTAAAATTAGCCCCATCTTAGCGAGTTATGTCATGGATGACATATTGGACATGGTCTTGCAGGTTTTGCCCTTTAATTTATTTTTCATCAAAAAATATGTGGATGACTTAATTATAGCTCTCCCATATGACGGAACTACGGAAGTGTTAGATGTCTTCAATAGTTATGATCCATTTATACAGTTTACAATAGAATGTGAGGACGAGGAACATAGCGTTCCCTTCCTAGACACAAAGTTTCACCGTACTGAGGATAATGAAGTAATCATCGACTGGTATAGAAAACCTATAAGCAGTGGAAGATATATGAATTATCACTCATACCATAAACAATCTATGAAAGTAAACTTGGTCAAACAGATGAAGCATAGGATACTCTGTATTTCTGATTCAAATTTCCATGAAAAAAACCTCAAAATTTTATATAATTTATTCATAAATAATTCTTATCCTCCTGCACTATTAAAAAAGATCATCTTCAGTACTTCAACCATTGATAACCATAATTCAATTAACATAAATAATATAACACATAATTCTTCCAATAATACTGTCAGTGGGGCAGATGTGACCCCAATCCCATGTTTTTTCACTTCATTACCATATATTACTGACATATCTTCCAGACTTGCACAAGTCTTTAGAATTTTTCCACACATAAAAATTGCAAATAAAACAGTTTTAACTATAAATTCAATTTTCAGTAAACTTAAAGACAAAACTCCCTTGCTGTCACAATCACAAGTAGTCTACCACATTCCATGTTCGAATTGTAACAAAATTTATATTGGACAAACTTCAAGAAATTTAAAAGATAGAATAACATCACATAAAAGTGACTCCAGACTTCATCCAGAACGTTGTGCTTTGGGGGAACACGTAAATAAAACAGGACATAACATGAATTACAATAACATTAAAATTCTAACTAAGGAATGCAACCTGACCAAGAGGCTATCATGGAGATGACCTTCATCACTAACACAGATCATTGCCTCAATAAGAGAACAGATCTCAATCATTTGAGTGAAATTTACTCTTTCCTACTTCAGATTGATAAAAATAATAATTCAAATAACTTTAATACTTCCATAAATAATAACTCTCTCTTTTGACCATAGTAAGTTGGCTGATGTCTCTAGAAGCAGCGACCAAAACCAAAAATCTCATTTGTCATTAGTCACTTTTCAATTGTCATGTCAATTGTCTGTTTCCTAACCTTATAATCTTCAAACCACGTTTTAATTTTGAACTGTTTCAAATAACTCTTACTCGAAAAAAAAAAATTTTATTCATATTTTATCTCACATATTTTATCTCACATATTTTAAATAATTGACATTATCTTGTACAGAATGTTAAATCTGACAATTCGCTCGCAAACCATTCATTCATTTTCCAACATTAGCAATCATTCTCAATAACACAGTAAGTAGCACTGTTTTTTCTCGTTTCATATTTGATAAACAATTTCGTTAACCATTTGTAGCTTCCCTGAAGATGACAGTATTCACTGTCGAAATATCGGAAATATAGTGTTGAAAGAGTACACGTTTTGCTTGCTGCTTTACCCAAGAACTTCCTTTTTGTTTTATATCAGTATAGTATATGCTCCAATATGAATTCACCTTCACAGCAAGCAACCTGGCGGCTGACAGTCCCTAGAGGGGTACTTGCAATGGAGATATCCGACTTATTACGACCTTGAAAAAAAAGAGAGGAAAGTCCTTAATAATTCCATCTTTGTTGTCAGGAATGTCAGGTGAGCCAACACTGATAGTTGGGTTGGACAAGCTAAAAGCCCCCAAAAAAAGTGTGGGAAATATTTGATTGTTTATGACTTTTGTACGAATAGCAGGAACTCTTTCATTAGCGTGTTGAATAAAGGAAATATATATTTTTGTTTGATCTTTATAAAATATAAAAAATATAAAATATTTATTAATCCTTTCAACTATTGTTAACAATAGATAGGATAAGTCAAAAACAGTGTCATTAAGTTTTAATTGACAAAACAAGAGACGAGACGAAACAATCACAATGATGACTAACATAGATTATGTAAAATACACTTCGATATCATCTCAAAATTGAAAAGTATAATTCAAATTCCTCAACAGTATAGAAACATTCTCTGATGAGGAGTTCCCTAAGTCTATACTTAAAAACCGCCGTGGATCCAGCGCATTTTATTTCGTTCGGAAGACAGTTAAAAAAACGGCATCCTGCATTGATGGGAGATTTTTTGTAATAGGAGTGTTTGGGCTTGTTCAATTTGATATCATTTTTATTTCTGGTGTTGTAAGGATGTGAATCACTATTAATGGGAAATGAATGTTTGTTATTGAAAATATATGTTAAGAGTTTCATTAAATAAATAGATGTAACCGTGAGGATCCGTTTAGTTTTGAAAACCTGTCTGCATGATTGGCGACTACTAATGTTGAAGATAAGCCTTATGATTCTTTTCTGAGCAACAGAAATTCTTGTTATGTCTGATGCCTGACCCCATACTATGATATTGTAGGAAATTGTGGAATACACAAATGCATAGTAAACCTGCAATAATGAATCTGTGTTCAAAATATTTCTTAGTGTTGCCAAAATATAAAAGCTTTTGTTGATTTTTTTACATACTATTTGTATTTGATCCTCCCATGTTAAATTACAATCTATGAGCGTTCCTAAGAATTTAGATGAAGTGGAGGTTTCAACAATATTATCATTGACTTTGAAGGTGAAATTAGAAGGTATTCTATGTTTTGTGTGGAACTCAATTATTACTGTCTTACCATGATTCATTATTAGTGTATTCTGCGTACAGTAATCCGCAAAATCTTTCAAAACTGAGTCAGTTTTTTGCTGTAGTCTTTGGCGATCAGTATCAGACACCACAATAGAGGTGTCATCAGCATACATGAAAACTCTACCGTCCTTTATGTTATGAGGCAAGTCATTGACATAGGTAAGGAAGATCAAGGGACCCATGACACTTCCCTGCGGTGTTCCAAGATCTAAATCGTATTCCTTCGATTTGGTTTCACCGATTCTCACGATGATCTTCCGATCTTCAAAAAAGGACGTTATCCAGTCGTTCACTGGGCCTCGTAGACCTAGGTTGTTGATTTTTTCGGAGACGAAATTACGATTAACCGTGTCGAATGCCCGTGTGAGGTCAAACGATATGACAACTACATACTCATTTTTGTCCATTAGATCATTAATGTGTTGAACAAGTTCTGTTATGGCTGTTTCGGTAGATAGGCCAGGGCGGAAACCATGCTGGCAATCAGTAAGTATTTTATGCTTTGTGAAGAAATCTGTAATTCTTTTGCAAATGATTTTTTCAATGAATTTGGAAAATATGCTCAGGAGGGCAATTGGGCGGTAGTTCTCTATGTTGCTCGTATCACCTTTTTTGAATATGGGAATGATGGCAGCCGATTTCAGAACACTAGGAAAAGTGCCTGAATTCACTGATAGGTTTATGATGTCAGCAAGGTATTGTGATATAATACAAGCACACTTTTTTATTATATCAACCGGGATTTCATCTAATCCAGTGGATTTTTTATTAGGTAAGTTAGCGATAACTTCCTCAACTTCCTCTTTAGTGGCCGATATGAATACAAGAGAATTACTTATGCTGTTCGAGGTTGTGCACGACTTCGATATATTATTTCCGAAATGTTCAGTCATTTTATTTTCAATAACAGTGGATAGGTAGTGGCCAAATAGATCTGCGATAATGTTTGGATCCGTGGTTGAATGACCTTCATAAGAGATTTCTAATTGTTTCTGTTTTTTGGATTTCCCTGTACAATTATTTGTAATAGTCCAAATTGCTTTGGATTTATTGCTGGATTTTTTTATTTTGTTGTCGTAGAATTCGCATTTTTCTTTTTTAATATTTTTATCCACTTCTTTTTTCATATTTATATAGTGAGTTTTGATTTCAATATCATCATTTCTTTTTCTTAACCAGTCTAAGTGTTTTAGATTTTCTAAGTCCTTTTTCAATTTGTTTGATAAGATTATTTTATCTGAAAAGTTTCTATTTTTAGCCACCTTTCTGTTTTTTGAGAAGGCTGAATCAAAGCACCATAAGAAATTTTCTAAGAAGAATTCGAAGGTCTCATCTACATTGCTCATGTTAGTGGATGGCATATTGCGCATTGTCTTCTCAAGGTGAAAACAGAATTCATTTACAGAGGCGTCATCGAAGCTACGGTAGGTATAGTACGGGTTTTCTATTTCAGTTTTATTCTCAACATCAATATGAAGAGTAATATCAGTTATTTGAGCGTGATGGTCAGATAGACCTGGATCAAAGTTAATTACTTTGGTTAGTTCAGGGTGACTAGTAACAACAACATCAATACATGAAAAACTAGTTTTGTTATTGATAGTAAAAATTCTAGTGTAATTATTAATCATAGATGACATTCCGAAAGAACTGAAAATATCAGTTAGGATTCTCGATTCAATTTTTCTTCCTTTCATATCGATGTTGAGATCTCCACAGAGCACCACATAGGTGAAAGAGCTGAATGCCTTCGTTAGTAGCTGTGATAGCTGATCATAAAAAATTTGTAGATTACCGCTTGGTGGCCTATATATACTCACCACGCAAAATTTTTTATTGATTGATATTGCAGAGCACTCGATTATATTTTCAATGGAATAATTATTTAAAAATCCTACTGATTTAGAATACGAAACTAGATCATTTCTTACAAATATGATAGAGCCCCCATGTATGTGATGCCGCCTATGAAAGCTACTTACAACGGTATAATTGTTAATATGGATGTTTTCGATTTGTTCATCTTTTGTCAACCAGTGTTCACAAAAACATAAACATGTTGGGTCATACTGGTATACTAGTGGTTCGATAAGGTTTAATTTATTCGATAAACACTGTATATTGAGGCTTAGGATACGTACGTTCCTCTCGTAGTTTGAGTTAGTACAGTGAGTCATCGAGTCAGTCGGTGCGAGGTATCCTGTCGAGAATTTGCATTTCGGAAGGTGAGCTACAGATGATGAATTTGGGATAACTTTGGATATAAAAAATTCTGAGATTCAGTTTCTTCCGAAAGAGTAATGCATGGATTCTTCTCTAACTCAAGAGACTGCTCATCGATACAAGTGAGCTCGGAATTATCAGATGGTTTTACAAAAATTAGGTTCTTAGGTGAAAAATTAGATTGTAATACAATTAAATCGACTAGATTATCAATTATCTCTCGTTTCCTCAAGCTATAACGACCATCGTTGGTGTTCAAGAATAAGACTTGACCTTCCATGTAGCAGTTCAATTTGGAAGCATAATTACTCAGTTTGTCATTGAATTTTTTAATCAAATTGTTGATCTTCCCAAGAGAATCGACATATGGCACACCAGCCAAAACTATATTTGTATGGCCGCAACTTTTAATTTTCTCATTCAAATCTCGGAAGGAAGAGTGCTTTCTTGCTTTATAGTCATTTGAACCGGCAATTATTATTATAAAATCATTTAGTGTAAAATCCCTAGCTAAGTTACTTATATCTACGATAACATTTTTGAGGAGAGCATTTGGCTTGACAATTGCCTGAATATTAATATTAATTTTTGTCGGAGGAGTTTGTAGTCTTGCCTGCAACATTGATGCCATCTTCAAGCCGAATTGATCACACACTAGAAGTACTTTTCTGGCGGTATATTTTTCTTGATCACACTTATTTTTGAGTTTCAACCTTTCTTGGATTTTATCCTCGTACTGGTTTTTCTTCATTACTTCTTTTGTTTTCGTTGTTATCTTTCCATGTCCTTTGTTTTCTTTACCGGTTTTCTGTTGTTCAAGTGATTCCATTTTAAACATATGGAATTCATTCTTGATTTTCTTTACTTCATCGGAATATAAATCATTTTCCTTTGTCAAAACTTCGATAGAAGTCAGCATATTTTTCCGCATTTCGGTTAGTTCTTTTATGTCCTCTTCAAGTTTCTTCACTTTTGATTCGTTTTTCTCATTTATTACTTGTAGTAAATTTGTGTTTTCTCTCATTTTGCTTATTTCTTCATAGAGTTCACTTATTGTTTGTTGGAATTTTTGGGACTCGAGTATAAAACTCTCTTCTGCTTCACAGACTTCGTCTTCAAAATCTTTGCTTCTTCTCTTGAGTTCTTTAATATACTTTTCTTTCTCTTCATTATCTCTTTTTAGAATTTGTATTTCTTTTTCGTAGTGTTCTATCCTATCAAAATCCTCCTTATCTTTCAATTCCAGTGCCAACCGCAGATGCTGTACTTCCTTCTTCAGTTTAAGAAAAGCATCTTCGTCACTCGGTATACGGCTTGTATTCATTATTTAGATATTTTCCATACAGTTAACCACGTAAGTATCTTGCAAAACGTGTGTAATGATTACAAAACAATTTAGATCTTTGTAGAAAATGCCAACTGAAGAAGAGATTCGAACAAAGAAAAAGATTGCTAAGGCTCGTATTCATGTAGAAAGAATAATTGGCCAGATAAAAAACTGGAAAATATCATCTAAAGTTGTGAAGATGAATATGATCGATAGTATTTCAAACATATTTTCTGTGATCTGCTTCCTTGTGAACTTTCAAAGCATGTTGATTCCAACAGAGAACTAGTCTTCATTTATATAATGATGAATCAACAAATTGTGATTTCTAACTGGGACATTTCATAAGGCTATGTATGTCCTTGAGAATTCATATTATTTTTATACATTTTATATTCTTCTTCCGAAAATTTATTTTGTTGTTTTTTTGTTTTGATTATTATATCAGTTTCTTCTTCAAAATGTTTGCTTGATTTTACTCGTCAAGTGAAAAAAAGTTCCTAAAAAACTACAGTATTATGTGACATTTCATCACTCAATACAGAGACAAGATCAATATAACCATAAAAAGAACTGATACAAAAAAAGTAAAACTTCATTGATTTAACTCTTGTACACCGTGATCGTGCAAACTGAAGCCTCTTCTCAAAGTTGCACCGGGAACGTCTTCAGGTAGTAGCGTTATGTTTTGGTCATCCATCATACCTAAATACACTTGAGACACTTTCAAAATAATAAAAAATTCTAATAAATTGCACAATACGTATAATAAAATTATCACTGAAGGATTAATTGAGATGAACAGTAAAAGTAAACGTCTTTCGGTCTTTGACTTTTAACATATTGGGGCCAGATTCTATTTCACGAATTCGATTATCGAATTGTTTACAATATGCATATATTTTCGGTACAGCGCCTGGTACAGTCACAGTCTGAGCTACTCGACAATCCAGTTCGTGAAATAGAATCTGGCCGCTGGTCGAACTGTTAGTTTTGGATTTTTAACCATAGTTATATACATTGTTAATGTTGGCTACACTGTGGAAAGGAATGGAATGATCTCGGGAATAATTAAGAACTTTCCTCTCTTTTTTTTCAAAGTCGTAATAAGTCGGATATCTCCATTGACTATCAATGAATATAGATGTAATGGCGTCGGCCAGAATCGTTGCTTCAATAATATGATTTTTGTAATGAATACTTATAATTCATAATATAACTATTGAATGGACATTATTTTCGTGTGAACTGTGGATACACAATTGGTATACTGAGTATTCCTGAATACTCACGAATTTTTTTTTGTGTCAGTCTATGTTTGAATATTGTATCTATAAAAAATGCACATGAAGTTGTAATAACTCTTATAGAGAAATAAAGAAATAACGATAATTAACGTTTATTTGAAAATGTAACAATAGTTAAGTACTCATAATACAACATTTCTCTCCCTTCTCTTAATTTTTTATGAATAATTAGTAACTTGTCAGTCCAGTTTTAAGATAAATAATAACAAAAGGGAGAAGCAATGAATCATACGAATTCACGGGTTTGACGGCGCCTTTGTGAGTCATCTCGTTGGTTGAGGCATTGAGGACGTTTTTCAATTTCTATTGCTTCGCGATCTATTTTGAAGTGGAGTGTTTTTGTTGTGGCAATGAAGATAGTCGAGGTCATGTCCGAATTACGTACTGTTGAGGGTCAAATTTGAGTTACAAGAAAAGTTCTTGATTGAACACGTCGTATCCGAAATAAACTGTTGTTGAAACAACACTGCAACATTTTGGAGTAGATCTACATTTGTATATTTTTTAAAAGAGAAAGGCCTTATCCACCACGAAATAATGTCTTATAAACAGCAAATGGATATATTAAATGCAATATCACTGATATCAAATATATCACCATTAGGTTTGAATATATCTACTCCTTAACTCTTTTTCACAATGCGCATCAATCACATATTCTCACAAATTTTGCAAATTTCTTCGATAGTCTCAGTAAGACGCGTCCTATATGGCAGATGGTACCAAAATTCATTCAAAAATGAATATCGATCGGGACCAGTAACCTTTACCATTCTATCCACATCATCTCTCAACTCCGCCATCTTCTCTTTTGGTATCAAGATATAACTCAGATACATCAAAGAATGAAAGAGAGCAGCCAATTTCATACTTTCGCAACATTCCATGAAACTCTCGAAAGGGCATATATTTTCCATATCCACGCCAAAATCGCTTGTATTTTTTTTCAACTCGGTGTAATAGGTTTTCAAAATAGTGCTCATATGTTTCGATCTTGTTTTTTTATCAGTGGTAATGTAAATGAGGCTGAGTACGTCAATTGCTGGGGGGCGATATCTTGTTAACTGATAATCAACCAAGAAACAATTTTTGATTTTTCCGTCTTTGGTGTGTTGAAACATTATATTGTTGCACCAGGTATCACCGTGGCACACAACATTGCGGTATTTCTCAGACTTCTTCTCAAAAGTTTCAAACCACCAATCCAATTTCCCTTGCACTCTTTCCTTCATTACCTCTGCGGGCACATTTCTTGACAATTCTGGGAACTTTTCCAGAAAATAGTCCATAATACCACTAACTGATGATTTGTATCCATTTGTAGAATAATATAACATATCTACTAAGTACTCTCCGTAGTACTCGTCAATTGTAGTGACACATCCAAGTGAATTGTGAAGTTTTTCTTCCAGCAACAAACTTGCCGCATGAAGTTTGGCAAACTGTTTCACCGTCGTAAGAATCTCTTCTAGTTCGAAAGATTTGCCAACATCTGAAGATGAGTAACCATCAGCGGATAAATCTTCCATAAAAATTACTTCATTTTCTCTCACAAAATAACACTCTGGTAGGAAATCCGCAAGGCTCCCTAAACCTAGTTGTTTTAGAAGAGGAACGAACACTGTGTAAATGAACTGTTCTTTTTTGAATGTATTTTCGGACATAAACCTAAATACTTCATGTTCTCCAAGCAGGAACTTCGCGAAAATATGAAGATTCACAGTCTTTCCTTCGCATTCAACGTCAATTCTCAATTTGGCATATATGCCCAGGTTTCCGTCTCTCTCATCCAAATTACGTAAGTCAAACTTTTGTACTTTGAAATTTGTGGAACCTAGTTTCTTCGTGGCTATTTCATAACATTCTTCACGTAATATTCTTGGGAAGCGTATGCACTCGTACAGCTCCCAAATTGCGATTTTGAGAGCTGCAGCGTTTTTTGTTTCTCCTAAATCATAACTTTTCAGTAACTGTAGCACTATTTCGAGCTTTACCAGAGGAATACACTGGCGAATTAGTCTTTGATATTCCGATTTCGAAAGTATTCTGGTTGAGTCAGAAACTTTGATTAGGTTTTCGTTGATAGCAGCGTAGAAATGTTCTAGAAGCTCCTTCAGATGAAACTGTCTTTCATCCTGTGTGGTGTTGAAAAATATAACTAGCAAACCTTTATGAATCAGGTGTATGTATCTCTGCTTCGGCTGCTCCAACAACTCTTTCTTTGAAGTAACAAGTTCATCGATGCCCTTCTTAAAAACTCCCAGGTCGATATCTCCGAAGAATTCCTTTGGTGGAAGGAGAAACAAAGTTTCCGGTACACCGTGATCTTCGCATTTTTCACTGAAACTGCTTGACCTTTCAGCTAAAATTGTGAGCACTACTTTCAATCGACGCACAACCATGGTAAGTAAGCGTTAGACTGATGAACGTTCGCCTAAACAAGTTATATAACCTTCTTACAACTATGTGAGGGATTATTAAAGATAGTGTCATTCAAACGTTTTCAAATTGATTGTCAGCATGATTTCGCATAAAACTTTGAACATCAATGGAGATTAGACCGTTTCTGTTGCAACATCGACCTGAATATATCTGTGAAACTATATTGTCATGAAAACATTGGCCGCCAAATATTTCTATCCGTTACTTTGACGAATACTAATATTGTTAAAGGGTCAGACAAATACAATTTTGAAAAAGGAAATAAAAAACTACATTTATAGTTCCTTCTCAATTCCAATATATGAGCATAAACATAGGAGTAATTGCTGATTCTGTGATAATTCGAATCATTTGCTTGCATGAAGTTGAGAATTGCTGAGTGATATTGGTTCAGACTTCCATTGTTTATATACTCTCCTGGAACCTGTTGCAGGAATGCAAGAATGTACTTTCAATGCTCGTAAATCACATATCAAACATACAAATAATTGAACGATAAAATAGTTGACTTGAGATGTGAATTGGTATAAATTTTCAAACTTGCATGGATCAGTTCGAACGGATTCAAATTCGACAGATCTCGAACAGCACTTGACGGCTGCGATAGGACTCGCTTTCATTTACCTCATGCGAAAAAACTTAGGGTTGTTGGGGTTGTCAAATTTCGATAACTGATAATTCAAAAAATTCTCATAAATTGTGGAAATGGTGTTAAAATACGTTTCGGAGGATATTCGAAATTATGAATTCTAAAGTCAAATTTTTTGTCATAATTAACTGGGTGTGTATATAGGGTGTAATATAAATACGTAACCGAACGCAAAAGGGTGATTCTATGAGTAATATTGAGGAAAAAAATGACAGGTTCGATAATGCTTCGTTTTCAAGATACAGAGTGTCAACATTTCTGAAAGATATACATTTTTGCGGAATATCTCCCCAATTCAGTTGAAATTCATTATGTCCAAGGGTGTTCATGAAACCGCAGCAAGCACTATTTTTTATCATGTTCACTACTGATTTTTAAAATTTATTTTTTCGAATTATGCGAATGAAGCTACAACTCTTTCGAAAAAAATCTTATCTTGATGAACAACTTGATGAAAATTGTTTTTTATAGGATGTTGATATGGAAATATGAATATGAAAACACAAACTTATATGGGGTTGAAACTAGGTGACAGTTTCAATTGAATACAAGTGAATCAATAGATAACGTCGTGTATTCATAATTATTTGATAATGAATGGAAATCGCATTATTGCAATTCCATGAAAATCACAATTTTTTCATTGCCTGTATTTCTTCCGATTACAATTTCTGAGACTAGAATGGACTATTCATATGGATAAAAATAACAAATACAGCCAGTTTTTGATGGTTTGGCAGTTCAAATTTTTCATTTTGTCCAAGGGACATAAGTATTATGCAATAAAGTGATTAACATTATCTCCCTCAAAACTGAAGCTAGATGGGAACGAAAAGCTACAAATGAAAAATGTGTTAGTTCATTTGCACAGTGCGACAAAAAAAAACAAAAATTGCAAAAATTCAGTGGCGCATATTTTGATCAAAAATATTGTTTGAGGGGTCTTCTGGACGCGACTGGACATGATGAATTCAATCTGATTAGGACTAAATTCGCCACGTACTACTCCAGATACTACTGCTCAATATCAATGGAATCGTATGACAGATAATTAAGATATTCAAGAAACAACTATTATTGACGCTCTGTATAGTGAAAACGAAGCATTACCGGACCTATGTTTGTATGATCTTTTCATCTTAGAATTATTCAAAGGATCACCCTTGCAGTTTGGCCTTGTGCTATCATAACATCCTGTATAACAAAACAACTATTGGAAAATGTTCACTCTCATTCATTTTTTCAAAATAGTTCCATAATTCGAAACTAACACACTTTTCTGCTTTTCAGCCCACATCATCAACAAATATTCCCTGATAGTCTTAAATCTGGAATATAATGTGAAAAAGCATCAGTGTCATTTGAGAGTCGAAAATGTTTCGGAAATAATATTTTCCTTCTCGAAAAAGCAACAATTATTTCAATGATTTTTCATTTCCGAATGGTGATCCTCGACCAACACTTTGGAAATATCAGGTGGTACTAAGGGCGGAACTAATGCGTTGATATCGAATTATCGAAAAATTTCCTCGATGTTTTCACTGAGACGCGTCCTGAATGGCAGGTGATACCATAATTCAAAATTGACGTTCGATCCCCATAAAGAATTTTATTCGTAGAAATATTCTAGAAGCTCCTTCATTCTGTGTGGGGTTAGAAAATATAACTAGCAAACCTTTACGAATCAGTTAGATGTATTCCTGCTTTGGGTGCTCACCTCTTTCTTCTTGAGAAATTCCAGGACGATATCTCCGAATATTTCCATCGTATGTTAAAAATCCCATATGAAGCGGGACATTTTCGATCAATTACAGAGATAAAATCCCGGCGGGACATTTTCGGGCTGGTAAATACCCGGTAGGTATCGAAAAATACCCGCTCGGTCCGTGTATCTATAGTAACGATTGTTGAAATGTACATTTGTCATCTTGACAGGCATAAATACTGAATTTCAAACGTCGTTGTTTTAACTCCAGAAATATTCTACCGAATTACACTCGTGCATCAAAATAAACCTGATAATTTTCCATTCAAGCATGTTATCAGTAGAAAAACTGCATTCGGTTATTTTCATATTTTGCTAAAAGAGCCCTCCTCCTTCGGAGTCGGTCTCTTTCGACAAAATATGAAAATGAACTCATGCAGTTTTTAGACAACATGCTTTCATGAAAAATTATCGGTAATTTTGAAGCACTTGTGTAATTACTCCCGAAAAATTCCTCTTTCGGAAGGAGGAACAAAGATTATATACTGGTCACTGCTTCAGACGTTCCTCAGCACCTATGTGAACAGATGCAGGCCAGGAGATAATCAATATTAAAAGATATTCTGGGTGGAAGTCGAAGATATTCTGGGTGGAAGTCGACGACTGTTGCGGAAGGCTATATCGAAAATTCAGTTGCGAACAGACTGCAGATTGCTAGGAAAAGTGTAGCAAATGAAGAGCCTTCTACCTTCTACTAGCCATTGCAGACAATCTGAAAATATTGCTCACTTCTCTAAACCACCATAAAATAACATACATTCTCCTCAAACTTCTAGTAATGATAAATCAGTTGAAATCAGTAACTATGTGCAAAAACAGAAAACAACAAATCCAATATTTCCATAAGTAACTGTTCTAATTGTTTTGTCAACATTAAGTTATAATTCATTTTTTAAATCAACTATGTTCATTTTTTTCGTTTTTATTGTTAATAAAGTTTAGGGTTAGATCATATTTTGCATCACAGAAATATTGAGAGAATTGTAATATTCGAATAAACTATCGCAATCAATTATGAGTTACCTGTAACTAAGTACAATAGATATATTGATATTCTGATGATGATGGTGGTTGATGGTTTCTCGATTCGTAATGTGCACTACTATATAATTCAGATATATGTTTCAATAATTTGCATTTATTGAAACCATCAGAGTATAAGTTTCTATCGATATGAGCGCCTGCTCAACGTTTGTATTGTCCACAAGGCGATAAAGTAGTCCGCGGGCGATAAAGTGCTACTTTACGCTCGTAAATCCGGGCAATAAAGTACTACTTCACGCCCGGTCGTGCATAAAGATGTGAGCATGATATATCGCATAATACGTTGAAAAATCATTTATCGAACTACATAATTCTATTCACATAATCTAAGAAATAGAACACAATCTTGAAAAAATAAAAAAAATATATTTTCTTCCTTGAACAATTCTCAGTTCCAAAATATCAGTTTAGCCTGTTGTCAATTCGAAATGGTTTATCCGTAGGATCAATTTCTGAACATGTGATAATCCGAAATGTTTGCTTGCTTTCGGTTGAGAATGTTCCTTTCTGATTGGTGTTGGTTCAGACCTGCATTGTTTGTATATTTAACTCTCCTGAAACCGGTTGCAAAAAACTTACCTATAAGATGGAAAATATAAAATGAAAATAACATATCACGAATTATGAAATTATAGACCACAGTAAAAGAGCGTAATATATAACTCTCAAACTCTGAAAATGACTTGGCAAAAAGCAATAATGAAGACAAAAATTCACAGCACTGAACATGAAAGAGTGAAATCAAACTAAATTTGTATGGAGAAATATGAATCAATATAAACTGAAATAAAGTTTCAAGTTGATTGTACTCACGACGTTTCGATCGCCGGTATCCGCAGTCGTCCTCAGTTGATGATAGACAACATTACCATGTACGCTTGTTATAAAAACCCAAATCCCCAATGGTGGGTAAAGTGCGGTGCTACCTATACGGCACGCGAATTCAATAGGAATAACTAGTTGATTCAATAAATGAAATGAATAACTATTCTGCTAGTCAAACTGAAAGTATTCCTTGTTTTCTGTCACCACCCTCACAATTTCAGTTGTACTGTCACCTTCTTTCGAATGATCTGTTATGTGTTCAATTGCAAAACGCCATTGGAGTTTTCTGCTCAGAACTACCTGAACTGTTTCTATCTCGAATGTGGAGAAAAAGTATGTTATATTCTGTATAAATAGTAAATATGATCATTTTCGTATCTGAACAAATCAAATCAGTTTTTTCATTCGCTACTGCAGCTATATGCAGATCAAGTAAACGAATGAGCACAATTTAGTTGATAATATACAGTTCATTAATTAGTGGTTAACTCTTGAGAACAATGCACGTGAGAAATCTGGTTCACTGAACTTATAATGCATTATTCATTTCGTATAATTCTGCTTCCTCTTCATGAAATGGTTCATGGTCATTGATCACTGCCTGTTTATTGCCTATGACAAAGATTTCCTATGACGTGCATTTTCAATTCGTGTGCATCTGATAATGCCTAAGAAAAATTGAAAATTCGAGGTTATCAATTATGAAATGTCCATTATGAGTTATGTACTACGAAATGAGTGAACATTGAACACCGAGTTGAACACATTGTAGTAAACTTTTATGAATTGTGCAATGAAGTTATGAATTCTGCTTATGCGTTCAATAAACCCATTGAATGATGACTCAATGAAAAAATTTCCACTTAGGATGCAGATGAGAAACATTATTTCATTCGAACATTGCTATTTTGAATTAATTATTATCTCATCATGAAAGCTATTATTATCTGACAATTACTTCATCGAATTCACCGAAATATTCATATCAATGCTATCAAATAATAAAACTTAACTCCATAAAAACACAGGTCAATTATGCTCTGATAATCTATTGGACGTTTCTGGAGAAATAAAAGAAAAATAAATTATATTTCTTGCAATGGGTGGCTCTGATCTGGTTCCTGGAAATATTTTTCATGCCAATCAGTTAATAGTATATTATGCAACGATCGTGTAATGATAGTTATTAATACATGAGCATAAACCGGGATACGAAACGAGCCGAAGGTGAGTTTCTTATGGTTTATGCGAGTGTATTAATAACCATTACATGAGAGTTGCATACGCTTTTTTATCTACATCCAATAAATGAAGAACTAAAAATATCATATCATTAGGTATTTATATTGAACACAATAATAGTAGGTAATCAATCGTTTTTCTTCGAAAAATTCTACAAAATTATAATTAATGGTATAACCACGGAAAATACAACAATGAGAAATGAAAAAAAAATGAAAAAAAATCTCTGCCGAGTTCAGGAGTGGACCCAGACGTTTCTGATCACCGCCCTCGCGGTTGACCACTCGGCCATTAGAGCTCATTCGATTTGTAAGAAAATAAAAACATATGTCTTGCATTTGTCAAATGAAAAATAGAATCCTTCCGATTGAATTTTTTTCTTGTCTAAGACATCTGTGGAGGAATCGCTGGTAATTCTTCTCTATCACTGCTATAAGACATTTTCATTCGATTATCGAAAATTGACTAAATTCTTCAAAAATTCAATACCCACTGATTTTGACTTGACAAACGTCAAAATGCAAAGCTTGCACATCATGCTTGATTGAAAAATAATGGGTTTCTATTGGTTGAAAATCTGTATCGTAATGAAAATCTGTATCGTAATGGATTTCATTATAAAACGGGTTGTGGGCATATAAGTGTATTATTAGAGTACGGGTGTAGATAAAAATTGAATTGTTGTTTCAAATGTTACATATAATTTCCAAATAAAGCTATCATTTCTCAACTCGAAACCAAAACTAAGAAAGAGCGGTGTGTGATTGTATAAACATCATCGACGAAGTAATCTAGAATTCATTCAGAAAACTGCAGAAGCAATGATGATAAACTATTACGACAACAGAAATTCTGAATTCACGCAGCAATTCTTCAGGAATTAACATTCCATTCGATATTAGGCTTTGGTGAAACCAGTAGTCTGATTACTTACAAACAATTTATTCAGAACTAAATACATTTTTTTTTTCGATATTCCAACTACATATTGTATACAAATCGGATAATTAACTTCCTTTCATATTCTCACATATTGCGCAAATATTTTCAATATTATCTGTCAGTCTTGTTCTGAATGGTAACTGGAACCAAAATGTCTCAATCAATCGATTCTCATCTTCAGACATACATTCCCTTAATAACTAATATAACTTAATGAAAGAAAGAGTTTGAATCGATCTCTTTCGGTCACGCTCTGATTTTCATTTTCAGAATCAATGTTATAGTTCTTTATTTTGTTTTCCTTCCGTTCAGAATCGCTCTATATTTTTCAATTTGAATATTTCACGCATTCATCAGTACGAGGGAATTTATTCGAACATATATTCTATTTTTACTCCCAATTTCCCGCATAATCGTCAATTTTGCATACATTTTGATGTTATCAACAATGAAATTCTATACAGCACAAGTTTTGCTCAGTTATATTCCCATAATTATATCTGCATTATCAACGTGAATAATACGTTAATAAAATTCTATCTTCAACAAATAACCTTGATGAAGATACATCCGAAATGAAATCAGTCATTTGAGAATTATGGGTCGACCTTGCTATTGATATTGACCCGAATACTTTTGACTCAAACATTCAAAATGATAGAAATAATATGAGAAAAATTCAAACAAGAACCAAGGAACACTCGTAGTGTGAAAATCCTGGCTAATCCTAATTCACATGACTGATGTTGATTTTATGATACAACTGCCTTCTAGAGCAGATTCCTCATACAAACTATGACGCCATTTGGCGAAAATAGGCAACTCCTTGAAAATCGCATCTGTTTCAGTTTTTCATTTCTCATTACGAATTCAGCATCTTCTCCAATATCGTTCATGAGTTCAAGCAGAATGCTTCTTATTGTATACAACATTGGAGACTCACACAGACTGAGTATTCATTCGGATAATATATCCTGTAGTAATAAGTGTACAAACTAGTCAATCGTCACAAATCTCAACCAGGAGAAATCATTTTCTGATATATCTGGCGAAAAAGAATATAAATACGAAATACAATATCAGTAATACCAAATATGACCCGATGAGATCTGAATACATATGCTCCCAACCAACTGTTTTCCACAATGAACATCGGTGTCACATATTTCCACATATTTCGCAAATTTCCTCGATGTTCTCACTAAGACGCGTTCTGAATGGTGAATGATACCAAAATTCATTTATAAATAAAGCTCTATCCCCGCCAAAAATCTTTTTCATTTTCTCCACATCATCTCTCAACTCCGCCATCTTATCCTTCGGTATCAAGATATAATGCAGATAAATAAGAGAATGGAAGAGAGCAGCCAATTTCATACTTTCACAACATTCCATGAAACTGTCGAATGGGCATATATTTCCCATATCCACTCCATAGTCACTTGTATTTTTTTTCAGCTCGGTGTAATAGGTTTTCAAAATAGTGCTCATATGTTTTGATCTTGTTTTTTTATCAGTAGTTGTGTATATGAGACAAAGTACCTCAACAGCTGGAGGGCAATATCTTGTTAACTGATAATCAACCAAGTAACAATTTTTTATTTTTCCGTCTTCGGTGTGTTGGAACATTATATTGTTGCACCAGGTGTCACCATGGCACAAAACATTGCGGTACTTCTCAGACTTCTTTAAAGTTTCGAACCACCAATCAAATTTTCCCCGCACTCTCTCTTTAATTACGTCTGCAGATACATTTTTTGACATCTCTGGGAA
This sequence comes from Zygogramma bicolorata, assembly GCA_032362365.1. NCBI lineage: Eukaryota > Metazoa > Arthropoda > Insecta > Coleoptera > Chrysomelidae > Zygogramma > Zygogramma bicolorata. The sequence continues at coordinate 640,703 of JAVJAQ010001250.1, forward strand.
CTTTTTCAGAAAATAGTCTATGAAATCGCCAACTAATGATATGAATCCACTAGTAGATTTATATAACATATCCACCAAGTACTGTTCGTAGTACTCGTCAATTGTAGTTACATATCCAAGTGATTCGTGAAGTTTTTCTTCCAGCAATAAACTTGCTGCATGAAGTTTGGATAGCTGTTTCACCGTTGTAACAATCTCTTCCAGTTCTAAAGATTTGCCAACATCTGAAGTTGAGTAACCTTGAGCAGATAAATCTTCCATGAAAATTACTTCATCTTCTCTCACAAGATAACACTCTGGTACGAAATCCGCAAGGCGCCCCAAACCCAGTTGTTTTAGAAGAGGAACGAACACTGTGTAAATGAACTGTTCTTTTTTGAATGTACTTTCAGACATGGACCTCAATACTTCTTGTTCTCCAAGCAGAAACTTCGCGAAAATAAAAAGATTCACAAGCTTTCCTTCATATTCAACGTCTATTTTCAATTTGGCATAAATGCCCAGGTTTCCGTCTCTCTCATCCATATTACGTAAGTCAAACTTTTGTACTTTGAAATTTATGGAACCTAGTTTCTTCGTGGCTATTTCATAACATTCTTCACGTAATATTCTTGGGAAGCGTATGCACTCGTACAGCTCTCCAATTGTGATTTTCAGATCTGTGGTGTTTTTTGTTTCGCCTGAATCATATCTCTTCAGTAACTGTAGCACTATGTCGAGCTTAACTAGAGGAATGCACTGGCGAATTCGTTTTTGATATTCCGATTTCGAAAGTATTCCGTTTGAGTCAAAAGCTTTCAGCAGGTTTTCGTTCATAGCGGCGTAAAAATGTTCCAAAAGCTCCTTCAGATGACCTTGTCGTTCATCCTGTGTTGTATTGGAAAATATAACTAGCAAACCTCTATAAATCAGGTGTATGTACTTCTGCTCCAGTACCTCTTTCCTTGAAGTAACAAGTTCATCGATGCCCTTCTTAAAAACTTCTAGCTCGATATCTCCGAAAAATTCCTCTTGCGGAAGGAGGAACAAAGATTCCGGAACACCTTGATCTTCGCATTTTTCACCAGAACTACTTGACTTTTCAGCCAAAATTGTGAGCACTACTTTCAATCGATGCACAACCATGGTTAGTGTGAGACTGATGAACGTTCGCTGCATAGCCTACACAAGTTATCTAACCTTCGCATGACTATTTGGAGTGGTATTACTGATTGTGACGTTCCACACGTGTTTACCAATTGATTGTTAGTAAAATGTCGCATCATACGTTGAATATCATTCGGGATTGAAGCTAGATATTTTCTGTAGCAACGTCGAAATAAAAATATGGATTAATATTCGCTCCGTAGTTTTCTGGGTTTTTAACCTACCACAATCTGAACAAATAAGAATTAATATTGAAATCTATACAAGTGTAGAAGGGCAGATTTTCAATCTACCCCGAAAAGTTTCTGCGTCTATTGAAAAACAATTCTTTTTGGATAGAACAAGTCCAATTAGTCAGCAACTTCTCATAGCCTATCAAATAATAATAAGAACTATTAAATGTATATGAAAATACTTATCGTAACGTTTCGGAAAATAAATCCGCTTCCGTTCTTAAAACTTATACGCAAATTCCTGTTCAAATGCAAATTTCTCTTGTAGGCAATCTTTGTAATTGCCCTTCTACACTTGTATAGATTTCAATATTCATTCTCATTTTTTTCAGATTGTGGTAGGTTTCAAACCCAGAAAACTACGGGACAAAAATATGGTGTACTGAAAACACTGGTTGACGATTATTTCTGACCGTTACTTCGACGAATACTGATATTCAGGGCTATTCACTAAGCAGAGTTGTTATGGAACTTATGGAAGTTAAGTTGCTACTATAATTACTCCAGTCTATGACGGTGAAAAAAGTGTAAACTGTGTATTTATCCCATACAGCACCGATTCGTATGAAGATTTGGATGGCCGAGGGTTGCTTTCTCCCTGGAGGTGGATGCTACCCCTTCATGGGGGTGAACATTTTTTTTATTGGGAATAAGTGCGGAAATCAATAGATTGACTAATTCTAAGCACTTTTTGTTCAATGAAGTTTTTTCTGAAAAGCAATACTTTTCGACCTATTCGCGAGTGAAATTGTCGGTTTTCAGTAAAAAAAAAAAACACGTTTTCAGATCCTTTTTCGCGAATAACTGGAAAATAATGCATCTAATCGAAAAACCTGTGGAGAGCAAAATTAAAGCTTTTGAAAAAACAAAGGCGACTGTTTATTTGTGATGTATGCAAACCCACTACAAACTGAATAATTGCTTGTTGGAAGTTGATTGGTATTTTCAAACAACAAAATGGAAAGTTTCTACGTACAATAACCAAAAACCAATGTCTTTTTCGGGAAAAGCTAATCGAACCTTTTCTGAAGTCCTTTAAAAATCCTTCATTTTTGTTATTTATAAAAGTTTCTAGCATCAAAACTGACCGAGGTATGAGGGAAATAATGTTGAATCCTATTTTTTCTTGAAAAAAAAAATTGTGAATAGCTCATCCTCTCTTCTCTCCTCTTGAAAAAAAAATCCTTGTTACTACATAATTCACTTCATTCATGTTCTGATGATGAGTTCTGAGTTTTTCATCAATTGAAAGTACGTAGTTTTGGAAAAAATTGAGATTGAAGAGAAAAAATCATATACGTAATTCAGCGAAAAATCACCATTTCTTCGAAATAACTCGAAAAGTATTGATCACAAGCAAAATTTTCCGTCGTACAAAATTGAAGGCTATTCTTCTCTGAGAATTTCGGTGTTTAATTTTCTCCTGCAGGATGAAAATAGAGTAAGATATGGCCAGTTAAATATTGTGAGGGTTCGCGCAAAGTACCTTTTTTGAGCCTTTTCAGCATGAACCTTTTGAAAAATATAATCTGAAACAAAAAATCATGTGAATGAGCTTATAGCTCTTGGAAAAAGCAACAGAATACTTTTTTGGTGGATTTGATTGCTTGAAGACTAAGCGAGTTATGGAAAAAAACCAAAAACAAGTTTTGTAGAAATTAGAGTATGTTCTAAAAAAATTGTTCTAAAATTGTTCGTTTCCGTTAACCAGCTGACGAACGTCAACCCTCAGAAGTCGAAACTTGGGCGAGCAATGAATCAACGAGGCCTTCCTTTTAACGTGCGATTACCCAGCACGGTGGCCCGGCGAAGATTCGAACCCCGGCCTTCCGCTTGATAGGCAGATATGCTAACCACTACACTACCGAGACTACCATGTACATTAGTATACTGAAGAATACACATAGTAACTATATTTTAGGCCTAGTGGAACTATATGTATATAATATATGTATATATACATAAAGTTCCACTAGGCAATGATTTTTTCCAAAGGGAGGGAAAGAGAGGATGAGTTATTCATCATTTTTTTTTCAAGAAAAAAATTGAATTCAACATTATTTCCTTCATACCTCGGTTAGCTTTGATGCTACAATCTTTGATAAATAATAAAAATAAAGGATTTTTGAAGGACTTCAAAAAAGGTCCAATGATAATCCGAAAGGTCTGCTTGCTTGTGGTTGAGAATGTTTATTGCTGAGTGACATTGGGTCAGAATTACATTTCCTTTATGATCAATTCTTCTGAAACCTGTTGCAAAAAAACGATAAGATGGAAATAATAAAATCAAAAACTCAAATTACGCACAATAAGTGAATTGCACAGTGAAAGAACCGAACTCTCAGACTTTGAAAATGACTTTACAGAAAATAATCTAATAACAATAATAGAAGTGAAAAATCGTCAAATGATCGGGTCCAAAAATTCAATTGAATTTGGTAAAAATTTCATTCCTCAAAAATTATTAATGTGAAAAAATCTAGAATATGGAATATCGAAGAGAATCTGTAAGAAATAATAATCAATATGATATGTGAAAATAAGTTTAAAGTTGGGTGTACTCACGATATTCCGATCGATGGTTTCCGCAATTACCTTCAGGTGATGACAGGCATTTCGATGTATGGCTGGTTGTAACGACCCCAATCCCTTACGGGGGTGGAGAAGTGCAACTATGAACTCATGAGGTGATTGAAGAAAGGAATCAATAAACGTTCTGCAGCTTCAGCTAGTCAGAATGAAAGTATCTCAATTTTTCTGTTAACTTCTTTCGAATGAATTCAAAGATTTTTTGTGCAACCGGTTGCGAAACAAGCATTTCGCAGCGGGAACAGACGCCGCAAAATTATACCCAGGGTGATGGCTGGCAATTTTTTTAAGGCCGTTGCCCAGAGTAACTGCCGAACTGAACGTTTGTATTACTAAATAATTCATATTCATGGAAACACTGTTATATCGAAGCCATCAGTTTTTATATTCGCGTTGATTCGCTGTCTTTCTAAAACGTCATAATGTTTCTTGGAATTATAAAATTTTCAAAGTTGCCCGAAGAATATTTGGTATACTATGGCCGCTAAATGTTTGTTTTGCGACCTCGAGACTATCCCTCTCTCTCCAAACGCGAAGAAGCATTTTGCGTCCTAAATATACAAATAACTATTCTCAGGACAAATCATGTGTTAAATAGCAAAACGCCATTGAAGTTTCCTGTTTAAATATTATGTAAGATCATTTTCGTATCCAAACCAATCAGATGACATTTTTCAACTCTATTTTTTCCATGAGTGAACGAATAACCACAACTTTTAAATTAGTGGTTATCTCTAAAACACAATGCACCAGAGAAATGTGGTTCAGTGAACGTATGATGCCTAATTTATTATGAATCTTTTTTTTTCCTTTTCATGAAATTGTGCATGATCAATAGGTCATTGCCAGAACTCACTTGTAACAAAGATTTCCAATGCTACGCATGCGCATCTTATAATGCGTAAGAGAAGTAAAAGTTAACAATGATCATGAAATGTCATTGAGAGTTATGCACTACGAAATGGGAAAACCAGCACGTTGAAAATAATATCTTTATCTTTTGTGAATTATGCGACCTAGTTAGGCATTATTCACTAAATTATGAAAATGCGGTCAATAAGCCCGCTTCATTCTTTATTTACTCAATGATAATTAAATGAAAATATTTGCATTTTTAATGCAGATGAGAAACATAATTTCATTCGAAAGCTCCTATTCTTTTCGGACAAAAACCTGAAAATTGTTGTTGTTGTTGTTGTTCTGAAATTGCTCGTTCCGTTAACCAGCTGACGAACGTCAACCCTCAGAAGTCGAAACTTGTGCGAGCAATGGATCAACGAGGCCTTACCTTTTATCCTTTCCTCATCGAACTCATCACAATATCCATATCAATGAAATCAAGTTATAAAACTACCCTCAATAAATAATACACAGTGTATATCATATAGACTTCATTCAAAAAACTGCATTCTTTTAAGTTGGTTTTTGAGAACCTCTCCCTTGAAAGTGAAAGAAGCAATGGTGACAAAACTATTACACAAACAGAAATTTCGAATTAATTCTCATAGCAATTCTTCAGGGATTAAGATTGCATCGATATTGGGCTAATTATTATAATTACAAACAATTCATTCATACAGGAATAAATACATTTCCTTCTGATATTTCTACTACATACTGTATAGAAATCGGATGATTAACCTCATTTCATATTCTCACATATTTCGCAAATTTCTTCAATATTATCTGTCAGTCGTGTTCTGAATGGTAAATGGTACCAGAATCTATCAATAAATCGACTTTTATCTCCAGACATACATTCCCTCAATAACTTCTCATCTCGTTTCATCTCATCCAGTTCATCTTTAGGTATCAAAATGTAATGCAGGCACATCAAAGAATGGAAAAGAGCTGGTAGTTTCATACTTTCGCAACATTCCATGAAAATATGGGATGGGTATATATCTTCAATGTCTACTCCATAATCACTCAAATTGGCTGCGAGTTCGGAAAAGTACGCTTTTAGAATCGAAGACATGTGTTTGGATCTTGTTCTCTTGTCAGTAGTGCAATACAGGAAGCAAAGTACTTCAACAGCTGGTGGACAGTACCTTGTCATTTGATAGTCGACCAAAAAACAACCCTGTACAGCCCCTCCTTCATCGTGTCGAAACATTATATTATTACACCAGGAATCACCTTGGCACAAAGCATTACGGTACTTTCCAGATTTTTTCATGGCATCATACCAGTCACCAAATTTCCCCTTCACTATGTTTGTGATAACTTCAGCGGATAATTTCTTGGACATATCTGGAAATTTATTCAGGAAATGTTTCATGAAATCAATTACGAGCCCTCTGAATTTACTGTTGGAGTGATAGACAAACTCTTCGAAATATTCTCCGTAGTATTCGTCAAGTGTAAAAGTACATCCAAGGAGCTTTGATAATTTATCTTCTATCACAAAAGTGGCTGCGTGGAGTTTGGCAAACTGCTTGACCGCTTCCAAGAGATGTTCGAAATCGAAAGGTTCACTTATATTTAAAGAGGAATATCCTTGAACAGAAACATCTTCTAGGAGAATCATTTCATTTGCTCTAACTAGATAACACTCCGGTAGAAAGTTTGCCAGGCTTTCTGCACCCAATTGCTTCAGAAGGGGAATGAATACTGTATACATGAATTCTTCTTTTCTGAAAGTATTCTCACTCAAAGAACTATGTATGTGCCCCCTCTCAAGCATAAATTTCGCGAAAAAGTTCAATTCTGAAAGTTTGTCTTCGAATCTCACAGTTATTTTCAGTTTAGCATACACACCAAGTGTTCCCAACCTCTCATCCATGTCTCGAAGTTCAAATTTGTGTAGGTCGAAATGTTTGGAACCCAATTTTTTTGCTACAATTTCATTGCATTCTTCACGTAAGATTCTTGGAAATCGAATGCACTCATACAACTCCCCAATGGCAATCTTCAATGTTGCAGCTTCTGTACCTGCTGCTGGAGTGTATCGTTTGAGCAGCTGTTGTACAATGTCTAGTTTGACCAATGGGAGTAACCGACGAATTTGTCTCTGGTATTCCAGTTTTGAGACTACTGAAGATGGGTCGGTGGATTTGAGTATGTTTTGTGTCATGGCCTCTTGGAAATGCTCCAGGAGTTCTTCCAGATAGAACTGCCTCAGCTTTTGTGTAGAATTCAGGATAATAATAAGCAACATATCATGAAGCAAAGGCATATACTTCTCTTCTGGTTTCTGCATCAGTTCCTCCTTGAGGTCGGACAAATCTTTGACACCTTCCTTGAAAAGTGACAAATCGATTTTTTTGAAAAGTAGGCCTTCTGGCAGATACACCGCAGTTTCTTGTACGTGGTTATCTCTGCACCGTTCACTAAATTTTGTAGCATTTTCAGCCAAAACTGTGAGCACTGCTTTTAAACGTTGCACATCCATTGTTCACGATTAGATTGTACACTTTTGTTTGAGTTGGATGCAGTTTGAATTTATATAATTCTACTTTTCGGGTGGCAGTCACAATCACATTGTTTCATAGATAATTCTCAGGTCATACACCTAATAATTACGGAGTGGTTTAGATTGTGATTCTGAGGAAGATAAGGACATCAGTCACAAAAAAATAATCAGGTGAAGATGATAATTGGGTGTAATTGGTTAAAAGAATATCTAGCCCTTTGCAGACAGTTTTGATGTTTTCCATCAATGTACAAAAAACAAAACTTTGTTGTACTTCAGAATTTGATAGAGAACATGACAGGGTTCGAACATGATAAGATCTTCTCCACCTTTCGTGAATATACTCGCTCTCGTTGCTTTCCTGATATATCATCAATCGATCCGCTTCTGTCAGTCCATCACGGTTGATCCGCCGAATTTTGTCTTACCACGGTTTTCTTTTGAGCCTGCAGTTGTGTATAATCCTTTCTGATAATGTGTCTAGGCTTCACAATCCCTTGGTGTTGGAGGTAGTTTTTCCTTGATTACGAGTCTTGAGTTGGAAAAAAGTATTGAAGCGACAAGAATAATTACACAGGTCTGCAAAAAAACTTTTAAAAACATTGTTTTGATTTCGTTTACTGATTTTTATGTAGTTTTTTCGGCTGATTTCAAAAATGACATTTTTTTTATCTATCACGTGAGGTTTGCCTACAGAATAAGGATGAAATAATTGAAAAAATACAAAAAAGGTGTGAATTGTGGATTTATTTTTATTGTTTTGACATGAAGTAAAAGCAAAAAAACAATGCTACATTGCTAAACTAAGCATAATAGTGATACACAAGTGTATTGTAAGTCTTTGTGAAAACGTTTTTTTTTTCGTCTAAGCTCTATTTGGTATTTTTTCGGCTGTGTTCTTGTGGATTTTCCATTTTTAACATCCAACAATAGTCTGCCATCATGCTAACATTCAACCGACCTTGGTATCTGCGTTCCATTCCTTTTATGTCTTGATGGAACCGTTCTCCTTTTTCATCACTTACAGCCCCTTGATTTTCGGGAAAGTAGTCCAGATGTTAGTGAACTCATGTTGCAGCCCAACATTTTGTAGTTTTGTATCAATTCAGCAACCAAAGTTTAGTAGATTGAGTCTTTTTTGTTTCCAAGAAAGCCTGTTACATCAAGTTTCAATGATCTCCAGGCAATTTTTCCTTTCATTTCCATTCTGGTGACAAGGTTTCATCTTTCAAAATTCTTCTAATTTCATGCCCAACGAAGACTCATTCTTTTAGTTTAGCATCGGATAGACCAGTAAACTTTCCAAACAGATACTTGAAACAATCTTCTTCTTCGTCTAATGCTTTCACAAACTGATTCATTAGCCCCAGTTTGATATGGAGTGGTGGAAGTGAGATTTTTTAAGGATCCACTAAACTTTATTTTTCAACATTTTCACCTGCTTGACATAGTATTGTTCTGTCACGGCTATCCCATTCACATAGGAAACATGGGAACTTAGTGTAACCACTTTGTCGACATAGCAACATTGAAATACTTTTCAAGTCTCCACAAATGGTCCACTTATGATCAGAAATTTGTGACCCATCTATAGGTGATAGAATTTGTTTACTATTTTTTCCGTAATCTGCACCCAAAATACTGTTGAAGTCACTAGTTAAATATCCTACAATTATTCTTCCATCGCAGACTTGGAAGAAGGAAAAAGTATCGACAAAGGTAACTATGTTATTTCTCTGATGTTTGATTTATCGAAAGCTTTCGACAGCTTAAATAGCGATAATATAATCGAGAAATTATCCTCTCTTGGAATAAGGGGTACTCTTTCTAAATGGATAAAATCTTATATCTCAAACAGAAAAATAATCGTTCAAATTCAAAATGAACTATCTGACATTCACCACGTATCTCTTGGAGTACCACAGGGTTCCGTGCTAGGCCCACTGTTATTCCTGCTTTACGTCAATGACCTTCCGCAATTCATTACAATTGGAAAAGTTACCATGTTTGCTGACGACACCACAATAACTATATCCGGAAAATCCCCTGAGCAGCTCAAAGAAAAAGTTAGGTGCACTTTAGATGAGATGGATACTTGGTGCCAAAGAAATTCTTTAATCTTAAACAAAAATAAAACAGTTTGCATGAATTTCCATCTTAAAAAATTTGTTCCCGATTCACTCATGTCGGAGCTAAACCTAAAAATGACATCACATTCAAAACTCCTTGGAACTTGGCTCGATTCAAACATGTCCTTTGATCACCATATTAATCACGTCTGTGGAAATTTAAACAAAGCTTTCTATGCAATCTTCCAAATGAAACCCCACTTGGATAAAAACGGGTTGATGAGTCTTTACTTTGCATTCGTGTACAGTCACTTATCTTACAACATAATGAGCTGGGGTTCAGCTTCAGGGGTAAATAGGGTTTTCATATCACAAAAACGAATCATTAGGAAAATCTTTGATCTTAGCTGCAAACAAAGCTGTCGTGATATCTTCATAGAAAAGCATATTCTTACCTTTACATCTATTTACATCTTAAAATGTGTTACATTTACAAAAAAACACCTAGCAAATTTTGCAATACAGGGGAGCCACCATTCATATGGCACTAGAACAAACAACCTCAAAATACCAAAATACAAAACATCCACTTTCAAAAAATCTCCTTATTACAACTGTGTCACTCTATATAATGCACTTCCAGTGAACATTAGAGATAAGAATTCCTCTTATAAGGAATTCAAAAAGAATGTAAAACATTTTTTAGTTACCAAGTGTTTTTATAACCTGGAGGAATACTTCTCCTCACAGTTGTAAATGACCATAAATGAAAATAAAATTAAGTATACTTATGTATCTAAATTTCTAGTCAATTCCTGTTTTTGTTCATAATTTTTACTTTTACTCTATTTTACATGATTTGTATTTTATCCGATATACGTTGTGTATTGTAAGTTGACTTGCCTTTTGTACCAGGTATGTAATTTGAGGCCAATAAATACTTACTTACTTACTTACTTACTTATATCGAGAATATTATAAAATAGACAGAAATCGATACAAAAGGTGAACCACGTAGTGAATGTTGACAAATCCAGCCTGTCGTCAATAAAAAACTAAAACATCAGAACATAGAGCAAAAAAAATGTAAGAATGGTGTGAAGTGAATATTTTTTGTGTATTCCAAATATTTATATCACCAATGGAACAAAAGGGGATTTTCATGAGACCCATCTGTTTGATTGACGGTCAATCAATGAATCCCATCATTTACGACCCACATTTTGGACGAATTCACTGGCTGGTAAGTATTGGAACTGTCTGATGCATTATTTCATAGATCATTAATATCAGGTGAAAACGATCATTAACAGAAAGCCTTTCTATTGTTTCTGGGGTCAGAGTCTGCAACGAATTCTTGTTTTTCTCGCTTTGTTTCTTCTGTTACCGATTCTCCCCTTTCGTATCGTTGATTACGTAGTTATTTCTGTTAGGTAGCAACACAATTCAAGCGTGCAAACAATCGTAATTAGTCAATTCACGGGGCAAAATAAACATGTAACGAACGTGATCAAATTTCTGGTTAACCGGACAAAGTGAAAACATACAACGGCCGTTAATTTTCTGTTGTTGAATGTTTCAGCAGAATTTATTGTTTGTGTAACTGATATAAAACAGTCGCGGAGTGCTTTTGAGATTGCTTATAAATATAATTCTTTGACAGAGTGAAACCAGCGAAATATTGATCAGAGGGTATTAATTTCACGGGTCGTGAAATGGATATTTGTTTTTTGTTTGTGCAGAGAAACGTTGAAGAGGTCTACAGTTGATGTGGTCATGATTGTTATTGGGAGAAAACGGTTCACAAAGTAATTTCTTGTGTACAGTCCTCATCTTAGCTCAGAACTCTTTCATGAATTTAGGATTCTAACCCCGGGTTTATACTGAGATAACAGAGAGAAACAGTTAAACATACGTAATACAATGGTAACGTTTATACACTTACTGAAATAAAATGGGAAATAGAAAAAGAGTTGACCTACTTTCGACTCTCATCTTATTTTGATTCGAAAATGGAAATGCGCTTGTACAGAAAAATGGTTGAAAGTCATTGTCAAAAAAGGCGTGATTCCATTGGTTGATTCTATTCCTTATTTCATTTTTATAAACAGGTCTAAGTTTCTATGCTTGTTGCCTTATGTGCTGTATAAACCTAGGGTGAGATTTTTTTCATTTGTCAAAGCTGCTTGACTTGACTTTCATTCTAAGCCTCCGAAGCACTTCAGTTGGTTCAAGTAGAGTTTATTGCGCTGAACATAATTTGATGACACCTATTCCAAAATCCCAAGTAGCAAAGGGATGCCCATTGGATATACAAGGGATACCTATTATTATCCGAACGGATTTCCACTGGACAACCATTTGTTGTCCACTGGAGATCCTATGGACGTCCATTTGAGATAGTTTGGGCATACAGTGTATATCCAATCCAGAAATCCGGTGGGCGTCCAGAAATGCCCGAATGGATTTCATCGGATGTCCGGTGGATATCCATCAATTGAGATATGAATGTCCGACCGATGTCCAAATGGAGTTCTAATGGATATTATTTATCGAATCAACAAATACTCACTGAATGTTTAGGAACTTCTAAATGGATTCTAGGTATTCTCTGAAATGTTATGAAGTGTATTGCTTTTGTGCACCTTAGGAAATCACACAAATTGAAAGTTTTTATATCCAATCGAATCATTATGGATTTTCATCAAGTATCCGCAAATAATTTGACTAATTAGAATCCGAAAGTATGAAAACGTATATTACGTTATTTTTCCAAGCTACGTCCTTACACAACACAAAATTGGTTTTATGATTGTGTTTTCAGAAGATTTTGTACTCTGTCCTCAACAATATTGGTCGATGAGTTTTCACGAGCAAATAGTGAAGAATTATATGAATTGTGGCTCTTTGGCAGCTTTTCGCAGTGTTGGCCTTCAAGAACTACTACCATCTATTCGTGTTCCGTAAATTTCTGGGTTTGTAACCTACCACAATCTGAATTGATATTGAAATCTATACAAGTATAAAAGGGCAGATTCTCAATCTACCCCGAAAAGTTATGTCAAATCTTTCCAGACGCGGATCAACCGGAAGTTCCATATATATATATATATATATATATATATATATATATATATATATATATATATATATATATATATATATATATATATATATATATATATATATATATATATATATATATATATTGATAGGTAGTCTTTGCTGACTAGTTAGGTACAAACTAGTGAATATTGGGGAGTGCAGCACGTATATATATATATATATATATATATATACTGACTAATTGGACTTGTTCTATCCAAAAAGAACTGTTCTTCAATAGACGCAGCAACTTTTCGGGGTAGATTGAAAATCTCCACTTGTATAGATATAGATTATTAATTCTCATTTTTTCAGATTGTGGTAGGTTATAAACCCAGAAAACTAACAAATATTGATCCACCACAAAATAATGACGTTCAAACAGTATATCTATTCGTGTTATTGAATGACGAATTGTCCCAGAACATGGAGTTTGAACATATATTTATTGATGAGAATGACGTGTAGATCCTCGAATGAACAGAAATGATTATATATTCGACAGTAATTTATAGATGATGCCTGATGTTCGAATTAAATCGTGCTATTATAACAGAGAAATATGAATTACTCGATGAGCATGGAACGGGAACATGACGAATCCTCAAATTTCAGAATACAGTTTCGAGAGCTCCTCAGTGGGTTTATCAAATGAGATATATTTTCTGTTTTTATTATAACACGAGAAAAAAAACTATGAAATGGTCAGGAAGCATGGCATGACATGGACTGAATGGAAAGTTGTAGCTTGAAATTCAATAAAAATCTGACTGATCAATCCCTTGTAAAACTAATAATTCACACCTCTTCTTTCCAACCAATGAGATGCCTCAATTTGGACTGGTTACCATGGCAACTGAAAAAATTTCCAGAAATTTTTTCGAGGCTCCACGATATTCAAGTGGAACTTTTTGGTCAGTTAAAAAAATAAACATATGATCTACCACCCTTGAATAATGTAAATATACCTGTGAATAATGCAAAATACATTTCTACCAACTTTAGTGGCCTAAAATTATGAAAATGGGGGCCCTATAGACTGAACTAGTACCCATCTGAGTTTTAGCATTTGGTGTAACTAAAGTTGTTAATTTGGTAGAAATACCTAAATATGATTTTTTAGAAATTGTGTCATGTTACATGTAAAAATATATTTCTACCGCCTTTAGTTAACTGAAATTACCAAAGGGCGATAAACTGGGCTCGTACCCATCTGAGTTTCATCATTTGGTGTAACTAAAATTGGTAATTTTTTTTATCAGTTAAGAAAATATAGTAGATATTTCGAAATTGCACCATGTTACTTGTGAAAATATATTTCTACCACCTTTACTTAACTTAAATCCCCAAAGGGCGATAGACTGAGCTGGTACTCACATGAGTTGTACCATTTGGTTTAACTAGAGTTGGTAATTTTCTTCATTTGACGAAATATGCTGGATATTTCCATATTATTCAAACTGGTAATCATTAAGCTTTCTGGCAGAACCGGTTAAACAAAAATGACAAATCAAAATATGTCAAAAACAACAACACCCTCACAAACTTGACAATCAGAGAAATCAATTTGAAATGTCAGATTGGATAAATTTTTTTTCCAAAATATGGTGTAAAATTTTTTTACCGCAGCTTGAATCATTCCTGGGAATTGTATTCGCGATATCAAAAAATTCTTGCCTTCTAGAAAATTTACAGAAATAATTCAAGCTCTGGTGATATTTTAAGTGACTATTGACCAGTCATAAAAATTCCCCTAGAATGAAAATTCCGCCCAACGGTCTCCTGCAGGGTCTGTCTGCGACAGTTCCATTCCATTGCAATTTACCATTGCGGATGCAATGTGCGAAGGGAATTAGACTTGCGTAACCCCCGACTCGCATATATCTTAGAGGACGTTATCTGTCTGCGGTTGACGCCCTCTTTCAGTTATCAAGCGTGGCTGCTGATCGCTCATGTCCGTATCATTGCCGTGCAGAAAACAACATGCGAATGGCGTTCCCCGCACGCAGTGTCAAGACCGAAAGCGCGTTCGAATAGTCACTATTGGGGTGCATTAAAGAAAATTGGTTATACCAACATATACCACTTTTTGGGGAGTCAAATGACCCAACATGAATCATGCCCAGGGAAGATGCTGCTATATAGAATAATTACTTCCACCATATTCCCAAATAGCACAAGTACGTCCAGTGGACGTACTGCATATGTACGGTGAGGATGCATTGTACGTATTTAGGACGTACTTTTGTCTCCGACAGACGAACATAAGACCTCCCTGGAACTTACCGTTTCCGCATAGTCGGTAATCCCAGGTACGTACTTTTCTAGTCCACACAGGACCTGAAATGTACAGAAAGGGGAACTGTTAGGGACATTCCGAAAACGTACATTTTCCATTCTGTATGTGCTATCTCAAGTAGAACAAACATATTTGACCAGTATTGGTTCAATATTACGGGAATATCAACCTTATATTGTAGATGATATCAATAGTGGCCACAAAAAAATGTAAACATTCGGCGATATTAGCTCAATATTCGAAAACAACGTAATGATATATCATATGATATCACTTAATGAATCTAGGTTTTCATATTCGGGATTATTCATTTCTTTTTTAACAAATAGTCAAGTTGGAAATATTACTCATTCACGTGTACTAACCATCTAACCGAATACTTACCTGTAAAAAGACCTGGCTGCTGCGGGGCTTGAACTCTCGACCTTTTCTATGGAGATATTATTGTCGACCACTGTTACGCTCTACGGCACGGAGAGACTTGTTTTTAAGAAGGAGTTGGGTGCTATAGATGTGATGACTTCAAGTTAGTTTTGTTCGAGATAATATTAAAATTTCAGAAAGTTCAGTAACAATGAAAATATATTCGAAAAAACACTAAAGGATCACTGTCTCATGTGATGGCGGTGTTGGAATATCAAACTGGCTGTGCAAAAATTTCTGTATGTCATTTTCTGGTATTTAAATTCACCACATGTCGATGTTTAAATTTTTCCAAATTTTTTTAGGAATAATTCATTATGAATATTCCATTACCAATATTGATATATGTATGAATACACTAAGTGATCACTCTCAAAATCCCAATACCCCTTGAACCGAAAGGGACCCAATACGTACGTACTTGGGAGGTCCAAACAGTATGTACATACTAACAGAAATGTAGAAAATGAAAGGAACCCAATCCGTACGTACTTGGGAGGTCCAAACAATATGTACAAAAAAGTACGTCAACGAGACGTCCAGATAGTATGTACATACGATTTCCAAAAATGTACGTCATTACTATTATGTCCCGCAAACGTTTCGAAATATACGTATCTGAAAGGGACTCAATATGTACGCACCTGGAAGGTCCAAATAGTACGAACATAGTTCTTCCAAACATGTACGTAAATGATACGTCTGAGCAGTACGTACATGGGATTCACAAAAAAACACGTCATTGGTATGTCCCTAATTCATTCCGAAAAGTACGTACCTGAAGAGGAGTTAATGTAAACGTATCAGGGACACTTAATAAAGTACGTATATAGTACTTCCAAGCATGTACGTTTTTATTACATTCCGATTGGAACGGGACCAAGTATGTACCTACATGGGACGTCTAACCAGTACATACATGGTACATCCGGTAATGTACGTTCTTCGAATGTCTCCTATCCGTCCCGGGACGTATCGACGTAACTGGGACATAAATGGTTCGTCTTCAGGACGTCGTGTGCTATTTGGGTTGCCGTCCAGATCCAGAAAAACTAATCACGAACAACTTAGTTTCATATAAAATATTGCAACAAGAAGCTCATAATAGCAATAACGCATTCATTGTGTGATATTGTGCATAATAATAGGGGAGCCCAAGAGGGGATTTACTAAAGCGCGGCAGATTGATATACAGGGGATACCTTGTACCCGGTTAAGTACTTCCACCATATCCCAAATAGCACAGGACGTCCTGAAGACGAACCATTTATGTCCTAGTTACGTCGATACGTCCCGGGACGTATAGGAGACATTCGAAGAACGTACATTACCGGATGTACCATGTATATACTGGTTAGACGTCCCATGTAGGTACATACTTGGTCCCGTTCCAATCGGAATGTAATAAAAACGTACATGCTTGGAAGTACTATGTACGTACTTTATTAAGTGTCCCTGATACGTTTACATTAACTCCTCTTCAGGTACGTACTTTTCGGAATGAATTAGGGACATACCAATGACGTGTTTTTTTGTGAATCCCATGTACGTACTGCTCAGACGTATCATTTACGTACATGTTTGGAAGAACTATGTTCGTACTATTTGGACCTTCCAGGTGCGTACATATTGAGTCCCTTTCAGATACGTATATTTCGAAACGTTTGCGGGACATAATAGTAATGACGTACATTTTTGGAAATCGTATGTACATACTATCTGGACGTCTCGTTGACGTACTTTTTTGTACATACTGTTTGGACCTCCCAAGTACGTACGGATTGGGTTCCTTTCATTTTCTACATTTCTGTTAGTATGTACATACTGTTTGGACCTCCCGAGTACGTACGTATTGGGTCCCTTTCGGTTCAAGGGGTATTGGGATTTTGAGAGTGATCACTTAGTGTATTCAAACATATATCAATATTGGTAATGCAATATTCATAATGAATTATTCCTAAAAAAATTTGGAAAAATTGAAACATCGACATGTGGTGAATTTAAATACCAGAAAATTACATACAGAATTTTTTGCACAGCAAGTTTGATATTCCAAAACCGCCATCACATGAGACAGTGATCCTTTAGTGTTTTTTCGAATATATTTTCATTGTTACTGAACTTTCTAAAATTTTAATATTATCTCGAACAAAACTAACTTGAAGTCATCACATCTATAGCACCCAACTCCTTCTTAAAAACAAGTCTCTCCGTGCCGTAGAGCGTAACAGTGGTCGACAATAATATCTCCATAGAAAAGGTCGAGAGTTCAAGCCCCGCAGCAGCCAGGTCTTTTTCCAGGTAAGTATTCGGTTAGATGGTTAGTACACGTGAATGAGTAAAATTTCCAACTTGACTATTTGGTAAAAAAGAAATGAATAATCCCGAATATGAAAACTTAGATTCATTAAGTGATATCAAATGATATATCATTACGTTGTTTTCGAATATTGATCTAATATCGCCGAATGTTCACATTTTTTTGTGGCCACTATTGATATCATCTACAATATAAGGTTAATATTCCCGTAATATTGAACCAATATTGGTCAAATATGTTTGTTCTACTTGGGATAGCGCATACAGAATGGAAAATGTACGTTTTCGGAATGTCCCAAACAGTTCCCCGTTCTGTACATTTCAGGTCCTGTGTGGACTAGAAAAGTACGTACCTGGGATTACCGACTATGCGGAAACGGTAAGTCGCAGGGAGGTCTTATGTACGTCTGTCGGAGACAAAAGTACGTCCTAAATACGTACAATGCATCCTCACCGTACATATGCAGTACGTCCACTGGACGTACTTGTGCTATTTGGGATATGAGCCCTATATATATGGCCGCCCTTCAAGGTTAAAAGATCAGATTAGTAACAAAAATTGATCATCTGAAATTCTTTAGCGCGTCAGATTGAGGTAGGGTGAGTTAGTTACATCCTGAAACGTGTATATTCCACTAATCTGACAATTCGAGAGTTACAAAGTTGTAAAAAACCATCATCCCGACATTCTCGAGCGTGGCCAATTTCATTTTTATTTTGAAGGAACAAATCAAGAATTGCAAAAAATATATAATCTGACGATTTCCACAAGCCGAAATTATAAAAATTCATCGATGAAGTTTAATGCGTGCAGCTACGTGATGCCTATATTCCCCTCTGCACGTTTTTCTTCTCTCTCACTCCGTCCCCACTCTGGTTTCTGTTGCCAAGATGCCATGACAGTTGATCACATAGACTCGTTGGTGGCATGATATTGTTTACAACGTATATCCAACGTTTTAAAATTTCAAGAATTTAATTGCCTTCAATTATTTTCTAATAAATACAAGTATTTGTATGACGCTCGAGTAAATCCCGATTTAGCATCGTGGGCTCTCCTACTATATAATAGATAATTACAGACAAATGGACCAAGTACATTAAAAACGACACTATCTGAGCCCAAGAAACATGTAAAAACTCTTGATGCGAACAAACTGGTAGAATTTGAACTCACTACAAACAATCATTTTCAGTTGCCCATTAAAGTTCTTCACCAAAGTGGAAGCAGATGAATTCAGTACTTCTTCGGGCAAGTGATTAGGCAGATAAACCAGCAAATAGGAAAATAAAGCTCCAGAAAGAGAAAAACTATCTATAATTAAGTAGTATCTATTCGAATTTTGATTTTTCTCCTAGTTTTTTCAATTGAAACCAAAAAATCAAAACACTTCTCAGATCAAAGAAAGCTAAACTAAAATAATACAATACGAATAACAGATTTGAAATGTACGATAATGTGATAAAAATTGAAATGACTGAATGAGAAATTAGAGAAATTAAAGCATTTAAATTGAACGGAAAGCAACAATAACACTATCAACCTAACAAATAATTTAACAAAAAATTCATCTGAAAGAAAGGGAACTAAAACATAAATGATAAAATAGCAAATAGCTTCTATCGAAGAACAAAGTGAAGAGAATTGAAATAATGAGAAAAAATGTAAATTAACAAAAATTTAAAGAAACAAGTAAAAAAAGTAAAAACTCTTGATGCAAACACACTGACAGCTTTAAAATCCACTAGAAACATTTATTTATAGTGGCCCATTCAAGATAGATAGATTCTTCTTCAAAGTGGAAGCAGATAAATTCAGTAAATCTACGGGCACGTGATGAAGCAGATGAATCAGCAAATACGAAAATAAAGCTTCAGAAAGAGAAGGACGTTGGATAGGAATAGAGAATCTGAGATTTCCCTCAGTGATCCGTTATAGGTTTGCCGATTAGGTTGCACCCCTCCGATTTATCTTTGATGCAAGGTATCTTGGTCCTCCAAGAGCAAATATATTGTTAACAAAGCAGGCTCATGACACTTTTCATGAATTCAGTGGACCCCGATTTCATAATTAATGTAGAGTATAATATAAAAGTTTTTCAGAATCTATCTTCTTGAAGAAAGCTGTATTCAGTTTTCCCCTGTATATATGTATCAGGAATTTTTCATCTATAATTAAGTATATTATAGTATAATTGAGTAGTATTCATTCGAATTTTGGATTTTTCAATTGAAACCCTTCAAAATATTTCTCAGGTCTAAGAAAGCTAAACAAAACAATATAATACGAATAATAGATTTGAAATGCATGATAATGTGATTGAAATATTGAAATGGATCGAAATATTCAAAATCAGAAGGAAGAATGCATATAAACGGAACGCAACAATAACACTATGAACCTGTCAAATAATTTTACAAAAAACTAAACTGGAAGAAAGGGAAATAAAATATGATAGATAGCAAATAGCTTTCATTGAAGAATAAAGTTAAGAAAATTGAAAGAATGAGAAAAAATTTAAATTATCATATTGAAAGAAATTGATACTTAGATGAATAAGACATATAAAATATAAAATATAAAAATGTAAATACAGTGGAATCGAATGAGAGGGTGGAAACATAAAAATACATTTCGATTACTGGTATCCGCGTCTCCAGGTGATGCCTGTTGTCACCCGATTTTTTCAGGACTTAAATTTATATCACTCAATTTAGAAGTACTAACATGTGTAAATAGAACTGACAAAATAGTTGATATTTTTCTTCAGTTTGAATTAAAAAAAATGATAAAAAATATTAAATTTAAAAAACAGAAAATCACAAGAAATTAGGAAAAAATTTAAAACAATATTGAAAAATTCTCTAAAATAATATGGAGTTGAGAACGTGGAAAATATTGAAAAATTGTTGAAAAATTCTAATTAGTGATTTTTTTTAATATTCAGATGATCAAAAGAGAACTTGCTCAAATTTTTTTTTCTGGCTTCCGACTACTGGAGTGCCTGGAAGTTATCTGACCCAACTGAAATTCACTGCTCTATAATCCATCGGTAGTCATAGCGAATATTCGAACGCAGCCCCTTCGATTGAAAGAATAGTGCAAGCCAGCCGACTCCGATTCGCACACAGATCTGAATAATTCATGCATTGTTTACAATACCCAGCGGAGTTATTCCGAGAAGCACTCCTTTCGCCGATATTCCGGCTTTGTTTTATGTCAGGAAAGTCTCGAGGTAGGAACTAGGTACTTCCGACTCTGATAAATTTACATGGCGTTAGGAAAGGCATAGAGAGCTCCACTTCTTACCGACTCTTAAATTCCGGCTGAATAAATCAAGACGTTTCTTTTGTTACGGCAAACAGCGAATTTGCGTAACAATCCTTTCGGGAAACGGAGCACTCCTCATTTGGAAAATTTACCGCTTTCCAGGGATTTTCATTCACTTTGAGAGTGCGATTCGGTTGGGTTACTTGATAGTGCAGCTTATCCATGTCAAACTCAGGGTTACCGGTGCTGCACAGTGCGTAATTTTCATAATCTAAATGGACAAAAGTCTTGAGCATAATTTGAACAAGTTTACTATAAAAAGTATCGAATGAAATTTAAAGACATTTTCAAGGTTGTAGACATATACTGCAACATTATATACATAACATATATCACTCTATGTTCGTTGTATAATGCGTACGTTAGATCTAAGTTGGAATATGGTTCTATTATATGGAATCCTGTCTATATGTGTAACAGGTTGATGATTGAACGAGTTCAGAGACGATTCCTGAAGTTTTTATGTCTTAAAATCGATAATCAATATCCCGAAAGGGGCGTACCATACCAAACTTTATTATCGCGATTTGATTTTGTAAGTCTTGACGTAAGAAGAAAGAGTGCTGGCATTATTTTTCTATACAAATTATTGCACCATCAAATTGATGCAAGTAATATAGTGTCTCAATTGAAGTTTTTTGTTCCGAATTCTAGAACTAGGTACACTAAGACGTTTCACTGTAGTAGAGCCAGGACAAATTTATATCTGAAGTCCCCTATATATACCATGTGTGAAAACTTTAATAAAATTTCTGTCTACTGTGATATTCAGCATGATACACCGAATTATATAGGAAATATGGCTATTCAATATCTGAATGAAAACATTATGTAAGATGTAGCAGTTTTTATTTTTTCTATATTTTTCAAAAGTTTTTTTTTGTTTTTATTTTATATTTTATAGATTGTAGTATTCTCATTCTTCCACTTTTTTTTCTCTTTCCTTCATCAATATTCGAATACTCTTGTAATTTATCCATCAAAATGGTTGTAACTACACTTTGAACTTTCTTAAAAATAATTTGTCCTGTAAATGGGTAACTGTTGGGCAATAAAATGCTATTATTATTATTATTATTATTATCACAAAAATGACAATATACAAAGAAAATAAAACAAAATTAGTTGTATGAGTGTCGCAAATATGCGCAAATAATCGACCGTTTTTCCAGTAGCTAACAAGTTCTTTCGTATAAATGTAATAAAGGATCGATATAATCCGATATAGTATTTTACCTGCGTAGACTAGTGTAGAATTTGACTTTTGTCCCTCTTGATTATGAAAATTACGCACTGTGCACTGGGCCAATATATACTATAGTATAGTTTAGAGATGAAACGGATAGTTGTTAGGCCGGATACCGGATTTTAGGCAAGGTACAAGGCCGTAGCGCCGAACATCCGGCCGCCAGATACCGGATATTATTGAAGAACGAGATCAGAAATATTCGGAAGCTTTCGACAACTCGGGATTTATTACTCATTGTCGAGATGAAGAAAAACAAAATCCCCTGGCTAATGAGACTTAGTTTTTCTTGAATCTCGAATAGATCGCAATCACGACCCATCACGAGTGAAATAACTACTCATTTTTCCTGATGATGCTGACTTTACTAACAAAACGCATCGAGTGATATCAGTTTGGTGTTAGGGTATTAATTGATTTCTATTGAAAGTTCGAACGACAAGTTGCTGTCTGATTTGAGGTCTACTTCCGTCAGGGGTAGATGAGATGTCTGCAGTTTTACGATTCTATAGATTCGATAATAATTTTTTTTCAGAATGCGGCAACTCATGAGCCCAAGAAAGGAAAAAACTCATGTCTCCAAGACATTTGTATAGGCTGTCATCTGACTTGAATCATCATCCACTTTGAATGCTTTGACATAGATGTTTTTATTTTTTCTTGAAACTTTTTCATTTGAGTTGAAATTTCTTTCAGTATTGTTGAGGATTCAAAATATATTCGATCATCATTTCAAAAAAAACGTAGTCGAATAAAACTGTGGTGTCCAAGAGACAGCTCACAAAACCGATTCATATTCTTCACTAAGCAATAGTTTGTTTCTTCAGCCGTACTATAGAACGGAAGAAGCTGCAATATAGTGAAACACGTCTAACTGCTTTGTGAACTGTCCATTGAAAACCACATAATGAAGTGATATTCAATTGAGTTATCATGGATTTTTATCAAGTATCAATGAAGTCATTATTCGTTAGGAAGTTTCTTCAACGTTAAGTTAGTGTTTCTGGTTGCGACTCGTGATGTATCAATTTTGAAATCAAATTGGTTATCTTCAATCACTGTGATTGATAATAGAAGGAATAGTTCATAAAACTCTCATTCGAGAGACATTACTATAGTTTTATTGTTTCACTCGTATAATGATGACTATATACAATTGAGCGATAAGTAGCATCATAAATATAGTCAATTATTTTTTGGATGATTACAGTGGCCAAATGGTTTTTGGTATAGAATTCATTTATTGACTTTCTTATCTTCAATGGATAATGAAGTTTCTTATAGTTTCATCAAAAACATTTTTGTTTTTGAAATTCTGGATCTATCATCTTTCAGAATAACCCTAAAAGAAGATTTGGTAGCAAAAACATCTCATTTTTGGGCGAGAAATGCAGCTCTTCCACTTACACGGTCGAATTTACGGTTGAAAACTGATAACAGGATATTTTTGTCACATCAACATCGTTCTGAAAATGATTGATACTGGTGCTCGTTCGAACCCCTGATAATGTGTTATGGGTTTACGATCTACTACAATTTGAAGGAACCAATGATCCTAAACAAAAAAAACATTCTGAAAACACTGATTCTATCTTCTACTCGACATATCAGGTGTGTTCGAGTTCACCACAAAAACAGTCCGGGAACGGTTAGAAATAGTTGGACTGTTGAAGCGTGAAGAGCTTGTCTCGAATATATCTACAATAATTGGGTGGGTGACTATTTTGAACCGTCCTAGATAGTATTTATACCGAACCCGAGTAGGGCTATTAGGAACTTAGTATGATCAATACATAGCAAACGGTAATTACTAGAAAAGGACTTCAATGGAAATAACTCAAAACAGAAATCCAGTTTCCCGACTCGAAAACAATTATTGATATGGAAACATTTTATTTCCTTTTTCACGTCGTAAGTGGGTAACTGTTTCTTTTATCACAATACTCGTTAGATAATGATAAGGTATTGACACGAATAAAAACTGTAATCTATATTCCGAAACGAGTTCATTGCAACTTGTCCATACATTGTTATTAATTTGTGATAAATTATGGATAGTCGTTACAACTGGACGCGTAAAGACTATAATCTCATATTTGTATTTTAGTTTTACTCGCTACGAATTATAATTGGAAGTAGAATAACGGAAATCTTATTGAAAAATGTAGACTTGCAAGCTACGGGCATTCAACATTTATAAGTAGTTCTATAGTTATATAGAAATGAATCATGACCAATGATGATGAAACGAAATAAAGGAGAACGAACAGTTTCTGTCACTGTCCTCTCCAACAATGTAAAAGAAATATCAAATTTCTGAAAAAGAAGTTGATAGTTATATATTGATAAATCACGTTTCATTCATTCATGAAATAGTAGATGAAGTCTACTTTAGTGCAGTTCTTTCGTCCTCCAATGTGAACGTGTACACTGTGGGAATTTTATAAAATATCGCGAATTCAGAAGATATTCCATTTTCGAACATTGTCTTTTCAAATTATCAGATCATGTTATCTGCCTAATTACATACATCATAGCTCCATTGTTCAACAAGGTTAACGAACCATCAATTATTTTTCATATAATCTAAATCTTGATGAGCATTGTTCGAAATGGGTCAAAATCTCAAAAAGATTAATTTGTTGATACTGCTCCAAAGCTGGATATGTTATCATAGAAAATACAGGGTGAGTCAACAAAATCATCACTCGATTCCTCTCTAAGGATTTTCTGTTTTCGAATTTTCATTGCGGCATTGAAAAGTTATTCCGAAAAAACCTATTTTGCAGACCAATTTTTTTAATTCATCACCCGCACGTCTACAGCAATTGTGGAATCTTTCAAGGAATAGTTAGTCGACATCACAATGATAATTCCTGGAATCTCAACTTTCGGAAACAATCTAATCTATAGTGAAACCGCTCAAGTTTCATTCACTTTAATAAAGACATCATTGAACTTTTTCGTATGGAACACCCTGTATTCTTTCATTAGGGTAAAGTAAGGTCAATCTGTGAACACTAACGACTGGATTTTTCATTGAATAGAGGAGTCCAAGAGATGTTCTGCAAGGCATAAAGTTACTCTTTTTTTTTTAAGAATTCTCTACATGTTCCAGCATATCCTCTGGGATAAGATGCCTAGGAAACCCTGGTGTATCTACTTATACCTGAATAATTTTGGGATAAACTTGGCGAAAACTGATTGCTTGATTTCTGAGATCGCAGAAGCTTCAGATCGCTATTGTAGATGGCGATCAGTCATATACCATTTGAAGCTTGATTTTCAGTAGAGAGGAATGTGCAACCGAATATTCTACCACTGTTTATTATTTGACTACTGAGATTTTGACAACCCTGTCAGCCAATCAAATGCGTTTCAGAAAACGTGCATGTAACGTGGAAACCTACCGTTGATAACCTGTCAATACTGTCACTGTCACCTGCTACCTCTACAAGTTTTTAGTGTTTTTATAACAGTTTGTAAGACTAGACTTTGATTCCGAGAAAATTTACTCTGCCCATTCACCTGAGAATGTACGACAAAATTCATGCAAATGTATTGAAAGTGATAGACTGTCTTGTAATTGGGGATACACACATCAGTTATGCAACGGTTCAAAATACGTATCACATCGATATTTCCTTTATTTGATAAAAAACTTTATTTTCAATATCTCATTGATAAGAGCTACAGATGTTTCCTCGATATGATTTTCGCTCAAGCTGAAACGACTAAAATTAGTTATAACGCTACATTCATGTTATTATTTTTGGGCGATTTGTCTTGTACTTACCTTAGGTACTGAATAAAGAAGAATATTGGGATCCCCAGATTTTGACTGACCACACAAAATACGAAATCTTCTACACATCGTGAAAAAGTACTTGTAATAACTTCGAAACTTATTCTACTTATATAAGACTTAAACACTGTTGAATGCGAAGAAATAATTTCAGTTTTCATTGATAAACCCCAAAGTTACGTCAATCTGACAAAACCGACATTTGACAGATTTTCGAAAATGCTCCCTATACAAAAATCAGAAAGCTTTTGTAATCGTCGATTGTTTTTCGCCAAGAAATTCTAAACAATATCGAATCACTAGATACACCAGGGTTTCCTAGGCATCTTACTCTGGGATTCCCCTGTAATTATTCTTCGTTTCATGTCTTCTGCAGATGTTCGAGGATTTTGGTAGACAATTAATTCGATATATTTCCATGAGAAATCCATTCTGGTTAGGTCAGGTGATCTGGGTGGCCAGGCCTCAGGCCCTCTCCTACCTATCTAGTTTTAATTAAAATTATCGTTGAGGTATTCCTGTATCTCAGTTTTGAAATGTGGTGGCGCACCGTCTTGTAGACATATTCTGAGTCTTGTTCCATATGGAACCTCGTCCAATTTTACATACTTCCTTCCAGTGAGATACCCATCCACAAAATACAGACCGATAACCTTTTTGCCGAAAATTCCACCCCAAACATTCAGTGACCAAGGCTGTTGATGGTTCATGCAACAAACAAAATGAGGGTTTTCAGTTGCATGAATATGCATGTTATGCCGATTCGCAGTCCAATTTCTTTGAAAAGTCGCTTCATCAGGATACAGGACAAAATCGAAAAAAAAAAAACATTTTCTAGATTGAGCTTTTCTGAGCCCCATTAGCAATATTGCACACGTTTTTGAATATATCTCCCTCTTAACTCTTACAACAATTGCATGTGGTAAGGATGAAATTTGCTTGCTCGTATCATTCAAGACACGCTGGTTTGAGACAATCCTAAATCCTAATTTCCTGCTCAGATCTATGGTACTCACGTGGAGATTTTCAACTAGGTGAAGAGCAATTTGAAATGCATTCTCTTCATTCGATTGACATTACCAGTCCTTTCAAATCTGGTTTTTAAATTTCGAAAGTCCTTGCATCTGGTTGTCTTTTTTCCGGGAACTTTTTTTTGTAAATCCAAGATGCAAAAATGCAGTTTCCTTCACTTTCCCCCCAAGCATAGACCATTGATAATGAAAATAATTCAATCTACACTCGAAAGAAACTTCAGCACATGGCGTTATTGATAAATTCCGAGATTCATTTCTTGATGTAAGTTACGAATAATTGGGCTTTTAACGAAAAAAGCAGTATATTTTTAGTGTTTTTTTAGGCTTTTCTAATCGTTGAAACCGCTGGTAACTAACACTAGATGTTATGCAAAATGTTAAAGTACTAGCGCTTAGTTCAAATATTCCAAAAAAATAAATAGAGCGAGTAAACATGAGAAAATGCCTTTTTGTGGTTACAATAATCACTAAAACTGAGTATAATTTGTGAAATATTAGTTATTCGTATTGTATAAGTGCCCCTGATAAAAATAAACTGTGGTGAAATATTTAAACAATCCATACAGATGATAAAGTACAGGGTGTTCCATTTGAAAAAGTTGATTTGTATGTTTTAAAATGAATGAAACTGGACCGGTTCTACTGAGCACCCTATGTATTGACGTGCGGGTGGTGAATTGAAAAATTGTCTGCAAAATATTGATACAAATGACGTTGTAACATATCCTACCATGTTTGCTTGAGTGGCTGATAATGTTCCTTTTTGAGGGGTATCAATATATATTATTAACTTTATTGGAACCTGTTGCTAAAAAAAATTGGGGAAATCGACTAAGGTAATCAAATCAAAAAAGAAAAAGGTTTGAAATGGATTTCTGGTCAGAAAGATGAAATTGAAGATTTTGATTGATCATAGAAAATAATGTTGAGATATCGAATATACAATGAAGTGTCAAAAAATTTGAATAACAAAGGTAATAAATAATAAGATGTATATATATATATATATATATATATATATATTGAATTTTCAACCCGAAACTTGGTTTAAACATATGTTCATATATTTAGGGCCAATTGCACCGCTTCGCTTTGTTTATCTTAACTAGGTTCTGTTGCTGGATATGCCAATCAGATTCCTTGCTCCTTAGTAATTGAACTTAACATGGTTTAAACCTTCATTAAATAGAGCGGTGCAATTGCCCCTTAATATGTTGAACATTTCGATCGTTGGTATCCGCAATCGTCTTCGGAGGATGACATATATTTCTTCATTTAAATTCTTTGACTTTTTTTATATTCGATATCTCAACATTCTTCGATCAATCAAAAACTCTAATTTCATCTGTTTGACCAAAAATCCATTTTAACTTTTTGCTTGGATTCGATTACATACCTTATTCAATTTTTATTTCACTTACTACAGAAAAATCTGACGATATTTTCTACTTTTCCATTAGTAGACACTGTACATATTGTCTTTGTCTTATTTCTGTTCGGTATCAGTTCATAACGCATTGATATTTCCCGTATCTGTGACAGTTTACATTTCTCTCTAGAAACGGACCACTTTTTCCCGTTACGTCTTATTCTGCAGAATAGTCGCACTGATGTTATCTCAGCTGGCCGAATACAAAAAGAAACAGACTTTGAGTTATTATAAGGAAACCCACCAGATTATCTGGACACTCGGTCAGGAAGATCAATAGACCCTGCGTAGGGTAACAAACGAAGATTTATGGTTCGAGATAGAGAGAATTCAAGATAGAACTTATTTTTCGGAATATTTCAAATACCTGGTGTCACTTCGAAGCTATCATTGGATGGCAATATCCATGTATTTACCCAATTGGCTGTATGTATACAACTAAAACTGTTGCAGTGAATTGAAGGAATGGTTGAAACATATCATGAAAAAATTACAAATTCAATTGTAAGAGAGAATTGAATTTTTTATTTAGTTGTACTCGAAACAAAATGAGGTCAAGCTCTGTTCAACTTGGATTTAGTGATTCATTATCACAGATTTAAGTGAGCATAAGAAACAAATGTTTGTAGAATTTAAGGTTGTTACCATTTAGTGCACTTCCAGAGTGTTGTCAAAGAGAATCTGATTGTTCTAGATCATCTTCAATGGAATGACACGTAGAAGTGTGAATATATTATAATTTATATCAGTAAATCGGTTTCAGTTCTGTTGGTAGGTATTATGAATTTTATGAGCTGCACCAAAAATTCAGGAGATTTCGACGAAAGAATATGGAATTGAACAATGTGTATGGAAAAATATACACTTATTTCCCACCATACACCGTTCTGATGTATTTCTTGAAACGGTTTTGAATCGTTTCTTGAAGAGACACTCTTTAGACGCACAAGACTACCTTCAAGGTGCACTCGTAAGAATGCAGGAAAAAATTAAATGTTGATCATTAATTATCAGAGTTGTCATTATTCATTTATAATAGTATTTTTCACGAGTGTGTTAAAATCATGTGAGGTAGTCTTAAAATACTGGGATCCCATCTTAGAAGTGCTATCCTTTTCAGTAAAGAATCAATGTCGAAGTGGTGCAATTCAGTAGTAGTTTTGACCAAAATGGCACTGCGATATCATTTGGAAATCTCCCAGAATATAGTTGAGATTGTTACTGAAGTTTTCGTCAAGTACAATTCATGACTGACGTTCAAATACAAAGTCAAATGCCACTAAAAATAACAATACTCCTTCACTAAATACTTACGGTTTCGAATTTCCAAAACAATGTAATAAATGTCAGAGTCCTAATCTTGATTAGGTGAAGTTGTCAAAGTGGTGTGAATTAGCTGACTTTTTGAAAGTGACGCTCTGCTTTCAGTTTGATATACTATAATGCTCTTACGATTTTCGCCCTTGTTTTTAATTTAATGAGCATTCAGATCTTGTTGATCATTTTCACATTTTCCACGAAATAGGATGATCCATGACATTCTCATTCATCAGGAATAAATACGTATTCTATATATATATATATATATATATATATATATATATATATATATATATATATATATATATATATATATATATATATAGATATATTTATATATATATATATATATATATATATATATATAGGAGGGGAGAGGAAGTCTTTGCTGACAAGTTAAGAACAAAACTCGGGAATTATATTTGGGACAGCAGCAAAAGCGAAAGTGTACTCTTATAACAATATATTTCCAATATTTCGACAATCAATTGTTGTCATCATCAGGGAGCTACAAAATAATGTTAATGCATGAAAATATGACATAGAAGGATAAAAATTCTATGTTTTACTGATACATATCAATGTTTTAAAACAATTTCACTATGTGTCATCTGACTTCTTTAACCATCTCATGCGACCATCCTCACTAACAATGTAAGTAAGGATAAAAAATTCTGTGTCATATTTTCATTCATTAACATTATTTTGTAGCTCCCTGATGATGACAACAATCGATTGTCGAAATATTGGAAATATATTGTTATAAGAGTACACTTTCGCTTTTGTTGCTGTTCCCATGTTGTTGTTGAGTTCGGGTTGAACCGCGTCTGGAGTTTTGTTCTCGACGTTTCGGCTCCGATTTTGGAGCCATTTTCAAGAGGTGAATGTGACTTCACGCTGAGGTCTCAATCTGCCTACTCCTCAGGTGTTGTCACAGGGGGCAAAGGTTTGTGACTTGACGCCGGGGCCTCAATCTGCCTACTCCCCAGGTCTCGTCACGAGTTCTTTCTAAGGTCTCAATCTGCCTACTCCTCAGATCGAACTGAGGAATCGAGGTATGTTGGGTAGGATTTATAGCAGCGGGTGCTACTAAAGGACCGTCGGATGTCTTGATGGGGACTGGGCATCTGGAAATTAGGGGTTTCCATGCAGTTGGAAGTCTCTGGCCGTCGTCACGTTTATTTAAGCAGGAAGGTCGCTTCTCGATTTCGATGGCCTCGTGAATCATACGAGCTTGTAGTGTTTTTGCTGTGGCGATGGTCTTAGTGTTCGCAAAGTCTATATTGTGTCCTGTCTCTTGATGATGTTTGGACAGAGCTGAAGATGGGTCTGATTTTCGGACAGCAAGTTGATGTTCGTATACTCTACTTGTCACACGTCTCTTGGTCTGGCCTATATATGTTCTATGGCAATCGGAACATGGTATTTCATATATACCCTGTGATTCGTTGACAATTTTGTCCTTGGGGGAGCGGAGGAATGTGGAGATTTTGTTGCTGGCTGTAAATATCGTTTTTATGTCCTGTTTTTTGAGAATTCGGCTGATTTTGTCAGTAACACCTTTAATGTAGGGAAGAAAAGCTTTGTGGGGAACGTTGTTGTCTGTTGGGTCTCTGGGAATGGAATGAGAAGTTTGATGGCAGCGGATGGATCTGTCAATTTGATGGTCTGTGAATCCATTTTGAAGAAGGGCTGATTTGAGTTGGGCTAGATCCTGTGGTTTGTTATGGAGGTCTGTGAGGTTGATGGATCTGTGGATGAGGGAATTCACAACGGAATTGGTTTGTGCTGGATGATGGTGGGAGTTTGCGTTAAGGTATCGGTTTGTGTGTGTTGGTTTCCTGTAGACCGTGTGGGTGAAGGAGTCATTGGTTTTTGTGATGAGGACATCTAAGAATGGAAGGGAGTTATTGCTTTCGATTTCCATTGTAAACTTTATATTTGGGTGGGGGTCGTTAAGGTGATCAAGGAAATTATGGAGAGTTTCGGAGCCGTATATATATATATATATATATATATATATATATATATATATATATATATATATATATATATATATATATACATCAAACTTGGTTTAAACATATGTTCATATATTTAGGGCACCGCTTCGCTTTGTTTATCTAAGGGCCAATTGCACCGCTCTATTTAATGAAGGTTTAAACTAATCTAGGTTTAATCACTAAGGAATGAGGTATCCGATTGGCAAATCCATAGCAACCAAACCCTGGTTAAGATAAACCACAATTAAAGCAAACGGTGCAATTGGCCCTGAATACGCTAAATACGTATTCTAAGAACGAAAGGATAAAAATACAAATAAAATGAAGTAATCAAATCCAAACAAAAGCTTTGAAATGGACTTTCTGGTCCAAATTTAAGTTTAGATTGATCTCAACTTGAAATTTAGTTTCAACATTTGTTCGTATTATATCACTTATTTTTTCATTTACATTTTTTGACCAATATTTCATATTCGATATCTCATTTTTTACTCATACTTCATATTTGATATCACAATTTTCTTGTCAAAATATTATTTTCGTTGATCAATCAAAACTTAATTTTAATTTCGACCAAAAATTCCATTTCAACCTTTTTGTTTGGATTTGATTACCTTATTTGATTTGTATTTTCATATTTTTATCCTCTCGTTCCTAGCAACAGGTTTCGATAGAGGTAATAATATAGACAAAGGAAGTCCGAACCGATATCACTACAAATTCTCTTGTCGATTTTCGATCACAGCCAATATAATCTTTTTCCAAAATATCGAAAATTCCTCATTGCCTGTCTCCAACTCGTTGTGTGAGCAGTCACATTATATTACTACTCTACATTATTTGGACAGTTGGTCAACACAAGATCAATATCCCTTATGCGGGGTAGGTAGACCGAAGATTTATAGGATTTACGGCCACGACGCTCTATAACGACTTCACGGAAAACCTGAGACTAGAAATTATCCCCTGCAGAACACGGGCCGTTATTTTATGTGGATGCTGGCAGGACCTCCAGGGAGAAGACGGCGTGAAAGCTCCATGTTGAAGATGATATCGCTTTGCATGCTCGGGCTATACATTACGTTCTGGAGCTCTACATTTTGTTGTATTTCAACAAAATTTGTGAGGGTTGATTTCCTACAACTAAATCCGCACCAGAAGGAAACTGTTGTAGCATTTTGAGTATCTTGTAGATACATTAATCGGAGCGTGATTCTGAATATGTAATAGTTTGTGAAGGTTTTTATGATGGTTGTTCCTCCTTATAGATCAGTGAAAACATTTAACTGCCCATTGATTTTTCAACCTATATTTTTTTATATTCAGATCAACTATAGATTTCATCTTGAAATTTTCCTACTTGTAAATCATTGCTATTTCCTGAATGAAGAAATCATATGTTTACAAATCGAAAGTCATAAGACCACTTCCTTCATAGTTTTTTTGAAGTTAGTACCTATATATGCAAGATTAGAAGGTTATATTTCTAATATACAACAAAAAGTTGTTGCATTAATTAGATACTGAAAGATTGTTGGTTCAAAATTATCAGAACCCATTCTCACCGCCGATGGAGATCACACTGTAGAATAGAATGACACTCGAATGATAGAAATAGAGAGCAATGACGAAACGAAAATTCAAAGAATCTGCTTTCATCGTGCTATATCAACTGCACCTGGTTTCCGCTCTTGAAATACCTCAATAGAATAGAAGTATTTGCGATAATTTCTGAAAACGAAAACAGGGTTATTTTTTCATAAGTATACACATTATTTCTTGTATTTTTGTTATGAGCAAATTTAAAATAACAAGAAGTTGCTGACTAATAGAACGCAGCAACTTTCTGGGGTAGATTAGAAATCTGCCTTTTAAACTTGTATAGAGTCAAGTGTTGATTCTCGAAGAAAACGTTCATCCACAAAATACTGACTTTCGAACACAACCAGTTTCATGAAGTATCACCAGAAGTGTGGAAATTGTTTCAGTTTGTGTCCAATCACTGTTTCAATGAAGAGAATGACATAATCAGTATTTTTTTATTGGAAGGAATTTCGCTTGAAGAGCTTGTTTCGTGTATATCTCGATTTCAGAGAATCTATCTGACAGTATAGTGAGATCAGTGATTGATTAATAGTCATACAATGATTCACAAAAACATTCGACATATTCAATAGGCATACTTGAAGACTAAATTGAATTACCTTTAGAAGAATTCGTTCAGGACAGTCTCAACCTACGTACACAGTGGATTTATGGGATTTATGGGAATTCTTCGAATTTATGTTGAAGATTACAGACGCTACGACGAGTGGCCAAATAGCCCAAAACCAGCCTGCAAGTGTGCCACTCCCATTAATCGAAAAGCCGTTCAGTCATGTGTATTGTTGAAAGCAAATGCAGGATTTTCTCCTGTGAAGAAACATGCATTGGCCGGATATAATGCAACGCCCTTCTTGATATTAGCCAGGGGAGTAGTTGTTTGAGACTGGCCAGAACGAATTGTTTAAAAGATGAATAATTCACAAGTACTCAAAAGTCTGTTGTATTATGCAGGCACTATTCTTCTTAAGAAATTCTCGTTTTCCACATATAAAATCAGTCCAATTTTATCAGGAATACTTTCGAAATAATATTTATGCTCTGAACATTTTTCATTATCGAGATTGTGTGATTTTTACTGTTGTTTAACTGTTATTAGAACTATCCTCTAGATAGTCTAGATCATATCACACCAACTCACAACCATTTATTCAATAACACTTTATAAGTGACCCATTTGTGAACTTCTCTTCCCAAGATGGACAATTTCCATATATTTCTCAGTACATACCAGTGCCATTGACTAATTATTCAATCCACCTTTCCATTGATGTTCAATAAACAATAACTTTTTTTTGTTCCAGGTATGGACTGAATAATTTCCCACCAATGTACATTGAGGACCGTAAGTGACTTGTTATATCAACGACATATTCAACCCATCCGATAATACCTAATCGTCAAATATTATCACGAAAATGGGTATGGTGGGAGATTCGACAATTAATGATACGGTAATTGATAATTCATTGATATATTGTCTGAAAAGTACATTTCATCACCTATCACGTGATGTGATAGATATAACGTATCTTCAACTCGGATATCGAATCATATTACTTCACTAATCTGTTGTGGAGTTGTTGAAAAAACAATAGTGATTGAAATTTTCATTTTAATCTCATTTTATCCGGTGCTCGAATAATCTCTTTCCATCTCAGTGATATCTATATTGAATACCGAATTTGAAAACAGATTTTTGCAATACATTTTGGGCTCTTTCAACATTGAGTGTCCGTTCATCTGTCTATTCGTAGAATTGAGCAAAAATGCCAGTGCTCTTTGCAGGATATACATGAAATGGCAATGCCTTCCCAAACGTCAGATAGTTTTTCGATTGGAAGGGGTGGGATGGGCTTTGCTAGAATCAAGGAATTCAATTTTGGACACATTAGAATTAGTTGAATCCAATAAAAATAAATGAAGGTTGAAGAGAAAAAATAACGAAAGTACATTGGATATCTCACATCAATCACATATTGAAATACGTAATTGAAAAACAATCTATTCAAGTTTTTTTTCAAGTCTATCACATCTTGTAACAAATTACCATCTTCACCAAACAGTTTCAAGAAATCGTGACATGCATTGTTTTCTTTCCGCTGTGTGCAAAATGATACCTTAACATCAGAAATTTGGTGTTGCAGCTCTCAAAGTACACACACAAGTTAATGTATGTAATTTGCCTGAAAAATAAGAACACGCTCACGCTATACAATTTTCATGTGTAACAAGCTCCGTTTTGTTATTCAAAATCCAAAAAGGTAACGCTTCAAAGGTGTAAAACAAGACCGAAACCACATCACCTTTGGGTGGTCTCTCAATTATCAAGCCCACACCTATTTCGAATATATTATAAGATGTGAAAGATCCCAGAATCATTTAAGATAATTTTATGCGCTTTTCATTATTTGAGTCCCTAATTTGCATATGTTTTTTGTGGCAGCATTGTCTGATAGACATGTAATCTGGAAAGATTCTAGTTTATTTTTGCGGATGAGAATGTACGTATTGCCTTTTTTAGTGTACGCCATTCAAGTCGAGACGAATACAAAAGTATCTTCATCTTGAATTATTTTATGAGACTGTGAGATCAGAGTGACGCACTCTTGTGGAGTGAGCCGCTAAAATCTTTGAATATTCAGTGATTTCGAACAGTAGTACAGGGCGATTCAAACACCCTTAGAAACTCAATGCAATTCGTAGCAATTTTCCTGATTGATTTCATAAATTTTGAATACCGCTCCCCAACACATGAAGATGTCTTGGCGTCCATTCATGACGTCACTTCGATATAAGAGATGAAATATTTGCTTGATAATAGATAAATTAATGGGGTTTGGCTTCATTCGCTCAATTTTTGGGAGAATTTGATTATGTTCTCACATTCTGCTGAGAGAAAAACTGAACGCAAAAAACTCTCCCTCCATCAACGAATTGATTCAAGACACTTACTATTATTTGCTTTGGTTAACCTCCGTTCAATTATTGAAATTTTGTTATCACGAGCATTTCAAAAAGCCAAGAGATAGGAATTTCATTACTTACTGAACAAATAGAGAATGCGGTTTATTCTTCGTCTTTCACAATTGTTTGATGTTCGACAGGAATTTCATATTAGCTAGGAGAAATAATACGAAACAGTGATTTGTCAATTTGACAGAATGATACGGAAAAGACGACAGAGAACATCCCACATTGGTGAAGGTTCGTTGTTCGAGCAGCACCTAGCTTCGAAAGAAAAAATACGAACTCATTCCATCCGATATAAATTTATAGTACTATTGCAAAAGGGTAAGGTTTCTAACTTTATTTGTTCGTTGGTATGGAGTAATCTTCCGAAATACTGATCTGATCATGAAGATTATTTCACAAACAGAAAGCTACAGAAAGCTGATTAAATGGTTCGGTTCAACTTCTACACGCACGAAACTATTTATATATAATAAATACCCTAGGAAACTGTGACATGCAACGACAGAAGGATGAAAACCTTGTCTTTTCACAAAAAAAATTCACGGAAATTTTCAACGCTTGTGTGTTACTATTTAGTGCTCAGGAAGGAGGTCTTCTGGGATTGCAGACACTTGAAATATTCCATTCTAAAAACAGTTCGATTTCGATTTCGAAGGATAAAGAGAAAGTGTTAAAGAATATAATGCAAGAGACTTTTCTATGATATTTTGAAATTTAAATTTTCCTAAGGTGCAATGATTATTTGGAGTGCTTCAAAAAAGTCAGAAATGAACCTCATCGCATCCTTTATATCATAGAGGAAGGGGCACATGGAGATCCTATGCCAGATTCTATTTGGGACACTAGGTGTGTTAACAATTATCATAATAATTAGGATTTCGAAAGTTTAGATTCTGCTGAGATTGTAACATTTTTATAATACCACTATATTGATACTCCAAGTGTAAACGAATGTCTTTATTGAAGAATTCTTCACTGGAATGAACATGAGAGATTTCAGGTGTGATATCAATCAATATACGGGTTGATGCCTTTCTTTTACTTTTCGTAACTGTAATATAGGAATAGTAATCCACTATATAAGTGATTATATAAAGAAGGGAGATTTAACAATATTGTCAACTAAGTGGCAGTATTTAACTCATAATTGGAAAAAGACATTTCACGCGGTTGGAACGAAGGTAATGGAATGATGATATCAAAAGTAGGTATAGATTGGGCAACAAAAAGTTAGTGAAAGTTAACTAGTTAATGGTCTGTTTGGTTATGAAAATATCCTAATTTTCAAAATTGTCTTCATCATTCGTTTTTATCTTATGTTCTTTCGCAGTTCAAGCATTGAGAACCTTATCATTCATTAAAAGGTTGAAATGTACCATGAATAATTGAAGTGCTGAACCATGAGACGTGGCAGACTCATTCTCCAATATAACGGGGAAGAATTCTGAAGGGATAGATTTATGTCCTATTGTGAGATCGAACCCGCGACTTCTCGATCATGAGCTATAGTCGGGCTGTTCAAAAGATAGAATTCAAGGACGCGTGAACAGTGAATGTCTGCATAGCCACGCCTTCTAAATTGAAATAAATAAAGAACTGTTTACACTGTACTGTACTCATTTGTGCTTTGTATTTACGTGTGTTACATTAATTAAATAATATGGATGGAAACACTCTTTCACCTTCAAGAAAAAGAAAAAAAAATGACATTTAACTGGAGAGGAAAAAGGTGTGATAATAAACATCCCAAGAGTTGATGGGAGAACGACGCGGCGACGTTTTTGTTGAGTGGTGTAAATCGGACTTGTAACATTGGGGAGAGGAACATTCAAAGAGTGCGTGCCGTTCACGTGATCATTCTATCTTTTCAGCGGCTACACTATAGTTACAAACCACAAGCGCAAACTTACTCGCAATATAATGTATAATTCATCATATATTAATTTTTTTCACTGTAAATTTTTTCTGTTGGGAGTCAATCAATACCTGATATCATGGATGTGTATGTTCCTAAGCGTGGTGCATATCATATAGTTGCATCTCAATTCATTATTGGAAGTTGAAAATGCAAC
The DNA here is from genome assembly GCA_032362365.1 of Zygogramma bicolorata. Classification (NCBI taxonomy): domain Eukaryota; kingdom Metazoa; phylum Arthropoda; class Insecta; order Coleoptera; family Chrysomelidae; genus Zygogramma; species Zygogramma bicolorata. The sequence continues at coordinate 679,119 of JAVJAQ010001250.1, forward strand.
AAAAAATATCTTTTTCGACGTTTAATTGAAGTTGGTGAATAGCAGCGAAAATATTTCAAGAACTTCTTGTCCTAATTCACCGTGAAGATATTCAACTCATTTTTTTCTCTTCATTGCACGCTGCAGTTATGATATAATGGGGCGGATATATTGAATTCAAATTCATTTTTTTGTTTCGAATACATATTCACGCGGGAGGAAAACCCTGTGATGTTCAAAGAACACTGCGTGAATCAATGGGCAGGAGATACGAATTTACATTCACAATACATTTTTGAAGTTTGTATTCCTCAGGAAAAACCTCTATCGATAAAGAGTTCCAAAGTTCAGTTGTTCTATTAAAAAAGATCCCTGATTAAGAGAGGTTCGACAGGTCTCCAAGCTCACAACAAAGGGGTGGGAATTCTGCACTAGTCGGGTCATCCGTGAAGATACTGCCAAGGGTGAAACGATTGATGACAGTTCAGGAGAGCACCAACCGTGATGATATTTATAGAGGAGAGACAACTCTCCGACCATTCTACGATGCTCCAACGAAGTAATTGAGTGTGTGAGCGGAGAATCACCAACAAGACAGATTGCTTTTTTCTGAATAAAATCAAGAAGTTTCAATCAATGTTTTGGTGCCGAGCCTCACAAATGAGAACTACTTATATTCCAAGACAGGCAAGGCTGTTCCTGTGCCTTGTAGATCATCAGAAACTGAATAGAAGTGGAGTTTTTCTTCGCACGAAATAGAAATCAAAGCTTCTGTGAAGCACTTCACAACGATGAGAGATTATTACTGATCGTAACCTCTAGCATCGAGATACTTGACTTTTAAGAGTAGTTACTTCTGACATCTGAATATGGGATGAAGATAGATCGGCTTTCTTTGAGAAGAGACATGCCTGGGTTTTCCCAGCATCACATTCCGCTATGTTGATGTTACCCCATTCTATTATTTTCGACATATCATCATTAATACTATTGACACTGATGCCTCTCTATATTCTTGTTTCTCGTGCTGATATATTGTCTCTGAGAGAGCTCTTAGTATGAGGAGTAGTGTGTTTAGCAAAACTGTGCACTGAACGAGATGTTCTCCGGCAAATCATTGATTCAAAGCAGAAATAAAGGTGGCACCAGAACTGAACTCTGCGAAACAACTTCATTTATTGAGAGAATATCACACGATACTCCTTCAACAACCATGTATAGAGACCTTTCAGACAAAATTTTTTTCTATAATGCACACAATTGAGTAGGTAATCCATAATACTGAAATTTAATAAAGGAGACCTCGATGCCAAAACGATCAAACTTTTGTGAAATGATGATTGCCAACGTTTCCTCGAATGCTGCCTATGTGAAACATACGCTAATAAGTCACTGGTCGATCTTTGATAGCGAAATCCGCATTGTCGATCATTAATTATTCGTGATTTCTCCAGATATCAGACGCTATTACGTCTTTTATCATGGTTGGCTCATTAGTTCGAAATGACATGGATTACTATTTTTGTCAAGTTCGGTTTCTTCCTTTTTCTATTATTTGTGTATTGTCTATTTTGGCAATTTGTGTTACTCCAGAATGCCTACCCAATTGAAAATCATATAATATAATGGGTGGAGTCCACCATCAATTCGAGTTCTAATAAAGTGCTTCGACGTCTAGAAAAATTGTCGAGCCTTCGAACCAGAATCCCGTTCATTTGTGCCGAGCGCCTGATGGAAGTTCGTCCTAACGAAGTTAGAGCACTAATTAATGAGTCATTCTATTGACTTTTTCTTCTCGTCACCGGCGGATTCGAATCTCGGTAATTAATTAGTTTTTCAAGCCGCATTTCCGGTTTGAATTCAGTGGCTGCAATTCCGAGTTGCCGCATACTTGATGAGATTTTGACGCAGTTGATGGAAGTTTGGAACTCTGGTTGCAGCTATCATTTTCTGTATCAGGGGTTCGGATGCTTGTTGTGAAATGTGAATTCGATATAATCCAAAAAAAATGTATCTTTTTTTGAGGGAATTTTTTCGATAGAGGGAAAATTGATGGAGAATGAATCCTTTGAAATGAATGTTTTCTACATGTCGTTGTTTATACATTTATATGTACAAATGAAACTCATCCTAGGCAGATAAACATAACAGGAAATATGACACACCTTTTGGATTTTATTGGATCAGATTTCTGATTTCGAATCAACAGTATAACACAGTTTCTTTCAGTGAGAAAACATGATCCGTAGGTAATAAAATGGGTCCGAAATGGGGTTTCCGTTTTTCATCTGATGCTCCTCTGCCAACGTCAACCCATCATAAGCAGAAACCTGTGCTAGTTGAGAATAGAGGTCTTCTTTTATAACGTGTGATTCCTAGCATAATAGCGAATAAGAAGTGAAAGTCTCTCCAAGTCTGGTCTGCCATTTGAGATTATGGCCACGCTGAACTTCGATTGACTCCAAATAATCGTGGCAACTCACTACACCTACTATCCATCTCCTTCTCCATATTGACTATATAACATCTTCATCGTATAACTTTTTCAGCGGTTCTTCCTGGAAAGTACGTAAAATACGGTTTTTAGTTTAGCTGTTACTTGCGTTTTATATCAGTTCCTTTTATTAGTGGTGAATTCACAACCAAATTCAGCTATTTTTCCTTATTTTTATGTTTCCAATAGTTCCTTGATTTCCCCATTTCTCTCAGGCAGTATGCATTCTTCCATGATACATATTGCGTATTGATAAAATAATGAATTCAAACAAAAATTCCCCTCTGACATATTACGTTTAGTCAATCTAGAATATAATTCTGTTCAAAACATTCAGAATTCATGAAGCACAAACATAAAAACTAATTGGTACCCACAGTACACACTAGCATTTCAGTTGAAACAAAAATGTTTTGGTATTATATACTTCCAATATATGAATAACTATATGTAGTTGGAGTAATGTATACTTGCAGTTTATGAATAGGAACAAATGCGGTTCACCAACTCTCCAGTGAGTTTATGGTCAATTTTTTAGTGCTAATTTCTAAATACAACTCGAAATTGAAAAAAAAAAGGTTGAACGTGGATGAATAAAGAAGTTTGTACAACGAGAATGGGTATAGTGGCCATATCGCACGAGGACGAAGGCGATGTGGCAAATATTCATTCGAATTATACACTTGATTTTTTCTTCGACCAGGTAAATACTTCAGAACTCTCTCTCAAGTATCATATTGATAATCAATTTAAAATAAAGTATTGATAGATAAGATAAGATAGAGTATTCTTTCGATATTTATAAAAAATTCAAAGAAAAGAAACTTCATTAAATTCAATATTCAATTCTTGCCGACTACAACCTCCAGAAATTTCCGGAATTAATAGTACCTGAAAGTAATGATATTTCAATCGTTGAGAGAAAGTACAAAAAAATTCAGTTTTGGTGACACTCGATCCAACAAATATGAAGTGGATCGTCTCAAAGGGCATACGCCTAATGAATGAGGCCATTTGAACTGTATAAATTCAGTTAATTATTGATGAAGTGTCGTTAATAGATTCATCACTAGAATCAATCATTTTTGTAAATCAATTCGTTACAGAAAACACCGATACACTGATTATTACAATGAAATTGATGACAGATTAACAGTTACCAAGTTTCAGATTTCGCAAAGGAGGCCGTAATTTTGAAGATGAAATGTTATATATACCCGAGTTTAGACCTGAATACGACGGGAAAATAGAGAAATTACAATATCAATGTTACCATACATTTTCGCTGTTACAGCTCATCCAATCCATCTTGGCACAGAACTAATAACGTATATGCTCAGCAATCTCTGTGGAGTATACTAAACTATAAAAACACCTATTATATGTATTCACTGTGTTGAAATTTATTCCTAAACGGTGTTTTTTCTTTTGTCATGGTCTACACTACCAGAGTGCAACTGGAAAAGTATGTGAGTTTCTGCCAAGATGGATTGGTTAAGCTGTAATTTTTGTTTCTTTTGAAGGTGATTTGCTTGAATCATTGATTTTTGGAAATGTTTCCTTTAAAATCATTCATAATTTGGTAGAGAGATCAGAATGAAATTGTGACGTTTCTGAAAGTTTTTCCCTGGTAACCAAATATTTTGTTCTCTGTGATTGTTGGAATTCATATCCTACCTTGTGTGAATATGAAATCATTACGATTCAGTTGACTGGAATCGCCTACTAATCCGTTCAGTAAACTATGTATAAATGAGCATTTCAATGAGTGGAAGTAGAAAAAAAATACACATTTTTTTCTACAAACACCATTAAAAGTCCAAATTAACGCATATCTATTCTACATTAATTAATTGATAAAAGAATAGCCTCGAGATTGTCAGTTTTGAATACAATTTCATCTGATCTATTCATGAAACAAGTTGCCAAGGTAATCAAAAACAGAATTTGTTGATTTGTCTTTGTTGACAATTAACGTCAATAAATCACGACTTATTATTTCTCGTTTCTTCGTTCCTCGATGGAAAGTGACCCAGAAAATGAATTTTTACCGCCGGAAATTGAAGAAGCTGCCAATAAAGCTGCTTTTGAATTATTGCCTAGTAAGTCAAAGCGATAGTACGAGTTTTCATACGATCGTTTCTTGAAATGGTATGATCAGAAAAATGTCAGTGGCATACTTTGAAAAAAATATCCAAAATATGGAAATCGTCAACGCTTTGGTCGAATTACTCTATGTTGAAGTCGATGGTGGACATAAGTACTCATGACATAAGCAGTTACTACAAGCTTGTGGCTTTTTTGAAGCGAAAGGATATCGACAAAATCACTTTTAGCACTAGTACTGGAAATGATTTACTTTTAACACCAGTGTCATAAAATGGCCTTTTAGACACTGACAGCATGCGTCAAAAATTATACTTTTACTGACGTTTGTGGAAAAATATATTCTTCTATCTGGGTTCCTATCTATTTATCACAACCTCTCTTCTGTTCGAATTTATATATTCAATACAAATAAGAATGAAAGTGTTCAAAATTGCATTCCACGAAGAAATATACTGATGAAATGGGTCTCATTGATTTGTTATTCTACATGCTTCCCAAACCTAAAAAAAATAGTGTGCGCAATAATACGTCCCAAAAAAAAAGGTTTTTTTTGACACAAGGACTTTCAGGACTCGCCTACTCGTTTAAGAAACAGTATTTTCCCTACTTGTTACTTAAATTACGGTATTGCGAATTTTACAAAAGAGACGCCGCAAACATCTCCTTCAACACTTATACCTAGATAATTCACAATTTATCCTCGGAAAAAATGTAAAACGAATTCGAATAGACACCGTTTTTGCATCATCCCTCCCAGGCGGGTCGTAGCAATGTTTCGACAAATGTTCCGTTCCCATCTAATACATACGATTTTCGGATCCTGTCTCAGCAGAAAATCGGCTTCCACCGTCTCCCGCATTACCATACCCAATTTAAGCGAAAATAACCTGAAGGCGCACAAAACGAACATAAAGGTAGCCGGATGGTCGGTCATAAATTAGACTCGAGTCTGTTATTACGACTTTTTCAGCAAATTCAAAGCCACCGGTTCTGTACCCTCGTCAGGGGCGGACTGGGTTGGGGCTCGGGGCGGGGCCGTTGGCAAATTGCACAGGAAATTGTGCGTAAATATTCGGGATTTCTATAGGTGAACACAGGAAAAAACAAACCATTCTATTGGTAAGCATTTTCTATGAATAGCAGGCGTGTTTCCGATCAAGATGAAATTCCGTTAAATTATGTTACAATTCTTTTGTGTATTCAAAAACTCGATCTCTATAGTATGCGAATTTTCATTCCATGCAAAATCTCCCAATGGTGAAAAAATGTCGTCAAAATAATATGCTCATTCATGAGGGCACGTCCAACGATATCCCAATTTGAATATTGAAACCAAAAAAGAATGTTCACTTATTTTATACAGCAACTAAAAAAAAAGGTGTGCAAAACTTATTTCGATACGTCAATTTGTTTCCGAAATATGGAATTGTAAACATAGGGGCACGACGCAAGTTTCCTCAGGCTAGCGCTCGCTGCAAATGACGTCATAAGTCAACACTCTAATCAAAATAAGAAAAAGTCGTGCGTTGTGCCAAAATGTAAAAGCAAAACCAACAATGATCCGGAAAAGTTGTTTTTTGTGGTTCCAATAGAAGTCCGAATGCGAAGGGAAAGGATAAAGGCCATGAAGAGGTTGTATCAATTTGGAACTGAAAGCTCCAACTCAATATGTTTGCAACAAATAAATTCATTCATCAAGAAGAGAAAATAGGTAATCAAAACATCACTATTTATCCATTGAACAGAACTAGAAGGTTTGGCAAGCTTGCGCTGAGACTTTGTGGTACGTAGGTGTTTTGTATAAAAAATAATTAGTTCAATTACATTTAATTTCCGTAATAGTTCTCAGGCGACCAACAGTTAGCTAACCTCCCACTGTTTAAATTTTACTCTTCGCATTTCTGCAGCAACAAAATCACAATTTTTTTCTGAAATAGTGTGCTACCAAAACACCTTCTATTTCAGGCAGATTATCTTATTGCTATTTTTCATATCTATGCTTTCAAATATACAATATTAAAGCAACAGTATTTTGATGCAAAAAAGAACCAAACAAAATACGAGTCACTAATGAATCCAATAGCACATAGTACGTTATAACAACTGCAGATGGATAGGTTGCCTAGTAATCGGGTGGAGAGAGTGTTGACCTATGACGAAACACAGAGGCTGTGCGATCGTGCGAGTGATTGAATGTGTTCTAGAGTATTAGATGTATGTAAAATTCGAATTTATTGTTGGTCTTTGCGAATAAAATGAAGACTCGTCTATTTGTAAAATATTGACTTTACTGTGACATAGTTTCAAGCGATTTTGCAAACCTATTAATATTCTTCATTGCAGACTGATTTCATTTTCCTTTCTCAAAAAAATCCTATCTTCCACCAACTCTTTGGGGGAAAGCAGAAGTCTGTTCTTCTATACTTGTATGTTCATCGAAATTGTTTCTCATTTAATTTCAACAGAAAAACTTAAAACGAACTTGATGTCTGAGACATATTTGAAGCAGTTACATATTGGGATGTGCTCTTGGTAGGATCATTTTCTGATCGTGGTCATATGGTCGCCTGAAGTAAAAACCTCCATTGAAGGGGAAGCTAATTCACTCCAGTTACGTCACACAAATTTACGAATGATATTGTTTAGATAGCGTTTGAGTTTCAAATTGCATTTATGCTTACAAAGCACAGTATAATATCGATAGCAACACTATATTAGCCAAAGAAATGGCCAGGACGTGCTGAAACGCACATGAATTTGTTATGTTCCTATAATAATGCATACGCTTCATGGCAATTTTTCTGTTCTTGAACATTCTGATTTCACAATTGGTTATCCCATTGGATATTTTGAAACTGTCAATGATTATAATTCTTAGGGATTCGAGAAGTTACCGTTAAATATGCTCCATTTCTAAACGATACGTTCAGGTATATTCAATGTTTGGAGCCTTTTAATGGTATGAATAAGTCTTCCATTTATCTGTATACCAAATGTTATATCATTGACTGACTCAATCGGGCTCTTAGAGCAATTTCTGACAAAAGAAGACCATAAATAAATCTTCTTTTTTGTCTAAATTCTTCACGGATAATAGAAAAAAAAATCGAAATCTATACTTTGTTGAAGAGGATAATTATTGTCCCCTTTGTCTTCCCTCGAATTTGTCTCTGGAACCAGTTGATTTCTTTGGTTTGAAAAAAAAATTAAATTTGTTTTGTGCAGTGGTATTTTGAAAACAATACATCATGCAGTTTTATATTTTTGGAATTTTGAATACTATTGAAAGTCGAAACGAATATTATATATTCATAATGAATCAGCAACTTTTCTTATGGTAGATCGAAACTATTTTTTGATAAAATACGTATTTCTTGAAAATATGCCAATGTCTCTTTGTTAATTCTCATTCAATCGAATATATACCTCATAGTTCAGAGCTATGCAATGAAAACCAGACTACAAAATATATACCTACCTTAAGCTTATTTAACTCATATGGATCTATTAGACTTTCTGAGAATGATTCTCTTGTCAAAACGAAGTGAATATAATTCCAGAATCTCGAATCTGGGAAAATACTACAATTGTTAGGAATTCGCACGAAACAGTATCTTTATTGAATAAAAAAAACATTTTGTGGTGGGGGGAAATTTTGAAGAAGGGATTCTTGTCTTTTTCTTCCCCAAGTTCATTTTCAATATATATTTCCTTCCTTGAACATTCCTATGAGTGCTCCTAGAAAGCAGAAACTTTTGTGGACAGAGGACGGCTGATATTCCTGAGTGCCGTAGTATTCTAGGGCGTCTCACTGCTTTTACGGTAATGCATTTGGTATTTGAATTGTAGAAAAACCCAAAAAATCTACAGTCCTGCCAGATCGGTTCGTGTATTCCATCTAGAGGCCTCTGAGTATCTATGTTTCCTATGGCATGAATCATTAAAGAATTTTTTTATAGCGTGACCGTGTGTTAAACGGTCTTGTACAAGAACCTGTGACATCATCAGTTGAAGATTGTATCCAGAGTACCAGCATATGTCTTCCTGAATGCTGGTTGTTAAACATATTTGGGTGGAGCATGAAAATACAATCTCCTATCATAGTTCTTGAGGTAACATACGAATTTCCAGAAACCTTCAACTATACAATTACTCTCAAGTGATACACAATATTAATGGCAAAAATTCTTCTTACTTGTACATTTCTTTAATATTCATTGTTTCCAGTCCAACACTGAACTCTGGCCTTCCTCATTCTGCAGAGCATACAAAAGTTGGCGCTGAATGTCCGATCGAACTAGGACAGGATGTCACATAATCATTAATCGGATTACTCCGCTAAACTGTCAAACATGTTGTTGAACACTCCGACTGAAGGATTCGGGTGGATACCTACTTCGAAATCTTGTTCGGGTTCGAGTATTCTTATTATTTGTGGGTATGAGAAATTGAAAACTGAAAAAGATGGTTCATCAGCTTTGCTGAATTATTGCGAGACCAATTTAGTGATAAAATGGTTCATATCAGTAGTTATTTATTTTGGTGTTTGAGGATTTTCAAGTGGATTACTAGCATAGGGTTCTTTCTATATAACTTGCAATTTCATTTCAATTATTTACAAATAATCCAGTAAGTGATAAGTCGGTGAAAAATGGTCTGGTCTGGGTTGCAATATTCGAAATTTCAGTATAACATTTTTCTGGAGTAGAACTTCTGTTACTTTTTTTTTACTCATTTGAGAGTGAAACCTAACACCTCAATCTAGATAGATATAACTTCAATATGTTCATATCTACTGGAGGAATAATATGCTTTTCTATTGCCTCTAGAGAATTGTTTTATATTGAAGTCTAAACTTGACTAATTTATGATTTTTATCTCACCAACATCTCACAGTTCTATTTAATGTTAAGGAGCACTTCACGGCTCAAATTCAGGGACGTTTCTCATTGTCCAACTTATTTAACGATGTATTGATCTACCTACAACTATTGTTGTTGATTGTCGACATGAAATACTACAAATCTTCGTTAGCATTCAACTTTGATCTATCACGAAACGATCTGAACAAAATTCCCCTGACATATAGAAGTGATCGATGAGCAGCAGCTTGAATTTCGTTCCTCATGTGAACATTATTCGTAAACCTACTGGGATTCTGTACTGATGATGTACTCCATTCTTTTCAACCTATCAGAATGGATCTAATCATTGCCCACTCTTTCATTCTCGCTCTGTAGGTTTTTGTACAGCCTCAATTATCAAGTAACAACTTACAATTATAGCAAATTTAGATGCTGATTGGTGGGAAATATTTCATTCAGATTTGCTATGACTCTTAATTGTTACTTCATAATTGATGCTGCATGAATCCAGCTGACCATGTTCCTTTTGCTGTCATATATTTCATTTTCTGCTGTCACTGATTCAGCCTTGTGTTTTTTGATCTATCTGTTATTTTCAGGACATATTTTCCATGCGTTGAGAGTGAAACAAGAAATTCATACAAGTTTCATCCTAATTGATATTATTATGGCCGCTATCTATTCTTTTCATTAACGCAATTGTTGTTTCGCTAGTTTTTGTTATTGATAACACAGTTCTGTGACAATAACGTTTTGTTGAAATGGACAAATCAGAGCTATTGGTTTTATCACGTATCTGTGCCCATTTCCACCCTGTATCCCGAACAACCAGCATATGGCAAAACCGACGGGAAACACAAATTCATGCATTCCTATAAATAGAAAGGCATCTCAACAAAAATCCAACCAATTGAAATTCAACTCGAATTCATCGCCTTTCTGAAGAAACACGAGCAAAAACTATTCAGAGAAAAACCTGATTCATGCCTTATGGCCTTATACTCTTACCCAGCCCCGAGTTCTTCACCTGATTAAAAGTTCAGATGAGCTTATGCCATTTTTTTATGTTCGAATAAAGAAGTCGAACAAAGCATCATTTCAGGTTCGTTTCAGCACTACCAAATACGGAGGGCTATAAAGGAGTACAAGTCGTACATCTCGAAGACCAGTCGGAGTCTAATTATTATACAATTAGGATTAGGATCATTTACACCATTTTTTCCATTGCGTCACTCCGAAGGATATTCAATTAATGGTACTCTTTTTGGATGGATTGGTTGGTTAATGATATCTATTATTCGGCAAGGAAAGGTGTGTGCTGTGTTTGGACAACAATGGTTGCGTTTTTGGGATAGTCTGCCAATCTGTGCCAGTTGTGTGTGAGATCCACTATCAACAATACAAATATTTCGAAATTCTGTCTGAGCTGAGTTGGTCGCTAATGAACGTTGATTTGGCATTATGGTGTTGCGATAAACTGATCGTATATTGTGATCTATTTATGGATAGAAGTTTTTTACGTTAACAATAAAGAAATGAAAATGTAATTGAGATACGCTTGATATGCTTCTAATTCATAACATAGGACCGTTCTGAGATCCTTCGCAAGGTATCGAACCCAATGACAATGGATGAATCATTCATTATCCAGGATTCTTTCATTGAAGATAACACAGTGTTATTTTTCCTTGGTGTTATTTCGGAGGTACCGAAATAATATAGTTCTGCTTACTTTAAAATCGATTTAATCTCAGTGGGGTGAAATTTGGAATGATAGACAGTCTCAAACATACCATGTTGAGAACAATTTTTAAGCTTTTCCTTGCCCATAATTTCTCTTTTTGGGCAATGCTCAATTCGAAACTTCGTTGAAAAATAATCAAAACAGAACAATAATGGTGACATTGATAATATTCCATCATTTCGACTTGAGATCGACTGATTTAAAACATAATAAGAACATTGACAAATTTGTTCGAAGTCTCAAACCTTCGATGCAATAGTAAATCGTGACAGTTTTTCATCGTGTCAAAGTCATTTTTCGAAATAGAGGTTGCCAACCCGGTGAAATTATCACATATCTCTATCATGAAATGGTGGGTATTTTCTGTATTCCAAATAATGAAAAGAAGTTCACATAAATATAAACATATTTGGAAAAAATTTTTGTCCTCCATTGGTATGTAAATGGCTTTTTCGTGTCTGGCACAGTATTTCAGTTGAAAGTTATTTTTGTTATAGTTCAAAAACATCAACATTTATGAATGTAAAGAAAAACGTATCTCGTATCTTGTACGATTCTCACTAAAAAATAGGTTTACAAAACCGCGACAGACTTTTCGATATTGTATAGCGAGACAATTGTCGCGGTTTTGTAACCCATTGTTAATGAGAATCTTACAGGTGATTGTAGGTACTACTTTATAGATTTTCATCCAGTATCGGTCAGTTCAATCAAATCCATAATGAATAACTGAAATTTAATCCTGATAAAATTAGTGGAGGAGCAAACATTTGTCACAATTGTGCTAAAAATTAACACAGCAACTCTTGTAGTTTTAACAAAGTAGGAGTGGTTGAGAAATAAGGACAAAGTTATTATTAATAAAATTGAATCGTCAATTTGTTTTCTGATCTTATACCTTTCTCTCTATATGGGAGTGATATCAATATTTTTTACATGAATAATCCTAAATCAATTAATTGAAAGAATTTCTTCGTCAATATCCCTTTCAATATTGACACATACAACAATGTTATGGGTAAGATAATTAATAGCAGCACAGATTTTGCCTCAAATAACACAAATACGGAAGAAAACAAAACAGGATTCTATAGACGATAACAATTATTGTAAATAAATCCTGCATACAGGGAAAACTGTAATCTCTACAATAGGGATGAAATGAATAAAATTAAGTTACAGTTCAAAATACAGATCCATCCATTTTACATCCCATAAACACGAAAAGTTTGTCACAAAAATTTGTAGTACAAGATTTTTGTTTCAACTCCATTCACTCCAAGGATACTTTCGGATACTTTTGGTCTGAATTTCCCCCAATGATTATCAGCCAACATTTCTTTTATTGTTTTTTTCACTCCCACTAGCTCAAACCGCCCATTGCGTATTTGACAGCTGACAGGTAATGGCTCATTTAGAATACACGTGTATGGGATATGTAACATTCGACCTGATAAATTTGATCTCATGACTACATCTGATGGCTTGAAAATCAAATTGAGCAAAATTTTCGTATTTCAAAGACATTTATTGTTACACAGTTTGTGATTGGTACTGTATAGAGTTATATCCACGAGGCAATCATGGAAAATGAGGGATAACGAAAAAATTTGTGCTACACCAGCAGAAACCACCACACAAGCATGATGGGAGTAGGATAGGTACAGTACGCAGCTCGAGGATAAGGCTAGTTACGTGTACTCCCGAATTACCGAACTCGGCTATGCCTCGTGCTCACAATTTTCTCCCACTTATCATCCCCCTCCTCACGTAAGGAAACATTTCGACCCAGCTACTCGATACACCCGTCAAGAATTCCTAAAATACTTTCTGATATCAACACGCCATCCCTTCGTTCATAACTAACATTTCTTTGACTTCGGCGACTGACTTAATTAAATGATTAACTGGAATCCTTGCAATACCGACTCGGATTATATAATTACTTAAAGTAAAACAAGAGGTACTGGATACGATATTACAATAGGAGTAAAATGCTATTCGGATATCTTAATTAGAATCTCGACTTTCTGAATAGTGTTTTACGGCCTGCGGCCTAGACGTTCGATGTTGATGGTATCTGGAGAATGCTATTTATTGTACGGACACAAGAAAGGATTAACTTCGGTATTTTTGTAATATTGAAAGAAATGTGTCTGAGCCCACGACGTTTATGGAGAATTCATCGTGATGAAACGGAGTCTGGCATTCACGAGATGAAGTTATGTTGGATCCAAAGCGTATCCGAGGAAATATATGAGGGGAAATTATCTTCACAAGGTCAGAGCTGAATTTTCAATGACTGACAGAAAATTTATAACTCATGCAAGATTTCTTCGACTTAATTGAAAGTATATCAGGAATAATAGTGATCATTCGATTTAGTATTGAAAAATTCAGGGAATTATTTGAGAGAATATTCTGCTGAGAACGAAGGCAGAGATTGACTTGAGGAAATTGCCACAAAACTTATAGCCTATAGTATCTTGCTAAAACCTTTTTGATTTTCGGTACCTAGAATACAAAAAAAAACTCGTTAGTTAACGTTCGCACATGTCTCCACAGAAAAAGGAATCTTCTAACGATACTTTTTGATGTGCCTCAAAAAAAACTTTTTCGCCAAGATTACTAATTATTGTTTCGATCGACATGCTGTATATTTGTGAATTTTTTACATGTCATCATAAAACTGATTTATCATCAAATGATAATTGAACATGATGATCAATCAATCGTCAAGTTCACTGTTGATAACAAAGTGATTGAGAAAATTCATTGTAATTAGTTTTGGCAGGGAACCTTAGACTGTTATATACTTATTATAATATATATTTGTTTATATATATATATATATATATATATATATATAATCTGACAATTCAAGAGTGACCTAAAGGAGGAGGGCTGCAAAGTTGTAAAAATAAACGTCATCTCGACATTCTCGAGGGTGGCTAATTTTCTATTTATTTTGAAGGGAGTTATTCAAGAATTGCAAGAAATATATAATCTAACGATTTCCACAAGCCGAAATAATGAAAATTCATCGATGAAGTTTAATGCGTGCAGCTACGTGATGCCTATATTCCCCTCTCCACGTTTCCATGTCTCTCTCACTCTTTCTCTATTTATTGCTCTCTCACTCCGTCCCCACCTGTTGCCATGATGCCATGACAGTTGATTACACAGACTCGTTGGTGGCATGATACTGTTTACAATGAATATCCAACGTTTAAAATTTCAATAATTCAATGGCTTATAATTATTTTCTTATGAATACAAATATTATACTAAAAAAAAACATAATACACTTTTTTTATTTGCATGCTTTTTCCTGAGATTTTCAATAACTCAAGTTCAATGATTTGAGAAAAAAAAAATTGGCAGAATAGGCTAATCCCTCCAGATAATCGTCAGATTAAGAGACTACAACGTCTACGACGTAAAGATGAACCATATATATCTTAATCTGACGTGCTTGTGTATTTCAAAATGATGATTTTTTTTTCACATTCCAATAACGGCTGCGGGTGTGCGTCACATCCAAACCGTCAGATTATTATATAAGAGCTTTTTTAAGGTTCACCTAACATCCCCTCAGAAAATCTGACGCACTCGGGAATTTTTTTTTATTTTCAACCCCTACTTACGACCACCCCCACCATGAAAACAATCAGGTTAACATACGTAAATTTTCAAAAATATGTAGGACATAGATGATATTGACGCGCTCGAGTATGTCCATGCAACAGTTTTTTTTACATTTTTGAAAGTCTATAGCCGCTTCCCCCACCGATGAAAAAGGTATACATTATATAAATTTTTTTAATTTTTATCATCTAAGATTCGCAACCCAATGGGTCTTTATGACGCTTGAGTAAATTCCGATTTAGCATCGTGGGCTCTCCCACTATTTGGTTTAGCTTCAAAATCTATCACTGCTGTCAGGTCTATAGTGCAAACGATATTCTCAATTGAGACATTTTGTATTGAGTTATCTTATTTTATGGATTGCTTGAAACTTCATGCAGTGATAATCTCTGATAGTGGTCATTCTTTTTTTCATTGTTTCTTCCATGAACATAATATTGAATAATTTTCCTGATTAGTTTCGAGTTAAATATGCTAAATTAGACACCTCAGTCTTTTTAATGAAACAAATGGATGTAGTTTCTGGATGAACATAAAATAGTTGTTTTATAAATGCAAAAAAATATATGAATGTTACTGATACTTTCTGTCGTTGATATCTATTTGTTGCTCAAGAGAAATATTGCAAGCTTTGGGATAGATGATGAGGATGGGATTGGTTTTCTACGAGTTGAAAAAAGCTTAGATTGCAGTACCGATAGATCTCTAAGGAACACTATAACCTAAGCCTGATGCTAACTGATAACCTTTCGGCAACTCCATAAATAAATCGATTTAACAGTTAGAAGAAAAAACATTGATGATGTTGCGAAACCTTTATGAAGACTTATTATTCAATTTTATCCTTAAACTCTCTTTTATGAAGTAGGAAGGTACCTAACAAAAAAAAAATGCTTATCTCTTCTTCAATAAAATACCCCACATCCACGAAAGACAGTATCGTTAATTAACCATGAACATATCAATAAATATTAATCCTCTTTCCAACGCCGGAACACGGAAAATGGAAAAACACTAACCGACGTAATGGAGATATAAAATATAACAAATTACACTCATCGAGTAACTCCGAAAAAGGGTGCGCTACATCCCTATTAACTCTACCGCTCGGCGTCATACAGATCTTATCGTAATATAACAAATGAAGGCTGGCTTCAATTAATTATTCGTCATGCCTTTTCGGTAATCGGTGACATGGCATCGCAGCGAGCTATGACACGAAGATTACAAAACGCGGTTTGGAATTTTTGCACAGGAGAAATCCCCCCCAAATACCGAATTGTATTTAAATTCCGGTGTAATCTTAACTGCGTTAAGCTAACCTGATATAATATATGCACCCCGCGTTCCTTTATAAATTATTCAAAATGGCTACGGATATACAAGTAACCGGGTCTATATAATTCAACTGCAGCACCGGACTGGCATTGGATAATCCATGCTTTAGAATTGGGAAAAGTGCAGCACATTAATGTATGCTGAGTTTGGTGATTGCAGTGTATTTCACTTCTCCACATCATCATCAAAAATTCCAGCACGGTTTCAATTCGAAATAATTCAAGTGTCAACTCTCAGTTAGAAAATAGTCGAATTCATTGAGGCTCCCAAACCGTTAGGATGTCCACGACTTAACAAACTTCGTGTTGCTTATCTGTTCCTATTTGGGTCTTGAATATTTCTAGTTATTGACGATATTATTCTCGGAATCTCTGGGTGTTGATGGCGTGAAGGAACCCCCCCAATTCGGTAAATACAATGGGTAGTAAAGGGTACAAACTGAAGTAAAACTATAGTGTAGCCGCTGAAAAGATAGAATGATCACGTTATTGAATTAACGCAACACACGTAAATACAAAGCACAAATGAGTACAGTGTAAACAGTTCTTCATTTATGTCAGTTTAGAAGACGTGGCATCGTACGCCGCGCAGGCTATATAGGTATAGATGCAGGCATTCACTGTTCAAGTGTCCGTGAATTCTATCTTTTGAACGGCCCGACTATAGTACTGTCAGCCGCTATTTTATTGGGATCACATTAAGATTCGAGTTAAGAGACAAATGATAGAGAAAAGTATCATTGTGCCCTGGACTAATGTCTAATTTTAGTATCGACCCTTATCTTTTCATTTGCTCTTTTCTTATCACCATTCTTCTCATAATCACATCATTTAGGGGCACTAAACTATTGATGTCTTTTGATTAATAGTATACGCAATTATGAGTCCATATCGTGGATATCAAATGACTGAATATATCGGAATGAATCAGAAGCTAGTTTCACGAATTGATATCCATTCTCTATTGACAACATTCTCTTGATACTGCAATTGCAAATTCTCAGTTTTTTTCGACATGATCTCTATAAACGCTCAGGTCAATCATTCGAAATTTGTTGAACAGATATATGAAAGATTTATTCATATTATTAGACTCACTGAAATGCTCAAATCGCTTCAATATTTCGTTCTGATATATAACAAATCAATGGGGATCTCCATACCTGTTAATTATGAACAGCTGACAATTTCAAAATCATATGTCAGTAATAAAAACCAATTTTAACAAAAGTTTCATTAGGCGTTATGGTGTCTGCTAGTATTATTTTGAAGTTCAAATGCTTTTGAGCACGTTCTGTCCATATTTGGTTCTCCTTTCTTTTTTTGATTTCGTTCAACTAGGAACCCTATGTTTGGGAATCATGATTCAAATTTGGAACTCAGATATTGAAGGCAAGCCCTCCCCAACCATTTAATATTCACAGACAAAACACATATAAGACAATATTCATGAACTAAGAGTACGAAAAACAGAAAATGACCAACAAAGTCAATAATAATGGAAAATAAATGAAATATGGAATATTTGCAATACTTCCATCAAAATTAAGAAATCAATAAACCAAATTTTCAATAAAATATCTACGAATCATCGTCATCATATCTTATATAATATATCATATAGATGAAAAATGTTTACCTGAATAAATTGGGGGGTGATTATCAACGAGTTCTTACATGAATTGGAAGCAGCTTCATCAACATTGATATAACTCTAAAGGCTGGTACTTTACGGCCCGAATAAAAGCCAGTAGATGATAGATGATTAGACTGTGACACTTTCGCAAACGAAAGTAAATTTTCCATTTTCAGCATCGATCATTTTAATCGAGCGTTAATCAGTTCGTGAATTACCAGCCCTAAAAATAATAATAATCACTCTATTTTTTGTTATATTTCCAGATTATGTCTAACGGCTGTGTGAATAAACAATATTGAAAAATAGCTGTTTGGTGATTTCTATCTATTTTGTTGAAAAACAAAACTGTTGATTTATTATTTTTATTGCGATCCTCTGTTGTAATCTATCTGCTGAAAGCCTTATTAATACCTTCCACTTTTTTTTTAAACGTCTTTCCAATACCGTAAAAGTATAGAATCTGATCACATTCGAATTCCTGGTGTTGTATATACGGGTCAATTTGCACAACGCTGGAAAAACCTCCTCAGTCCGGTCCTGCATCCTGAAAACGTTGAAATAATTCCATTGCAATCATTCCCGATCAGTCTCAACAATGAAATATCAGGTTTGGTCTCAGTTAACAAGTTAATTAGTATTTCCTTATCCATATTTTGCATTACAAACATTCGCTATCGGTTGTTTATAGATGGCAAATTATTTATTAAGTAGATGGGGAAATTGCATCGGTAATTGGCATCTATTATATGCGCTCTGATAATAGGTAAAGCATCTGTTCGGGAAAAATGATGGTAACTCCGT
This sequence comes from Zygogramma bicolorata, assembly GCA_032362365.1. Lineage (NCBI taxonomy): Eukaryota > Metazoa > Arthropoda > Insecta > Coleoptera > Chrysomelidae > Zygogramma > Zygogramma bicolorata. The sequence continues at coordinate 697,735 of JAVJAQ010001250.1, forward strand.
ATGAATTTCAATCAAATAGGTGTGTATGAATGCATGGTGCATCTGGATCCACAATGACTGTTTCCCTAATTGGATTGGCATCAATAATGTGACTGATACTTGTCTGAATATGTAGGGAAATTAATATATAGAGTGGTACCATGCGTAAATACATACATCCGTCCATTCGAAAACTTGGTCAGAATTCATTTGTTATCGTTCTTTATTGTATTGTATTTTTATTATACATTATTGATGGAATCAGTTAATAATAATCAATTCATTTTTCGAACAGTCTGTTCAGGCCAGTCTCAAATTACCTACACAGTAGGTTTCGGCTGGCACCTGCCCGAAAACAACTACTCCCCTGGCTAATACCACGAAGGGCATTGAATTATATCCGACCGGTGCCAGTGCAGGTTTCTTCACAGAAGAAAATCCTGCATTTGCTTTCGTCGATACAAATGAAGGAATTGATTTTCAATTATGGGGACGGACACACTTGCAGACCGGTTTCGGGCTATTTGGCCACTCGTCAGTGCAAGGCAGTGCCATCATCAACATATAGTCGATGACTTCCCATAATTGAAAATCAAAATCCTTCGGAGGATCAAGCCCCGACCAAAGATGATGCGAACAACGGAGTTATTGCGCCATCTACCAATGCCCTTCGTGGTATCAGCCAGGGGAGTAGTTGTTTTCTGACAGGTGCCAGCCGAAACCTACTGTGTAGGTAATTTGAGACTGGCCTGAACAGATTGTTCGAAAGATGATTTGATTTAACGCCAGTCTTCAAGTATGCCCACTGACTATGTCAAATGTTTTTAATAATTATCAGACGTCACGGTTTTCAAACGATTTCAAGATATTGCAACTGATATCGTTCGATTTTTCTTCATGGCATTGGTCTAAACAATATCGTTACAAAATACTTGTATTGGTGAATATTCTTGTTCCATCACTCATCAGTTATGTGGCCACAATATAGTTTTTCTACAGATGTCAGTAAAAGTATAATTTTGGACGGATCCTGTCAGTGTCTAAAATGTCATTTTATGACACTGGTGAAAAGTGAATCATTTTTAGCACTAGTGCTTAAGGTGATTCATTTGTAGAGAAAATATAAAAACATAATTCAAAATGAATTGTTTATTCAATTAAACGTACAATTAGTGAAACTGCAATTATGATAGGCAACTCCATGGCCGCTTCAAAAAAGCTACAAGCTTGCAATATCTGCTTATGTCATGATAATTTATGTTCATCATCAACTTCAACAGAGTTATTCGACCAAAGCGTTGACGATTTCCATATTTTGGACTTTTCTTCAAAGTATGTGAGAAGCACTTTTTCACTGGCCCCCTTGCCACTGACATTTTTCTGATCACACTATTTCGAGAAACGATCGTATGAAAACTCGTACTGTCGCTTTGACTCACTAGGCAATAACTCAAAAGCAGCTTTATTGGCAGCTTCTTCAATTTCCGGCGGTAGAAATTCATTTTCTGGGTCACTTTCCATCGAGGAACGAAGAAACGAGAAAGAATAATTCGTGATTTATTGACGTTAGTTGTCAACGAAGACAAATCGACAAATTCTGTTTTTGATTACCTCAGCAACTTGTTTCATGAATAAATTAGATGAAATTGAATTCAAAACTGATAATCTCCAGGCTATTATTTCATCAATTAATTAATGTGAAATAGGTATGCGTTAATTTTGACCTTTAATGGTGTTTGTAGAAAAAATAATGTATGATATACCTGCTGAAAGTGATTTTATTTTGTTGGAAGGGATAGAACACTCCGCCTGCGGCGTCGTATCCTAAACTTTCCTTCTCACAAAATAAAATGTCACTTCTAGCACTTATATCATAAATAATTACTTCCAAACAGTCCTGGATACTCTTTCGGAATTGAAAACTTTATTTTCACAAGGAGGCGAAATGAAATCAGCAGTTCTTCCGAAAACAAAAACAGATTCAGTACAACTATACATTTTTGTCGGTTTCAAGTTGAAGCCTGTATTGCTTCATATTCGATCATGAATACTTATCACATCAACCAATTGTGATTAGAGGAAATGAAGCGGTAAACCTCAATGATTTTTTTATATGACAACAATTGAAAACACCCTGTATGCAGTTCATACTAGTGTACTGGTCACGTTCCACAATGATACATACGCATTGTCTCATTTTGAAGGATCTGTACTCATTATTTTATATTGGGATGTGCATGCGTATATTATAAAGCTACAATACTTCCTGAATTGCGGTAAAGTTATATCGAAATACGACTAACTGTATTGTGAATGTATTTTTTTACATTTCTGTTTAATTTTGCACTAAGTAGTTGTTGAATTTTGGACTGTTTCATTTTCTGAATGAACAATCTTCAACGGGTGATCATCAATTTTTATATAGATCTAGATTCAGATACGCAAACGCCAAACGTGATGGCCTCCGCTATGAGCAGAAACTCATCATTACTTGTCCTCCAATGACAGTCACACTGGCCGGCAAGAAGCTTGTCATAATCCAATAGTAATTCAGTTGGGAGAGTGTAAGAGTGTACTTCTTACTTCGTTTAAAGTAGTTATTTTTGAAATTGAACAAAAATTTTGTTATCTGTATTATACAAAATTTCTACAGGATCAACATCTCACTACTTCGAGGAATAAATTAATGTATCATCCACAAGAAGACCCATTTTTCATTTGAATAGTAAGGATGAGTAGGAAGCTTTCTGAAGGTACACTTCACCTACTCAAATGGCAGTGAATTGTATCATTTTTAGATTTGTTTTGAGTTTCCTCTCATACAACTCAGATCACACAAGAAAAGACATATTTATTCACTTCGGCTAGTAGTATACTTTGTTCAACCATCCTTTGCCGTTACGTCATACGTTGTCCAACTTTATCTCTCATTCATGAAATGGATAAGACGGAATTATGACGTCATTAACGTATGTCTCATTATTTAATGTCGATGTGAATTTTATTTGTCATTTTTGACAGTTCAGTTGTCATAGTTTGATTTGTTCAGTATTTTTGGTCATTTTCGCCTTTTTCAGTTAATTTTTCATTGTCAAAATGCCTTACCGGTATAATGAGAAGAAGCAAAGCTTAATTTTGAAGTTGATTGACTACTTTTCAAGAGAAAGGGATGCTGAAGTGCCGCCTTTACCGTTAAATACAGTCTACAACGTATGTATCTACCTATGATATGCAAAATGTAAGTTTTTATTGGTTTGATTTTATTAAATTCTATAACGTGTTGCTGATGCTCTAGAAATATCTATTAGAACTGTTCGAAAACTAGCTACTAGTGGAATGGAAACAGATAAAGACTACAGAATCAAAGTTCATGTCGGACATGTTTCTGCTCGAGGATCATCGATTTATATCATACATTAGCATGCAATAAGAACACGAGTGTATGCGATGTATTCTGCAGGTAGGTACATACTAATAATAATTTTGAGGTTGAGTGTAAAATAACATTCAACTAATATAAGACAAACGTAAAACAGCAGAATACGTCACCGATTGTGACGTAACGGCAAAGGATGGTTGAACAAAGTATATGTCACTTTTCTATACTTTGTGGGGAGAAACCTAGAGTACAGTTACCCAATCGGACAGTACAGATCTCTTTTTCAAGCATAAATATATGCCATACCCCAATGTGCGAGAACAATCAACCTGAGGTCCCAACGAAATGGGAGAATCAATATTTTCACGGACAGCCAAGCTTGTCCTAGGTCATTCAGGTATCGCTAACAATGAAAAAGCCGATGAGCTTGCAAGACAAGGATCATCAAAACCACTGGACCCGAGCCAGCAGTGGGGAGTGGAGGTACCCAAAACAACGGTACGGAGTCACATAGGGAATTGGGTGAAAACAAAACATAGAGATTACTAGGGAAATCTAGCCTGTAGAGCTCACGGGAGGACTTTCATAAAAGGGCCGTCGAGGAAAAATTCTGAAGACCTGCTTCAGTGTAACAGGAATCAAATAAGGGTTGTAACAGGTCTGTTGACTGGACACTGTCCACTCAAAGGACACCTGAATAAGATATGGCTGTACAACGGCGACCTTAGCTGCAGACAATGTAACAAAGGGATAAAGACAGCTCGAAACATACTCTGCGAATGTGAGGCTCTAGATCATGAAAGGCAAAAAATATATGGAAAACCAATTTTTGGATCCAGAACAATATGACAAACACCCAGCAATCAACCTGTACAAATTTGTGCAGGGGAAAGGTTGTTGGAATGTGTGTCATAAAGTATAGGGAAGCAAAGCGTAATGGTCAGACAGGTCAGACGGCTTCCACAAGGGAAAAAAATGTCACATTTCTATAAACACCATACATAGTTTCCAACAGTTGAACTATCCGATGCTCCTTTCATAAAAGGACAAATATACTGACTCGAAATCAACCCACCATACAAAAATTCAAATTTCATATATGTAGAATAGATAGAAGATTTGAATCTGATTGATCAAAGTTATCTCCCCACAGTGATGAATCAAATAGAGCTACAGACGGGTATACTCACTAGGAGGTGTTAGCCTTAGTGGATATTTATCATTAGAGTTGTATTGATGACTATGTGCATCATTCAAAATTGAATTTCACTTCACCAATGTTTCGATTTTTCAATCATAAAGCACGCATTGCTTCATCACAAAATTATCACAGTACAGCAAAATAGTCACATCAAACCGATGTATTTATGAATGATGATGAATCACATCACAATCACCAATGTTCGAAATAAAACAAACAAAAGAGGGACTTCCATTCGGGCCGGAAATAGAGCTGAAAAAATCAATCCAATCGGCATTAGCCAGAGCACATACTAGAACCCAAATCGTTCAGGCACGATAGCATTGACAATCCCCATTTATATATCCACTTTGGAATTGTTTTCCGAGCCATAAATGAAACGGCGGTCATCAGAGCCAACTATAAAAAGGTTGATCCTATTTATCAGCAGTTCAAGCGGTTTCGAAAACGAGGGAAAAGTTTGGACAGTGACGGGCAAATTTGGACAATGAGGCGATATAGTTTTATATTATATGAATGGTTGTGATTGATTTTTACATTTCTATCTAATTTGCATTTACCACTTGCGATGAATAGCTGTTGGTATAAAAAGAGAGGAAAGTGTTACGCTTCCTCTCGAGGATGGAGTTTACTGCTCCTCAAGAAAGAAAAAGGCACTCTAACCCAATTTTATACATATGTTTCCTCCGCCTTCCCCAAATAGCAAGTCCTTTTCAAATAATGTATTTATGAAACTAACTCACTGGCGTATTGACGTAGCTCTATTACACTATTTGCCCTTTAACTTTTATTTTCTTGATATATTTGCTTATTTCAAATATTTCTTTTCCTTTACTGATTCCTTTCATTTTGCAACGAACAGGGTGTTCTATAAATGAACGATAAAATGTATACTTAGATAATAGAATATAATTAAGATCGTCATTGTCAATGCCGTATAAGTTATTTTATTTATGACGTTCTACGACGTCATCTTTAGTTTTTATCCCTAAAGAGGAAAAGTACGACTTTGCTACTCACAATGAGGCCAGAAGTGTATACTTTGGAAAGAGGTAGGCAAGAATAATCTTATGTATGGCTCGCATATTTGGCAAGTCATGCGTTACACAAACTATCACTTTTTCTTCCTTTCTGTTACACTATTGAAATATTTGGATCTGGAATTGTTTGAAGGGTGGGCTAGGCTCACTGAATTTAGGCCTCATTAGGACCATTCTACTTTCTTCACATTAGCTGGAGGTGATTTGAGGTGGTCGATAGACCCACCAAAGAGTATCCCCTTGTGTTGTCGAACATGGGTCTTCTTTCTGATGAAAATGCAGGATAGTCGCATATGACATGCTCTATGTTTCCATTTACTGTTCACAGTTTTCCTTGTGGTTCTTCCTGTAGAGGTTAGCACGTCTGCCTTTGAAGCGGAAGACGAGGTTCGATATTCCGCCGGGCCACCGTGCTGGGATTCACACGTTAAGAGATAAGGCCCCGTTAATCCATTGCTCGCACAAATTTCTGAAGATTGATGTTCGTCAGTAAAATGCAGTAAAATGTATGCAACAAGGAGAATGGCAAATGCTGAGGCTAATGAGTTGAATATCTCCATAGTTCGATGAAAAAGAATAAAAACAAAGTGACATTTCAAGAAGAAGCTAAGTGATCATAATGCAGATATTTATTTTCATCACAAATTGAAAATACCACACGCAAATCTTTAAACAATGCCCTTGATAATATACAGGTTTGCCCCTGATCTAACCGATCGTATTATTGCCCGACACAAAATAGATCCAGTTGGGCAGTCGCAAGTACGAAGCTGCGTCGCATAATAAAGCTAACTTATGGATGGAACTGAATCCAACACCGATAGAAACGTTACTCTATTACCAACACTATGCATTTAAATTGGACGAATCTTTTTGAAGAGAATTTAATGACATTTGAATAGCGCACGACCAACACATTTTCCACCATTTGGTTTTATCGCTGATATAGGTACCAGGGTCGACGCATATATGAATACACAAACGGCTATTCAGCGACAATTTTTATCCTATATTCCGGATGAATGTGCTGCTCTGTCATTTGCACCTTCAAGTGGATTGCGATTAAGCTTTACGCCCATTCAATCAATGAAAAAGAATCCACATAATAATAAAATTGGAATTTCTAACATAAAAAATTTTTGAAATGAAATGTGGAAATTAATGACAGTGACAATTTTTTATTTCCATTTTTTCAAGGAAGAAAATTTTGATTATAGGGTGGTGTTAATTTTTTTTCTGATATTTGAGAAGTTAGGAATATATCTTACTGAGATTATTCAAGTCTATTCTTTTATTCATAGACTTTTCTTCATTGTTTATATGAACCATCTCAAGAAAAACTCTCTTATGAGTATTAGTTTCTGAACATAATATTGAAGTCCATTTGATGATCATTACTATTGACATGTTCAGATAATGCCGTAACAATTGTGACTGCAACCCCGCTAGAGCTTTTCAGCTTTTCAAGTTACTATACAGCCAGTCCAGATTATTTACAAGTATATTAATATATATATATATATATATATATATATATATATATATATATATATATATATATATATATATATATAGGAGTCAATATTTTGGGTTTTCTTCACTAGAAACAGCTTTAGGTTCTTATAATATTTGTTTTTGGGCAAATTGATATATGTGTTCCGACAGATAACTGTAATATTAAAAAAATGCAAATTGAGATGAATTTTTTGTCAGACACGTATCGTATTTTTATAAATTTGGAGATTTAATCAAAAAATGTATTGAAATAAATCGTATCCTTTCGCCTCGGTGACGTTTCGGAAGCAAGTCTGCCTCCATTTTCAAACCATTTGTGGAAAACTTCTGATGGAATCGAAAGTTTTAGTACGTAGTGTCAAAATTTGACACTGGCATGACTTTTCCATACATAGCTATACCTAAAGTTTATTTTGACACTACCTACTTCGAATTGAATCTTCCCAGTTCAACTTCCGTTTTCAGAAGAGGCATCCGACACTTGTCCATACTCAATGAAAAAGTAGAAATCTCTTCATTTTCGTTTAACAAAATGCAGGTAGCCTCCTTGAGATTTATTTTTGTTCTATTCTGTTCTATCATGAGTAAATTGATGTTATCCTACCCCTCCATATGTGTACCATTTGTTGATAATATGTGTCCAGGTAATATCGTCTTATTTATTTCTCGTCTTCTCATGCTGTTTTTATGTTCAGCTGTCCTTATTCTTGATGACCTTGATGTTTCGCCAGTCTAAACTGAATAGTGGTCTATGTTTTAGCATATATGGCATTTATCAGTATCAATTACCCCCGAACAATAAAGTAGTGCGCAGTGAAAATTTTATTATTTCGCTATCACACCATTGAAATAAAAAGCCTCAGCTCACTCAACATTAATAAATTTGCATTTCATCATCAACTCAATTCAATGAAATGAGTGAGGGTTAATTGTTACCAAATATCGTACCTCGGGTCACAAGTGGGTCTTGTACCTTGGACAAATTTCCCATTTCTCCTTTTTTGTACCTTTGCAAAGATTACTGGATGTGTTAACTTTTTAGATTGGTATTCTGTACTAGAGTCAGGCCAAAGAAGTCATTTGATTCTGAAAAAGAGGAGGGGGAGTGGGAAAAATATTCCTCATCTAGTTTCAGTGATGATGAAAAATTCTGAGGGAGCATTTACAAAAGACGAAGATATCATGAAAGTGGGAATTATTGATTAATTACTTGAGTAAATACGCAACCAAGATGTATGCTCTAGTGAAATTGCCTAGGAAGGAAACCATGGAATAGTATTTGGTCAAAAAAAATTGTAAAGTTAATAACGGCGAATTTCGATTTTCGCGTAGAGTTGAATGCACTAATAAATTCATAAAGAATGTACAGTTGATCCACCAATACCACTTGCTGGATCTACATGCGATACTCCAACTAGATCATCGTGGATTTTGGTGATTAAAATGTGAAATGATATTTTATTTATCAGTTGACAAGTATTGTTTGGTTCAAATATGTTTTTTTGGTCGTTGCTTTCATTTTTCATTCATATGCAATATTGACCTGAGGTACAACATTCAGTGGTTCAAGCTACATGTTCACATTGTACCTTGGGTAATTTTGCACCAATTGCATTTTTCAATCCATAGGGTTTTCACTCAGTTCTATGGGTCACACTATAGGCATTACTTGTTCTACTGATGAAAACATAATGCACTAATTGTCACTATTGTATTTCACAAAAAGTTAGGCTTCTGAAACTGAGTCCGTACACTTTTTCTTCGGTGTTCCCAAGGTACGACAACTTGAAAATTTGTCCTCTGAATATTTTTCAAAATGAGTTTAGAATACATTCTTAAAGGGATGTCAATTGGAGTATTTTATTAGCCATCGAAATATAAATCACAACTGAATCTGGCAACAATTGGTTTCACTGAATTGCTATTGAAATATTTTCCAAATGTTTACTCAGTGATTTTCAATCCTGCAGTGAACATCTGGTTGAGAAATCGAAGTTTCACTGCATGCCAGCTATCCAACTGTTACTATAAATTTTCGACATGAGAGCTCAAAAAGCAAATCACTCCGATTCATCCACCTGTACTATTGAATTTGCTCTAGCATAAATCCCTGTCAGTGCATGCGGAATAAAACGGTTTGTTCGATTCATTTAATGGAAAACGTCGAATATTTTTAACTATCATTCTGCTAGATTGAACGTACAAAGCTCGCAGCCTCATTGTGTAGCAATTCATGGCGAATTAATCAAGTTTGTTTCATTTTGTTGGAAAGCTCGGCTTTGCAGCTGGAAATGAAACTCTGCGCCTGGAAAGTATATAGCTCTACGAGCTTTCTATAACGTTCAGCGAAAGAACAATGGATTTACCGGAGGAGATTGAAACTAAATTAAAATGTTCTCGTTTCATATCTTTTCGCGATATCCGGATATTAATAGAGACAAGCTTTGACGAGAAGAATATATTTGGTGGATAAATCCCTGGTGGTTCTTTTCAAAAGATAAAGTTGAGTCAAATATTGCCAGGCTCCGTATATTGCCACCAGCCTATGTATTATATTTGATTACCCACTGTTAAACTCTTTCATACCAGCTGGAGAACTAAATATAGGCCGATACTGGTATATCTGTCACAGTATTTACTTATTACTCGATGATATTCACAATATTTCCATAAGAAATATTATTTGTGAATTGAATACTATGATGAGCAGTGAACTCAAAATGAATTTCCACATTTTCATTTCTTTCACAGTTTTCCAGTGCATTTATGTTATCAAACCTTTGCTTGTAGCTTAAGATCGTTTGATTTTTATGTTCAAATATCAAATATGTATCACTTTCCCAAAAACATGCGAACTGCTTTTTTTATATAGGCAGATTCACGCTAAAGGGAAGCCCTGTAATGTTAAAAGAACACCGCGTGAATCAAGCGACAGGAGATACGAATCAACATTCACTTTGAACTTATGTAGTTTGTAAGCCTCAGAAAAAACCTCTTTCGGCAAGGAGTTCCGAAGCTCAGCTGTTCTATTGAAAAAAGATCCCTGAGCAAGAGAGGTTCGACAGGTCTCCAAATTCACAACAAAGGGATGAGAATTTTGTACTCGTCGAGCCATTCGTGTAGATATTGCCAAGGGTGGAACGATTTATAACAATTCAGGAGAGCACCGACCGTGAAAATATTTATAGAAGAGAGACAAGTCTCTGACCCTTCTACGATGTTCCAATGAAGTGAGTGAGTCTGTGAGCGGAGAATCGCCAACAAGACTGATTGCCTCTCCCTGAATAGAATCGAGAAGCCTCAATGAATGTTTTTATGCCGAACTCCACACATGAGAACCATATTCCAAGACAGGTCGTATCTGAGCCTTGTAGATCATAAGTATTTCTTCGCACGAAATAGAAATCCAAGTTTCTGGGAAGCACCTTTAGCGATCGATCTCACATGGTTTTTCCATGAGAGATTATCACTGATCGTAATTCCTAGCATCGAGATACTTGACTTTGTAGAAATAGTCACTCCTGACATCTGAATACTAGATGATGATAGATCGGCTTTCCCTGAGAAGAGACATGCCTGGGTTTTCCTAGCATTAAGTTCTCTGCCGACAATGATAACTATATACTTGATATAGCAATTCTTTGGTAATTTTTTGGAAGTAAAGTAAAAGGTTACATATTTTTGACTATTTTCATGCTGACATCAGTTACAAGGAACATTTCCCATATTGCTTCTTCTGGTAGACCAGAATTTTGCCCTCTCACACTTGCATTTAGTCCTTATTTTCAATTCCTTTGGGATTGTGGCGGGTTAAGTACTCAGAGAATTGAAAGGAAATGATTCATCTCCTACTGGTAATGACATTCTAGTAACTGTTTCGAATGTCTCCGTTTTGGAATATATTCCAGAAATATATATGTTGATTTCATCGTCTCTTATTCTTTGAATTTCATTTATTCCTGATGTGCAAAAACAGTTTTGAAGATTACTTGAAACAATGAGACAATAATGCAATAAGATGATTTGTCAAATGTCTTGAAGTTGTAATCGCAATCAATATTAATCTGTTTCAGAGTGAACAATGTTTCATAGTCAAGGTAAAAAAAATATTCATGAGGTGGAAGAATATGCTCTATTCACTCTCGGTCGCTCTCGATGTATACTCAGTTCAAGATGTAAAATTTTTTGATCCTCTAGATACTCTCTGGTTATGAAAACGCAAGATTATTCTATGACCAAGAAACCTTGATAACCTCTAGACTTTTTCCATTTCATGCTAATTGGTCAGTGCTCAATGGGAATTCGTTTCAAAACGTTTTGGCCCCACCTTATCAATTCTAGAAGTAGGCTCTCAGAAAGGGCTCCTCGAAAATCTTGGAACATACCTCTATATGATCATGACTAACGCTTTGACTCGTGAGCAAGTCAACTGTAAACTATTTCTGAAAATATTGCAAATATTGCATTATTTTCAAGAAAAAAAATATTTCTCTCGGAAAAATTGGGGTACTATTGCCTGGATAATGGATTTGTTATGTATATTTTTGTTTTCCTGAATGCTTTCGAAGTGTTTTTAATGAGGAGTACATTATTGAGTTCATATCTGGGATTTCTCTTTGTTGAAAATGAAAAAGATTCGAAATATTATATTTTTTCTATAGTCAGGGGTGAAATAAACCAATTTGTTTCTGAGAACACATAATGTAGGAATTCAAATCCCGATTATTTTTAGTAGAGAATTTTGAGAAGGTTTCTTTCAACGAAAACCCAGGTGTCTAGAAAACCCCTCAGAAGCTTATTCAAGAACTTGTGTGAACAATAGGGACCCTCAGCAAATACCGAAATTGCGAAATAAACTCAATAACTTTTTTCCTTGGTTCTTGTTGATTATTCCTTTCTATGGCTTTTATCGAGACACATATAAGTAAACTGTTGGTGATGTCTACAATTAGTAAAAACATTATTTTCATCATTAAACACTGTGACTTCTACCCACGTCGTAGACATGAAACGAAGGTCTCTCTGACAGTTTCAGCCTCACTGAGCAAATGTATTTGTACATAACACCTTTCGTTTTTGTGCGGACCCACTAATTAAAATTTTCGTTCCCTCTCCGCTTGATTATGAACTAATTGGCTGCCCATCAAAACGAGCCGAATTAGCATAAAATCAACATGTGTACAGTCAGGGTAGAGCACGTCCACAATCATGTCCATACCGGGCAATTATGACATTACAGGGCTGTACGTGATCTGCCTTGCAAAACGATATTTATTTGCGAGGGTATGAGTGAGTATATGTGGGGAGAATCCTGACTGAAATCGCGAGATACGGAAGATGCAAAACAATTGAGACGGTTTGAGAAAACAGCAATTTGCTTCATCTGAGAAGTCAGACGTGAGATGCATTTCCGTCCTCATTATATGAAGTGAAGGATTTTGCTGGGGAGCGGAAACTATGTATGGGCGATACGTGACTTTGCGATGTTTGTGTTTCTCATATCAATTTGAATAATATTACATTATTTTCCTAGAACTCAAAGTTTTCTATAAAGATCAATTGAATGTCTATGTATTACCAGAAATAAAAGGACCTTCTGCCCTCACTGAATTTGAAAAATAAGGCATCGACTAATCATGTCATTACTAGTATATTTTTCATGGAATTCTTGATCAATCCTCAAGATAAAAGTCAATTGCTTGTTTTCATATTACCAGATAATCAAATTCCAGTTTCAATTGAAAATATAAATATTCTAAATATTGATTTAACAACATTCTTACGTTCATTTCAACAACTCATACTTTCCTTGTGTGATGATACTACAATGGAATACACCGGAAATAACTTTCTAGAGATCGAAACTTTTTTGCTTAATCACCTCCATGAAATATTATCATGGATGGTGAGTCATAAACTAACTTTGAATACTGAAAAATCCTCGTATATGTTCATCTCAAGAAAATCCACCTACATCCATTTGAAAGATCCTCTTCGATTCCGCAAAGAAAACTTTGTTTTCTTCTGTTGTGAAATTTTAAGGAATTTCGATAATGAAAATTTATCTTCTATCAAACATATTGACTTATTGATTAAACAAATTTCCCTAATTATTGCTATTCTTTTCAAAATACGAAATATGGAACTCGACTACACCCTGCAACCATTCCAGAGCCAGATCCAGAGATTTTTAAATTATTGGCTTCAGTTTCAAAACTGAACATATCGTAGCCAACCAGAAGAACAAAACAAAAAAAAAATAGAATGTTGTGTTGCACCAAACATTACAAACTCAGACAGTCTATTATCGTGAAGGATGAAAAAATGTCTGGTACAGGCCACCATTTTCAGATACTCTGTGTATCAATGTTTGTCAGAATCTACCAAACAATTCTGATCTGATTTTCAATCAGAACATGGAATCTCACCCCTCCATAGGACAAAAAAAGCGAAAATATAAATGTAAACGGTAAACATGGTATTGAAAGGTGAGTGTCTCTGGAGTGGAACACATGCATAGCATCTTGTCTTTCTAATTAAACTAACTACAAATCATAATACTCTAGCGGATGTTTAGTGAATGTAACTAACGACCATTAGCTAGTTTTTTCGTTATACATAATTCAATTTGTGAAGCTCTCTTAATAATGTAGGACGGTATTTCATCCAGAAAGATTACTCCATAAGAAATGCATGATGCAGTTTGTTCGTGGAGTTTTGTTCACTTTATTTGTGATGGTAATACTTTGCTTTTGAAGAAAGTTGATGAATATTCATCGTCTACTTCACAATAATAGCTGAAAAAACACTAGGGAATCTAAAACTGAAATCGATTGATTGCTGACAGTTGATAGTGAACAAAGTTAAAACATTTGCCTGAGTGGAAAATCGATTGAATGATACAGGAGTATATGAAAAAACATACTTTGATGTTCCCATTATTGCATACATTTCACACATATCTCAGTCATGGAAGTGAATTCACGTCGGAATTTCAATGAAGAGAATCTACATATATTTCTTGTTTGAAAGCATTATCAGCCGTGAGTTTGTCATTTTTTTATCATCACCTAAATTTATTTAGATAATGAAATGTGAGTCGATGAAACGTAAAAAATATATATGAATAAAAATCTGCTAGTGCCTTCATATTCGTAAAACAAAAGATATGCTTCTCTGCTTCCAAAATAAATAATACTCACCATACAGAAATTCAAGTGACGGGGTATATTGGACTCTTTCTGTATATGTTTCTGTATCATATTTAAAATTTATGAATGAAATATATCCAAGAATCAGAACTCCTGTGTAATATTTTGGAAATAATTTGATATTACCTTTTTTGTACTAATGATGTGAACCAAGCGATGCTTCATCCCCTTCAGTTCTCAAGAAAAGTTTAATATTTCCGCGAAATTGTAGGTATGTAAATTTCTTCATGAATAATTGAGGCATTCGAGTAATGATGTAAACTTTGTTCTATTTCACTATTCCTTGACGGTTTCCCTATTGCAAGTTGGATTATCAATTTCACAGCTACCTGCATTATCTTGTATTTCCGAACAGGATTTCATTTCACTTCGTCTAGATGTTGGCAAAGTTTTCGAATCTAACTTCTCGTTACAGCGTATGGACTGTACGCCTATAATGAAATATGCATAATGGATATCTATTATAATTCCAACCAGTTTTATGGATACAAGGCAAATTAAAAAAATTTCTAACAGAAATATCCGAAAAATCAGTTTCCTATAGTCCTAATTGGAAGGCCTTAGTTGTCTTTCCATGAACTGTATTGTTCACTTTTCTTCGAAGAGACGATTACGATGGTTGGATGATAATGAAATGTTTGCGATAATATTCTCTACCGAATCATGAGTAGACAGGAGATGGTCAATCTATTCAAGAGAATATCAAATGGTATAATAATACGGGATTTTTAACAGATATTTTCTTTATATATCATTGAATCCAAACCGAATTTGAATATGGAATTTGAGTCATCAATTTCAAGATACAATTTTCTGAAAGTCTGTTCGACGTGATACATTTCAAATTTTAATTTATTCAAAACAAAATGAATATTTGCAGTAATCGAGTACATTGTTGGAGATATAATATTTTTGTTTACCGGCTGCTCAGAATTCACCTAAACATAAGATATGCTTGTGCTGTGATTATTCTGTTCCCCTGACTGGCAATTGAAAACATATCCTGTACATTTAATTGAATCACTAATTCGTGTTCACCATAAATGAAATGGTCTTAGAAATCAGCCGAATATGTCGACTATTAAAGCTTTATTTTCAAATACAAAATTGCTAATGTTAATTTTGAATTTTTGGTAGGTTTGGTGATCCAGAATTGAATTATTCAATGGTGGTATTGGAATCAATTTGATTAGAGAAAAACTATTGTTTCTTTGCCAACGTTTCGAATTTTAATAAATTCATCATCAGGGCTCTATGAACCCCGATGATGAAACAGTGGGTTTCGTGTTAAAATGGTAGCATATAAATAAAATAAGAGAATACCACAAACTATTTTTGGTAAGTATTTAAAAAAAAGTTTTTTTCAATAATCATCATCTTGAACCCCTGAAAATGTTCCAATAGTTTGTAGCATTCTCTTATTTTATATATATCCTACCATTTTACCACGAAACACATTGTTATAGAGCCCTGATGATGAATTTATCAAAATTCGAAACGTTGGCAAAGAAACAATAGTTTTTCTCTGATCAAATTGATCCCAATCCCACCAATGCCACCATTGAAGAAGTTAATTTTGAATCCACCGAGTTTCTTCATCATCTGAATGTTATGGGGTAGAATATTATATAAATTGTTCAAACATGTATTCTGGGTTGTCTGTTTCTGATTTAGGGAATTATGGAACATGCCATCCCATACTCTAATACAATAAGTCATTATCGTAAAAACTATAAGTAATGGACTGGCCTTCATGACAGTTCTCCATATAACAAAATGCGGAATATAGTAAGTAGAGAGAGAAATGATATGCACATTGAAGTGATATTGTGAAGGACAGAATGATAATTCTAGACTTGAATTACTCTATCCTTCTTAAACTTTTTCTATCATCGAGGAAGGAATTCGCTTAGAGGTTATACTTGAAGTATTCTGTCTTGCTCACTCTGCAGTCCTCCCCCTTTTAGGGCAAGTCCATTAGTTATAATGTCTGTGGTCATTATTGATTCATCCAGAGAGTGATAGACTATCATGCAGTTTCTGTTATCTACAATTTCTAGAATGTCCCTCAATGCATAAAACTGTCTGAACAACATTCTCAGACATTTTGCTACATAATACCATGGACATTCCACCTTAGATGTTCATCTATGACGAAGTAATTTCTGAATGTCACTGATCAGAATAAATTTTGACTATTGCTGAAAATGAAATTTCATTTTTGGAAGTGAAACTCCTAAGGGATAAACTGGGTTACTAAAGATATGTTCTGAGATGAAATAATCCAATTGAACTCATATTTGGTAAAATACGATATATGAATCAAGCTAATATTTTCTTGATTTCAATCAAAAGAGATACATGGGGTCTAGTCATTTACATATATCCATGCATTTAAACACGTGTATTTCAAAGTGACATTCTTTTGCCTTGTTTCATGGCGAATCGAATGTGTACGTAGCACAAAAAATAATTCAAAAATATCTGCTCTTTCAACTTGTGCATATGCTTCAATAATCCGAAAATGGTGCAATTCACATTTTTCCTCAAGATCACAATTTTGAATTTACAATTATTGATAATCACGTGGCTTTTCGAAAAAGCGACAGAATTTTGAATAATTGTATACCATGAAATGGTTAACTTATAAATCATATATATCATTCATCGAATTCCAGCCAATGAATCATTCCACTAAACACAACACCCCATTCAAAATTATTTTTTATTTTCGACGTAAGATATTCACCTTTTGCGGGCCTGGAAAATCATTAACGTATCGTCTCTCTCCTTCTATAAATAAAACGCTCATGGTCGCAGCAAGCGAAGCCTAAAAAAAAGAAAGAATCGCCATTTTTAAACGTTAGTGTTGTATTACAAACAAAATGCATTTCTCAGATATAGGCGTAGGTCATAAAACGCCAACCGACTCTCGACAGTCTCGACCCTCATCAGTGAACGGCTATTAGCGGCTTCGGTGGAAAAGGATTAATTTGAGAAGCAGGCTCTGTCATTAGTTTCGAAAATTGAATATTTGGTTTTATTATTCCCAGACACTCTAGCCGTTCTAGCCGTTCGTGTTCTTGTTGTCGTCAGGAATCGGGGTTTCTTTATGGCGGGCTTGGAACCTCGAAGACAGAACGGCGGATGTTGCAGAATGGGGTGATGAAGGATTTCCCATGATCAGTGTTTGTGTTACCATATTTTCAGGAATTTCGATGAATTGAGTTCAAAATGATCTGAATCTGAATTTATTTGGATTGTTATATAAGTGTTTCTAAAATATCCTGAAATGGAGCGAATTCAAATGGAATTGAGAATTATTACCCATTTCAAATATTTTAATATCTTATGACGTTACCAATTGATATCATAATGTGCCCGAACAAAGAAATACTAACGAATAGAAAAATAATTGTGAAGAAGTTTTGAAAATGAAAGCAGATTTGATTCCAAAACATCAACACCATTTAGAAGTTGACTTGGTTCAGTCATTAAATACTATATATGAAAATAATTTCATGATGCTTGGAAAACAAAGATTAGATAATCGAATAAAACCATAAGTTATATTCTGAATGAATTATTGCTATGCGATGAGAGTGAAAGGAGTATATCTGAATGTGAATATTTGCAGATTTTCAGAAAAAAAAATCTAATAAGTATTCTTCTTCATCTTTCAAATTTATAAATGTATTCCTAAAAATTCAATAGAAATTATTAGGACTGACATTTGGTATATCTGGAACATTCACATTGACTATAAAGTTCCTATAAAAAACTGCCAAAGGAATTATGATAATCAATGAAATTATGTTCCAAATATCCTTGAGACAGACTGATTTCAAGTTTCAGTCATGCTGCGATAGGATATGAAGAGAAAATTAATTGTAGGATTTTAAACCAAATTTTTTTTTTTAATTTGGCATATGAAGTAGCACTTTTTAAAATTAACGGAGAGGCCAAACCGGCTCATTTTTCATAATCAGTTATGAAATGGATCACTTTGTATTATCCAGTTACGAAAAGTGAAACAAAAGCTTCCAGTCGTATAAGTAAATCACACATGGAATCTTGCATCTAGGATTCACTCTGGAAAATTGATATGAAAAATCTGTCAGTGTACTCGGTCAATATGTACTTTTCCATTCAAAAAACATTCACTGTATCCGCCTTCCCGTGCCAAATTTGGAGTCAACAATCACTGAAGACGCTGATGAAAGAGATCATGTAGAAAATGCGTGGAAAATAATTTCGAAAATACCCCAGTGATTTTCTATACTTAGATTGAGTGAGTCAAACCAACAAACTATAAAAATCTCTTAGGAATCAAATTATCAACCCATATTTTGTGTTCAGAGTACAGTTTTCTTCGGAATTCACACTGCCACTATTGAAAGAAGACTTACATAATGCTCTCATTTCTCTCAAAATTCCAGATAAGTTAAAGAAATTAATGTATTCTTTCCACCCGCATGATATAATGTCAGTCTTAGTAAATGTGACGGCATATATTTCGAACAGAACTGCTTCTCGCGCAGGAGATGTGTTGTAATTTAGTGGCGAGATTGTTTCTTACTATTGGGCGGTTTGTATCGAACGATTCAAGTATGGAAAGTTCGTCATTAGCTCGTCGATAGTACAGTATTCCGCATTTGAAGCTCATACAGTTTTCTCCAATCCATCCAATTTTGTAGAATAGTTGTGGTCAACAACAACCGCCACAGGAATGCGGCGCGATATCTTTTGCTTTTTGCAACTATGCTGTTGGCTAATCTGAAATCGTTTCTGTAATCTGTGGCTGACAGATTTCAGGATGTAAGGTATATGATCATCTGGAAAAATGAAAGTACTAGTAAAAATCGATATAAGTATGAAATGGCTTGACACCATAATCCGAAAAGAGAGGCCAACGGTGATTTCTGAAGTTGGTACCATCCATCATTCACGGAATTCTTTTTCAGAGTGAACAAAAGTCTGTTTGAGTGATAGAAATCTTCCCAAGCAATATTTTGCCTTTTGTGAAAGAGGCAGAATAACAGGAATTCATCAGCAGTCGGTTGACCAGTCATTTCAGTCGAAACGAAAATACAATACTTGTTATGCTTGTTTCATAGACCACACTTTTTTTTACTCTATATTTTACTTTTACTCTAAGGGAGTTTTCACAATGCTGATCAATGGAGGCGATTATACACAAAATGTTAAAGTAAAAGTGTCGTGTATGGACGCTTGCTATGAATAGCATTGTGAGAACTTCCTTAACGTGAAAGTTAAATATGAATCAAAGGTAAAAGTTTGGTCTATGAACCAAGCATTAGTTTTCTGCTAAATTCTCAATGAGTGAGACCATGCTGAGTTTGTGATATATATGAATTCCCAGTAGTTTGGCATATTTATATATATGAATCCTTTTCAGAATCTTTGATTTCAGATAAACTATTTTTATGAGTTACTTTAAGGAAATCAAATGAGCAGCGAAATATATTGTTCAGGCGATTTCTAATGATAGTCCGGACCTCTCTCTTCCATTTTAGTTGAATACCAAAAATGCATGTCTTCCACACCATGCCCCCCCCCGGGGTTGAGCGCCCAGGATGACGTGATGCCATATCCAGTTGCCTGGATACGAGACCTCGCCATCCTCCATTTTCCTTACCACCCCCGCCCTCTCAGGAGCGGACCTCAACCTGCTAATGGGCACTTCAGCAAGATTGATATCTAACTCACTTCAGTTGGAAATCAGCCTTTAGGTGCTATTGCTTCCTCTCTATCTCTTACTTTGGTTTCTACCTGACTCTGCTGCGTTGCAGTTTTTGCATGGTGGTCCCCCCGACCTCTCCGGGACAGTTCTCGCCTGTCGCGGATCGGTTTATGTGTTCGCGCGCGATGTCTGTGTGTGTGTGTGGAGTGTACTTACCCGAGTCGCTGATGCGACTCTTATACTCACCTAAGCCGCCTGCGGGCGACTCTTGGATGTGGTCTCAGGTTTTGCTTGGAAGGCCTCGGGTGTTTGTCCCTCTCGCGGAATCTGGGATCGTCCATGTTCAGTGCGTTGTGGAGGTCACGCAGCGCTGGGTTTGGATTGCTCCTGATACGCTCGAAGATGCTTTCGGCGTGGTCTCGCAGGTATTCGTCGACGTGCCAAATACTTAGGTTCAGGTCCCGGTAGATGTATCGGTTGGGGCAGTAGTAAGGAGCGTTTACGGCCGCCCGCAAGCAGACGTTCATAAACGTTTGGAACATTGATCTGTATGACTGCGCGCAATGGCCCCATGCCGCCGAGGCATACAGTGCAATGGGGAGCAGGATCGTTTTGATAAGAAGCAGTTTCACCTGGAGATCCATGTTACTTCTGCGACCTATTATGGGATTGAGGTTGCGCCGTGCGGCTTTCGCCAGGTTCAACCTCTGTCGGGTGTGGGACCTGAAAGTCAGCTTGTTGTCCAAGTCGACTCCTAGGTATTTGGCTTCGTTCGTCCATGGGATTTCTCGACCGTTGTGGATGACGTGTCCTGCAGGTTCTACTCTCCTCCGTGATGCATGTCTTCATTCCATCTTGGTCATATTATGTAAAAATGAGCATCCAAAACCAATCCCTACTCAAATGGAATGAAGGTAACATTTTCGCCCCAACTTTATCAATTGAGGAAAATGGGAAAACCCACCAGTCAATCACACATTTATAATTCAAAAATCGTTGATTCAGAATATTTCACAATTCCTGCCGCTTTGGTGAAAACCGAGGTGAGAACACTAAACTGCCTCGTATATCATTCTCATTATCCAACATGAAGATTAATTATTCTTCATATACGGGATACTGTTAACGTACCATTATTCTTTTCCTTTCATTAACACTGACAGCCATAAAAACTAATAAAACAATAATTTATTCATTTAATAAACTCGAAGGAGTTCTACACATCCGGAGACTATACAGAATGTTTCACGAATTAGTCATCTAGTCAAGAAGCCTCAATGACTATCTATTGAAAGTTTAGGTTTTACTGTTTGTTGTATATTTCGTTGGTGAACTGTGATAGACTGTACATGAATCATGACCGACTAAATATTCAATTTGAAAATGTTTTTTTTACTGTCATAATAATCCCCCTGAACGATCACGAGATAATTACACTTTAACCTCACAAATATATGGTGTGAAAATCATGCAGTACTGCAAATTTTTCTACTTGAACATTTTTTTCCAAGAAATATGGGTATTTGTTGAAAGTTCTTGTCAAGGAAAATGACTGATAACTATGAGGAACTTGAAGGGAAACACGAATTAAAAAATTGTATGAATACTGATTGCTGTAATGAAACACTGGCTGGACTAAATTTACTCCAGTGAAGAAATTGGTGACTAGTTATCGATAACAGTAAAATCGTCAGTGTAGAAGGAAACGCTGAGAAGGATCAATTGGCCTAAAACCAAGCTTACATCTTCAGAAAATGAAGATTCAACATTGTTAGCAAGATTTTTTCATCAATTTTCTAACCTTGTTAGTAAAATTTGCGTCGATTTGAAGTGGTTTGGTTTGAGGGTAGGTAATGGATTTCCATAGAAGTTGATCAAATATGCCTTTTGATGAATGCCTAGAAACCTGCTAAAGGATTATTTCGTAGCAATAATTAGTTTTCTGAGACTTTCATTCTTGAAAAATGTAATTTCAACATGAATTCTTATATCTAGTTCGATTCGCAGTATGTTTTCTGTATGTATGTTTTCTCCTTTGGGAATCTGAATACAAAGTGTTCAAACGTAATATTAACTTTATCGTAACCGAAGAGGATTCTGAAAGCATGTCATTTCAGTAGTTCATATTTTTTCAAGGTGAACTAAAAAGGAAATATCTCTCAAAACGTCGGATCTATAATACGTTTCATTCAAGATACACCATAGTTCCATAAATTTTCACTAAAACTGTTCTGATTCGATAATGAAAATGAGATGATGACAATAAGAACTGCACACCCGGTATTCTACCAGGACCCATTCCTTATCCGCCGATCTGAAGGAGATTGAATCTAGTACATGCACCTCCTCGAGAAAAACATAAATTTGTTTATCTATCGATGTTGGGTAATTATAATCAACTAATTAAGGATGAGTAATGACTTGTTGCAATGACAGCAACAACATAATCTTTAATATCATCTGCAGGCGCTATAGGTGCCGGTTAGGGCTCTTTCTTCGTTCTTGACGGGCAAAATAAGACCATGAGTGGGTGTTTACAAGGCTTTAGTCCTTCATCCTGCGTTTTACTCGGAATTTCTCACAGCGGGCGTGATGGGATGGGAAATATTACTTCAACCGTAGTAGTGTCAGTGGTCGTCAAAGTTGCTGTTGATCATTATGATGGATTGTGTATTTCGCTAAGGTGTATGTGAAACAGTCTTGGAAATTGGAATAGTCAGGAAAATGACAAAAACTTAATATTCGAAAGGAATAGAAAATGCAAATTCATTTGAAACTCTAAATTACATCATAGTGATTCATGGAAATTTTGAAATTCTCAGGATAATTAACAGGGGAAAAATTATTTATCTTGATGTTTTCGGTTATAATTGCACGAGTGCATAAAATTTACCGATAATTTTGAAAGGAAGCATGATATCTAAAAATTGCAAGTTTATTTTCATATTTTGGCGAAAGTGCCAGAGTCCGAAGGACGAGGGCTCTTTTACAAAATATGAAAATAACCGAATGCAATTTGTACAAGATATCACGCTTGAATGCAAAATTATCTGGTCATTTTTATGCACGAACGTAATTCATTGGAATATTTCACGCATAAAGAAATTCTCAAGGAAATGTTATTTTTTGTTCATTTATACTTTCCTCTATAGATTGTATGGAGTACTCACCTAAACGAGGAAATGTTATTTTTTGTTCATTTATTCTTTTCTCTATAGATTGTATGGAGTACTCACCTGAACAAGAAATGTTTTTCTATTTTTGAAGTCTATCTGACATTTATTTGTGTTGTTTACTGACGTCTAGCGATATGGTTTCAAATGTGTTTTTATGGTGACAATGCAATTATCGCTGTACGTTTTCGATAATTGCATGGAAATGATGAAATAGATATACGATGAGTTTGTATTGGGAGGCAATGTTCAAACAAATTTATTGCAGAATCAGAGATGCAACCGACACACTGAATATAATAGACTAGGATAGACAAGGACAGAAAACAGTTTCGGAAAACAAGGTCGTTAGAATATATCAAACAAATTCAAGAAAGAAAAATATAATAAGTTAAGTATATTGTGGTTTGCTGTTGAAATATTTTCAGCGTTATTTTTTTTATGTAGTCTTGTTCTCCAAAATGAGGACTGGGGGAAATAGAAAACAGTGATAATAAGATGAATAAGAGATATTTTAAATTGAAGAATTGAATTGAAAAATTAAAAATTGAATGAAATCTCATTGCGTTGATTCATGCAGAAAAAAAATAATCATCATCAACCGCCATATTTCAAGTGGGCTGAGCCTGAAACACAATTTCAATATCCTATTTTTTTTTGTCAGTTTTTCAGTTATTTACTATTCAGTTGTATCGCTCGTTATTTCTTGGTGTCAAAAAATTCACCCCACTACAAATTTATTCGGGGTCGTTTTTTCCTTCACATATTTTTTCTTCTTTTGGGCTTATACTTACAAACACCCGAATGATACCATTTTAATCATCCATCGTTTGTCTAAGTTCAATTATCTCAAATTTTCAGTAGATATTTCTTTTTATTTCTCGTGAATAAATATATTGTAAGATTTTGTCATAACTTTGATTAAATTCATGAAATATAAAAACCAGTTCTTCTATCAAACAAAAATATCACAGTTTCCCGTATGATTTTCACTGACAATGGGTTCACAAAACCGCTACATGTGTTTCGCTATACAATAGCTTCCTCAAGCACCTTGATGGAATCGATATACCCAATAAAAGCACAAACATACACTATACGAAAGTTTTTCAGAGAACAACAATTTAAAAGACTGCTAGTTTGAGGAGCGTTACTAATATCCAATATGTGGTAGAAAACCAGATCGAGAACAATACCCTTACGACTTCATAATGTTTTATTTCGAATTCATTGATATATTCAGAAATCCAGTAATTAACAGTTCACATGTACTGCTTTGTGTGCTTTGCCACGAATAAAAAAAATCCGAACATTATATTTCTGTCAGATTTTTTATCACATAAGCTAATTGATTTTTCTGCTCCAAAAACATATAGCTTCATGTGCTTTTTTACGTGAAATGAAACTGAACCTTATTTACGATTGTATATTCATGACAAAATAACGAATCTGACTACCAAAAATTGAGTTAATACTCCGACACTAAATATGGTATGAAATGTGAATACGGTTACCAATCGATGAAACCGCATTACATGAATATTTACATAAACCTTCCCACTGAAATGAACAGCCTTGTCAGGGTAGGAATTTAATTAATTCAGATGTAGTTTGAGCAGGTGTTTCTCCTCTGGCATTTCACAGAGCTCCTGATTCCTCAAATTGCAAATTACTTCAGGAACTTATGCTTTGTGGTGTAGCGATCGAGGTCTGGTGATACCCAGTAACTGTTGTTTTTCAGAGGAATATCGCCATTATATTCTATCTCGAGTGAAATAACCTGAAAAAGTTGATATTCACGTTCCATGCACGTGCAAAAACATTAAGTTGAATAAGTAAAAACGTATCGTCAGGAATTCGGTTTCTGAAATAATTACCATATAGATTCAATATATGTCTTCGTGTTGACCACATTTTATATTTTCTCATAATGAAATTTAAGTAAAGAAGCTGAGGAGGTTTCAACTGTTAATATTCAAGTGATGTGCATGTGCCATTAATGTTAACTGAGTGGCAAAAGAACTTGAATAAATATACCAACATTTTTTTCCGAGTTATCAATTGATCTTATATGCATTTTTCTCTTTTGTGGAGTGATAAAGTGTGTTCCAACTTCCTCTCTGTGGAAATATACACTTTTCAATTATATTTTCATTTACTATCATTCAGAAATATACTCAATTGTATCCTACTGTCAGGTTGGAGAGTGATCGATTTTTCACCCAGAAGCAGACGAGGTAGGAAAAAACTTCTACCTCTATTGGCACCCTCTGCCCACTTCTCATTCTTTTATTCGAAACGTCAATATGTTGATCGGAATTTAGAAAAGTGTCAGGATCCTGTTGCGTACACACCAATGTTATTATACAAAACAAGATGATTCTGAGGAAATCTTGCAGTTTTCAAACACCGTCTCAGTATCGATACGTACAGAAGATATACCTATTTTCTCCTTTGGAACTGTAATCTTCAATATGTAAAGCCTCTATAGCCTTACACAGTGTCTAATAATGAAACGTAACCACCTCATCAGCTATCATCCTAAGTAGCAGCATCTATCGCTAATCAGCATCTATCCATTTGTGTTGTCGACAATGCCACATTATTTTAGTTACTAAATCAAATATTGCTCATCTACAGCAATCCTCGTGATACATAACAAAAGTCTGTGAGATATTATTATAGATAATATTTGTAAGAAACTTCATGAAGCATATGATCAATGCTCTCTTGAAACACAACAATTACTGAAATTATTCATACGATTTTTTTTTCTAACTGGTTTTTATCATAACACTTCCTTACCTACACATGAATCTAGTCTAATAGCAGATTTTATAAATAGCACAAAAATCTATGACGACAATGAATCCTCTTCCTTTCTGGTCCAATTATCAAATGAAATGTGTTTTTTCCAGTGAATGATGCTCAGAGATATAAGTCTTCGATCTGAATGTCATACAAGGTGGCTCTTCAGGAAATTATGCTCAAAACCGGTATATTCATTACGTGTACAATCTATGATATTCATTAACCTGCTATCTTTCGATTATATATACAGGGTTTTCACGGTAATGTCGTTGTTTCACAGGCTGTTATTAGGAATGAGAAACTATTACACTTCCATGTATTACTCTCTGCTAGAAAGATTGGTGAAATATGTTTGACAATATTATTTTGTCAGATGAACGTGCTGGTGATTTTTCATTGAAGAGGGCACAATTTTTATCGCGCAGTACTTTATTTATAACTCTTATTATCAGACCAATTTTCCCGATTTTTTTGACTGAACTATGCGTCGTATAATAAAATAAAATAAATGTTTCATAGTTAGAACTACATGATCTATCTTTTACCATAATATTTTACTTCGAGATCCCGAACATAGTCGAATATTTCCCTCATATATAAAATGTCCCATAAGAGCAATGCAATTATCTAAAACTTACAGCGGTATTTGCATTGTATCAAGTCACCATAACAACACATTTGAAACCGTATCATTGGACGTCAGTGAACAACACAAATAAATGTCAGATAGACTTCAAATATAGAAAAACATTTCGCGTTTAGGTGAGTACTACATACAATCTATAGAAGAAAGTATAAATGAACAAAAAATATCATTTCCTTGAGAATTTCTTTATCGTGAAATATTCCAATGAATTACATTCGTGCATGAAAATGACCAGATAATTTTGCATTAAAGCGTGATATCGTATACAAATTGCATTCGGTTATTTTCATATTTTCACTTTCGCCAAAATATGAAAATAAACTTGCAATTTTTAGATATCACGCTTTCTTGCAAAATAATTGGTAATTTTTATGCACTCGTGCAATTATAACCGATAATTTCTGACTCAGGTGCCAATCATATTTGGTGTCGTTGTGAATCATAAACTCATATTTATTCAATTATCAATACATTTCTCCAACTTTTCCAATCGAGAAAAAGAAGCCTGCGTTTTTTTTTCCATAAACCCCTAACAATACAAACGCCACGACAGTATGCAATCAAAGTTCGTACGCCTCCATTAGTCATCAACAATTGCCTGTAATTGCACAAAGAAAGCCGCGGATGCAGCGCTCAGAGATTGATCTCTTCGAGGAATTAGCAGAAGTACGTGTCGTACGAAATGAATTTCTGCCGTTGAATTATGGAATGCATTCCCATTCCTCCTACTGATGGGAACGATTTATTCCGTCCGCTTTTCATCTACGTTTTATAGGAGCACTAAGTCAAGCGACCCAATTTCGGGATATCGGGAAAGTTGTCTGAAAGAGTGGGAACTATTACTGATTGATACCTGGCATTGTGAGAGTTGGATTGGGAATTTCCATTCTTCACACTCAGAACTTCAGTATTTTTGGATCCATCCATAATGGAGTTCAGCTCTGCTTTTTTTACCGAAAGCTAAAGTGGCTTGATCTTGACGCACTAGTGAGAGAGGTTCGACAACAGAGGGGTGGGAAGTCTGTACTCGTCGGGTCATCCGTTTAGATACTGCCAAGGGTGGAACTATTGATGACAATTCAGACCGAGAAAATACAATAAAACAGAGAGAAGTCACCGACCCTCATAAGATGCTCCAACGAAATGAGCGAGTCTGTGAGCCCAGAATCGCCAAGAAGACGGATTGCCCCTTCTCTGAGTGGAATCAAGAAACTCCAATGAATGTCCGAACTCCATACATTAAATCTTTATTCCAAGACACGTTGTATATGTGCCTTGTAGATCATTAGAAACTAGCAAGAAGTGAAGAATTTCTTCGCACGAAATAGACATCCAGGCTGCTGGGAAGCACCTTTACAGATCGATCCCCAATGGTTTTTCCATGAAAGATTGTTACTGATCGTAATTCCTAGCATCGAGATACTTGACTCTGTAGGAATAGTTACTCCTGACATCTGAATACTAGATAATGAAAGAATCAATGGTCAGCCACGAAGATGAAAACGGATAACGTTACTTTATGGCAGAGTTGGACAGAAATGTGAATTCAATTCATTTGAAATTAATTGAACTCATTATTAGTGAATTCAATTCATTGGCTTCAATCCATTTTGAAAAAAGTGAATTGTGACTTGCTATTTTTATTTCGGGAATTGTGACTTCTGAATTGATTTCCGTGATTTCAATTCACGGAAATGAATTGAAGCCACAATTCAGATTCTCAAGTCACAAGCCGTCCCCTAAAGCGCATGTGCTTTTCGTTTTTTTGTTGTACACACCAACACGTGCATACCATCATCCGTGCCAGTAGAACGGCTTTTTACGCATGCAACGATGATAAATACTCCCAAAAGGAGTAATATATCCGGCGAGAATTTCTAGAAATTGGTGATATTGAAATCAATGAAGGGTTTTATGTAGATATTTCAACTATGTTGAGTCCCTCGGCCCCCCGGCCTCCCCCCCCCCCCCCCCCCCCCAACCCCCCCCCCCCCCCCCCCCCCCTCCTCCGCCCCATTTGTTAGAGCTACCAGAATTTTGTGATTTTATTTCAATTATATATATATTTTTCGTATTTTATGTTGACTACTGGATGAATATTTTATTTCCTGTTTCAATAAAAAATAGTATTTTTTTATTTAGAGTGTAATCTTTATTATCTCATGACCATCACTTATGATGGTCATCATTCGATAAGTTCTATTTGTATGTAGTAGGTACTAATTCAGTGGTTGCATACATCTCACTATTAAAAAAAAAGTATATATTCAATACTTTTTCTCATCTGGAAGCAGACGAATTTTCTCAAGTTGTTGGGTACCTTGTATTTACCATCCAAGTTAAACAAAAACCTATCTTGACCTCTAGTAGAAGTAAACTTTCTTTCAACCCCAAAAAACTGATATAGATATCTCGATTACCATTACTCTTTCATTGATTGGGGAGTAATAAGAAATGAAATCGAATTATCTGGGGAATATTTGAAGACGGCAAAATTTTTAAGTTTTTTTTGCACAAAAAAATAGTATGCAAATTAACTACTTTCTGAATTTTTTAACTTTTACATCAAAAGGTGAAAAGTTGAAAGCAAAATGAATTGTGAATTGATTAGAGTAACAATTCACAAGCTAGCTTATGGCATCAATTCATTTTTTTTTCTAATGAATTTCCAATTCATGAATCCAATTCTGTTTTTTGCGTGAATTATGACTTGTGAATCAATTCACGAGAGTAGTGAATTTGTACAATTCTGTTTTGTGGAACCAGACTTCAGAATTTCAGTCTCATTCGGGAAGTTATTAATTATTGATATGGATGTGAAAATGTCGTGAATCCAACGCATTTGAAACATTTCATTTTTCATTTAAACTGAATTCTGAAAGCACGCATTCGATTTCTCTTTGTGAATGTTGTTCGAATGTTATTTATTACACCCAAAAATACAATTTCATCAAAAATATTAAAAAAAAAAACTTGAAAAAGAAGGCAGACTAGCTTTTGAAACGTCACGAAGGAGAGAAAACCCAAAAACTAGATTCCAGGACCTTTCCTCTTTGTGGTTGACCATAAATTCTACAATGAAAATCCGTGCCAATGACACGATTGGTCAAAGTCGACATCTTGTTTTTCGACTACAAATAGAGAAAGAATTATTTATTGTAGCTTTCAATTTATATTGTCGTTTAGCCTATTATGATATCAACTATGGTCCTGATTTCATATAACCAGATGTAAAACGTCTACAGAAAATCCAAAATAACTATTCAAATCTCACATATAGTGGTCGCAAATTTAATTATATTCCTCCCAATTTCGAGTCAGATTGATAACCATTTAATAAAACCTTGCAACTTTATGTTATGAATCCAATATTTACAAAGGCCGGATTACATCCACAATAGATATAAAACATTTCAAACTGAAAATAAATTCAAGGATACCATTACCATAACACAACATGCATCAGCCTGCTTCACTCGCAGAGTCATTTATAATTCCATCAAACACTATAATTTCCCCTCCTGTGAATTCCGGCATAACTCATTCCATAATATCAAGGAGTTCTAGATTTTTCTCAAATCATCTGGATAAATGTTACTGCCACGAAAATTATGCAATAATTTTTCATACTATCTTCCCATGAACTTCTCACATTATTGCACACTTTGGTACAATTACATTACAACCTCAAGTACTGTATCTCTTTCTCGTAAATATGTAATAATGTATTTCATATTTTACGTGTTATAATATTCAATTTGAATAATTACATATATGTTTCAAGAGTTGGGCTGAAAAATAGCCTCAGCTAAACTTAGCCCTTCATAGATTGGTGTTTTACTCCAAACATGATTTTTCTTGTAATCTCAGCTGTCGATGAATAAAGCCCATATTTATTCATTTATCTATCTGATGTGAATCAACAAGAATTATATTATGACTCATTTTCAATATTGTGGGAAAAATGTGGGAAAAAATGTATCTCATTCATAATTTCTTCACTATAAATCTTGAAATAAAATTAGGTCTTATTTTTCGAACTAGTAATATTATTATTCACATATGTTTGAAATATTTCACTCCAGAGATATGATTTTATCCACAGATATACCACCACAAATTTGATTTCCTATTCAATAATTTCAAACTTATCATGTCAGTTTGGACTGAGTAGTTATCGTAATGAACATGAATGAAGAGAAAATGATAAACCAGTAGATTTTCATGGTTTCAATAATGATTGCACTTGAACGCGAAGTACGGAGTTTTCGAAAGTTAGATAAAAGTACAGAAGTTGGGAAAAAGATTGAGAAAAGCAATGAAATGGTCAAATCATCGAAATTCGTTGGATTAAGAAGAACAATTGAAGGAAAATCGCACTCAACCAGTCCGAGTCAAAGTAAAAAACAAGAGAATGAAAAACCCTCCGAGTTCAGATCAATTAAACACAAGGGCCAATTGTATCAATTACTGAAATCCTTCCGCCCACTTGGATGATTTCATTTGCAATTTGCGCACATGGGGGTTACCTAATTGTTTTATTCTAGTTACATCTTTCAAATAATCCTGGCTCACTCTCTAGTTGGATTACGAGGAACGGTTTGCAGTTGTACCAACCGCACACTATTAATAAATGATTCCACCACATCCCTCTGAATATTCAGTACTTCTGAGCAGCAGTGAGGTTTCAGAGGGATCAAGTAGTGATTGAATTAGTGTCAGCTTGGAATAATTGTAATTTATTGCTGCTCAAGTTACTAGATACGAACAATAAATGTGACTGGGGATTTTGTAAGGAGGGATTGGGTAACCGAATACATGACTGTAGGAAAGAAATAATTGGTTTGTTATTTTTGATGAATTAGTTTGTTAGGAGAGGATATATTGAAATGAATACTGATATTCCAGTATATATAATCGAGTGGATTTGAAATTCAATTGAGAATAATGTCAACACGTGTATTGTAAATCAATAGTGGCCACCAGAGAAAGTGGACAAACTATTTGAAGATGATGGAAAAGACTGAAAACACCTAATTGCAACCAGGAAGCCTAAAATGAAGTATAACATTATTAAAAGCAATGAAAGCATCAACAGAAGAAACTTTACACAGTGTTTTATTCAGATTTCCAAACCTTGTTATTGAAGTCACAAGAAAACTTTAATTTTTTAACCACAAAGGGTCGAAAATCAATTCGTATCTCTGAGATGCGATTTTGATCCCTATGCACGACCTATCAAAAACCTTCCATTGAGTTATCAATTTCCTCAATAGCAAAGTAGGAAAGAAAGATTCAACAGCTAGTATTCAAGATTTTTTTCGCAAATTCGAAAAATGCATTTACATTTAATGGAACTTATTCATCTATTGAAAAATCAAAGAACCCAATATAAATGGATTTCGTTCAACCAAAATGTTATGATTACTCCTAGTTGATAGATAAGGTACTGCTGAATTTGACTACGAAAACGAATATTTTGCCAATGAATCAAATGGCATATTGATTCATGTTAATAGTTAATCAAACTGGGCTATGCATTGATCCCTGAGGAACTCCGAAAATCAAAACTTTTGTACAGAACCATGAAAAAAACTTCCTCGGGAAATAAAAAAATCACATTTCCTGTATCCAAGGTTGAAGCTGGTACAAACTTCTGGTATCATACACCAATAATAACCTAAGTTATCAAATATAAGTAATCCCTTGGAATTGAAATCCTAACTTCGATAACTCAATTCCAAAGTTTATTAATTCATACCCTGGGGCAGAGTAAAATATAACTGACTGAAATGGTTACAAGTTGCTCGAAATATAACGTCTAAATTACCTGAAATTAATTAATGTACTTCAGAGAGATAAAAAGTAATCCGATTACTCGGAGTTCCATGAATGCAAATGAAGGAGTTTCAGTCTTTTATTACTCCTTTAAGTGGAAGGACGCCACGTTTTGATTACCTTCCGATGCGTGACGTTGGAATGTTTATTTTTGTTACTTGTTTTCAGAAATTGTAAGGGGAATATTCCCATTTTTGAATCAATAGACACAGCATTAGCTTCCAGATTAGTATTTACTATTGCTTTTCCAGAGTGACTTTGTAGTTATCGTCAAATTTGTGATTTTTCATCGAGTTTTGCTATACCGAATGTGATAGATGAATGTGATTTTTTCTATTCAACACAGAATACACAGTGAAGTGTAAAAAATTCATGTGGAATGTGATAAGTCATTTGGGTATATAGATGTTGCTAGTTTCATTTCTGATTTGAATATATATTTTGAAAAATGAAAAACCATGACTAGTTATGTATCATTTGTTTTTGATTAGGTATATTCCAATCCAAGAAGCTTTTTTCACTAAATACAATCCACCTATCCGTCCTTCTGTCATTCAATGTCATCTTTTTTCTTGTTCTCGTTTGATTTTTCGGAAACCAACTCCTGTATTGATGAAATCAATTGATAAAATTATGATGTTTCTGGACTACCCCCAATAAGTAATATATCACGTGAAACCTCTTTGTGGGATATCATCTGATATTCTTTCAATGAATGAAGATGTTCCACAGGGTTCAGTTCTGGCGCCTACTTTGTTTCTTGTTCATATCCTTGATTTGTTGGAGAAAACGTCTTGTTCAGTGCATAGTTTTGCGGACGACAGCACTCTTACTAGTTCCACTTCCAGGGTCTCCATATCAACATGGGAAACAAAAATTCAGAGAAGCATTAGCTTCAATGGTATTGACGATGACTTGGGCGAGAATAATATAATGGTGTAGCATCGACTTGGTGGAATTGAATGCTGGGAAAACCCAGACATGTCTATTCCCAAAGAAATTCGGTCTATCTTGATCTAATATAATAATAACTATTCCCACAAAGTCGAATATCTCGATGAAAGAAATTACGAACAATAATAATCTCTAATGGAAAAACCATGTGAGATCGATTGCCGAAGGTGCTTCCCAAAAGCTTGTATTTCTATCTCGTGCGAAGAAATACTTCATTTCTCGTCAGCTTCTGATGATCTGCAAGGCACAGATAATATAGAATATAGTTCTCATGTGTGGAGTTCGGCATCAAAACACTCATTAAAACTTCATGATTCTATTCAGAGACGAGCGATCCCAATGTTGGTGATTTTTTGCTCTCTTCGTCGGAACATCGTAGAAGGGTCGGAGACATGTCTCTCTTCTATGTATATTTCCACTGTCGGTGCTCTTCTGAAATGACGTCAGTCGTTCTACCCTTGGCAGTATCAACCCGGATGCTCGACGACTGCCGAATTCCCACCCCTTTGTTATGAGCCTGGAGACCTGTCGAACCTCGCTTGCTCAGGTATTTAAATAAACAGCTGAACTTTTTAATTCCTTATCGAGGGAGGTTTAACCTGAGTCTCTCAAAAGATAAACCCCATCCAGTTACAGCATTTCTTTACTTTTTCGCTAACAAAACTAACGTTAGTTTTACAGATCGACGACTTCATGTACTCACATGAAGTTTCCTTCACCAAATTGTAGGATCCACCAAACATTCAACATTCCACCCATAACAAAGCTACGCTATTTGTTTTTGCAATTATTTAGCATCCCTGTAGACTGCTTGATACCTCAACACAAATAATCCAGTGGATTACAAGCATTGTTTGAACGTCTAAGTGGCTTTTCTCTATATACCCTCGACAGAAATTCCTTTCATGTTTCCTGTCCTTTGATTGTCACAAGATTTGTTTTATAACGGTCTAAGCAGCTCCGGAATAACCCAAACGCAAGATATATTGCCAGCGCACTAGAGGATATAAGCAGAATAAATAAAGATTCATGCAAATGATCTGGTTTAAATATACTTTGTTCTGCATCGTTGAAGAGCGACAAATTCCCGCTTCAAATGGAACGCCAAATGTACGAAGTCGAATGTGTGGCGTTATCGGGTAATAATTCTTCCGGTTGTTTGTTCGACTTTCTTCACGGAAAAAGGACTCCTGACTTTTGTGACTCTAATTTGTATTTCAACGGTCTACTCTCTTGAAAATGATGAATTATTTATTTTTCAGGCAAGCAGACATTTACTCAAGGAAAGGTGGTCAGTCACCAGCATATCTCCAGAGTCATGAGGTGAAGAGAAAAATTCAAATTGATGCCATGAAGGATTGTCAGTTTAATTTTTTTTTCTGAAGATACTGAATCGCTTAGCAGAACGCATATCGTGTGCTAGTGATTTGTGATATCAGTTTGGTTAGGGTGATCGAACATCTGTTAAAGTTTCAACTTTACTGATTTGAAAATGTGGGAGAAATCGACTACAGATTGGAAAATATTCGAAATTGAAGAAGTGCTGAACAACAGAGCCACCAGCAATTATCAAGTCTATATTCAGATTGGTGGTCCAGATGTTATTTGTAACTCAACTGGTTTGAAAAATTATCATGTTTGTTTTCATCAATTGCATGTGATAAGCCTGAAAACTAAGCAGAAGGAAAGTGAAGAGCAGCCTTAAACTTTCTTTTATAAATACTTTTGCATCCAATGTTTTATACAATATCGAGGTTCTACTGTTCTACATTTGGGAAAATGTACCCATTTCCTTGATCCACTTTAATGAAGCTATATTTTCCAACCAGATTGCGTTGAAACAATTCCCTGCTTAACTGTTGCCTTCGGTTCTTCTTAACGAGCTACGAAAACAATAGTAATTTAAAAACGCATTAATTGAATTTGCCAAGCAATTTTAACCGACTTCGAAACACAGAAAGGATGACAAACGACTGCCGTAACCATTAGCTACGTCTGCTGCGCCTGCCGAGTCTGCCAGTTTTCGAATAATTTTATTTTGTCTCTTGGCATAATTCAAATTAATAAACGTCAGCCATGTTCACACGTTCAACTGTCTACCTACGTTAGTGCGGAAAAAATTAATCAGAGTTGACGGGACACACAATAACAACGTTTTCTCTGTGAAAAATTGTTTAAAAGTTATTATTTCGTGGTGGATGAATATTATTCATCAAGCTATTCAACAGCGCATTCGAATGTATAAACTATGCCTTCCTGATTTATTTCATGTAGAAAAATTGAAGTTTTTTATGTTTACTTTCTGGTGCTATTGTCATGTTCCGATATTCCTGAACAGCACTGTCCAGCTGATTCAATCGTTCCGATTTCACTGACAATCACTGGCAATTATTTCGCGCCAATTTTTGAGATACCCTGTTAGAGACTAAAAAGTTACTGGTGGTCCTGTAGTCCCAGTATTCCTCAAATTGAGTTAGGTTAGGTTGTGTTCGAATAAACGTCAACGGATAACAGATTAAATTTGTTGTCAGATTATTGCAATTGCAAAATTATTAAAAAGCTTCGAGTTGTACTGGAAGATATATTCGTACAAGTTGATGCTGAATTGAAATGAATAATTTGATCTTAGTATACTTCACAGAGATCACTGTGCATATAAGTTATTAGTTCTGTGCCAAGATGGTTTGGATTAGCTGTATATATTCGAATATAAATTATCGGTTTTAACGAGTGCATAAAAATTACCGATAATTTTGCAAGAAAGCTTGATATCAAAAAATTGCAAGTTTATTTTCATATTTTGGCGAAAGTGCTCTTTTACAAAATATGAAAATAACCGAATGCAATTTAAATATGATATCACGCTTGAATGCAAAATTGTCTGGTCATTTTTATGCACGAATATATTTCATTGGAATATTTCACGAATAAAGAAATTCTCAAGGAAATGTTATTTTTTGTTCATTTATACTTTCCCCTATATATTGTTTAGAGCACTCACCAAAACGCGAAATATTTTTCTATTTTTGAAGTCTATCTGACTTTTATTTGTGTTGTTTACTGACGTCTAGCGATACGGTTTCAAATGTGTTGTTATGGTGACTTGATACGATGCAATTACCGCTGTAAGTTTTCGATAATTGCATTGCTCTTATGGGACATTTTTTATATGAGGAAAATATTCCTTCAAATTTTTCTACCTTTCTTCGAAAGAATCCACCTTTGGCAGTCTGAAAATAATTCATTCAAAATATCAGCTTGGATCGTATTTTATAGGAATGTTTCTTTGATACTCAATTGAAGATACCTTTGACTTCCAAAATATATTGATTCGACAGCTCTTTCTATATATAACTTTTGTGCATGCAGTGAAAATGCTCACATTCCTTCGAAAATATTCAACAGAAAATATTGTAGCTCTTTGGCTTGCCTATAATAACCTTTGTAATGATAAAGAGTATGTCCGAGTTTTTTCTTTCTGGAAAACTTCGAAAATAATATTTTTGCATACCCATTTCAGTAACATGATGAAGCTTCTGACCAAAAAACACTTATATAGTCCATGAGCAGTTATAATATTTTGATTCCAACTGAAATCTTTGGTGTGGAAGTGAAACCTTTCTTGGTGAAACCCAATGCAAAACACTCTAGAAGACAGATCGACTATAATATATTCGTAGTATTTTTCTGAATCTCAAAAAAATATAAGCTTTGCCTCCAAACCATTGTGAAATTATCAAACAATCGAAGACATTATTTCAATAAAATCGTCTCGTTAATATATATCTGCAAATTATCAGTTTCAACCAGTCGGTAGACCTTTATTGGAATAGTGAATCATAAACAGTTCCCAGAGAGTACTATTATGTTAATCAAATGATGAGAATAACTCAAGTTATCTCATTTACTTTACCCTCGACTTCACCTAGGAAAGACCTCAGAGCTTATTAGAATTTGTTTCTTTGCTTCGGATACATCGTTAGAAATCTGAATCAGGGACAGGCCAAATGATTCCTTAACAATTTCAATAAAAATCATAAATACGACTCCAAAATTATTGTAAAAATGATGTCAACAAAATACATTCTTCTTGGCCTATTCGTCCTGTACTATAACTGAATACCTAATTTACAACTTTCGCGTATCTGCATATGGTATTTTTGTAGTGATCATAAAATCTGTCGTGTGTGTGTGGAGACTGCGCGATAAGATGTCACTGAAATGTTATTTTACGATACAACAGGCGTCTGTCGTAAGTGCTTATAAGACCGTGGAAACATATGTTCTTATTAGTCTTAATTAAAAGAGTTCATAAAGGATAACAAATTGGATGGATTTTACTTTTTTATGGCTTCATCGAACCTGTTGGGGTTATTGGAGAAACTTTACGTTTGTCGAGGAATTCAGTTTCTTTGATGGGAAGAAAAATACTTCTTGATCACAGAAAAGTAATTTCATTCGAAAATTCCATGATGAGGAAACTGCAAAATTTCTTCAATTGCTACTACTTCACTGTTTTCAGAGAAGTAATTGAGTCCTCGAGCAAAACTTTACCAAAAAGACGTATCATTTTTTCAGGAATAAAATGCAATAGTTCCTATTTATGTTTTTCTGTCGTACTCGCAATTCCTAATGATGGTGAACTGGTATTTTCTAGCAAAAAATTGTTGAAGTATATCTCTTCTGCATGGATGACATTCTTTACAATATGATTGACTCATCTTGGTCTATTGATTTCCTCGAATCCCTTTCATAACTTGTTCAGTGATCATCTGTCCTTGGTCCTTCAAATACCTTGAGTCATAAATTCCGAATCAAATCACCTCTCGAGAGGTTCCTTCCCTCTAGTCGAATCACACAAATACCCCGTTTGCTTGTCTCCTACCCCCCCCTATCAAGCTCACCCCATTGATTTTGCTCCATTTCAAAACGATATATACAATGTACGGAGAATTTTAATTGGTCTAACAGCATGAATAAATCTTTCATTTCTATGTATGCCTAATGTCAAATCATTCACCTCATCCTTATATAAGAGCAATATGACAAAATAAGACCGTGAATCTGCAATGAACTCGGCTTCGGAACTCACACATTGAGCTGAATTTGATATAATATGGAATGAATTCAAAAAATGTGTCTATGCCTCC
Source organism: Zygogramma bicolorata (assembly GCA_032362365.1). Classification (NCBI taxonomy): domain Eukaryota; kingdom Metazoa; phylum Arthropoda; class Insecta; order Coleoptera; family Chrysomelidae; genus Zygogramma; species Zygogramma bicolorata. The sequence goes on from JAVJAQ010001250.1 coordinate 736,336, forward strand.
GTAGACGTACACGCTTGCATACCCTACTGATTTCAGAATAATTTGAAATGTTTGATAGTGATTGACACATCAAAAAGAATCATTGACAGAATCGAATGCTTCTGGTAACCCTATGAACTGCAAATCTAGGTGCAAATATACAAAAAAACGAAAGAAAACAATTATTCATTTCGAATTCGAATTCTTGAAAATTCTTTCCTTCCCTCAATTTTTTGTTCTCATTCTAGCATATTACTTTGTTACTTTTTCCAATTGTTATATATTCCTTTCGCTGCCAGAATGGATACCTGAACTTTTTGGAACTGTTCCGAAATAGCTATTCATGAAACATATGGAAACAGTTTTGTAATAAGCATGATTTTTGCAGGACCAGAGCCCTGCTTTCACTCCACGAACCGAAAATAAATCTGTCGAGTCGGCCATAATGATTTTTTAAAAGTCTACGCGGCTCAGTGATATTAATGAGTACTATAAACTAATGTTCATTTGGGATTTCTTTGTCGCTTTCTTCTCCGATTAGAAAAAAAATCAACTTCTAAGAGGGAAGTTGAATAAAAAACAAATATCTCTGTTGATAGGTACGTGAATATCATCTGAAGATGTTCGATTCATTCACAAACTATAAGAGTCCATCTAAAACAACTACTTTCCTGACTATGTGACACGACGGGCACCAGCTTACATAGCCAATCCGTTTTTTCTGCTCAATTTGTATGCCAAGCATATGCAAATCGAATCAAATCGATAGCATATACATAGGAAACATCTACACAAGTTGTAATTTATTTTTTTGATTCGGAAAAACAGAAAGCCAAAAAGTAAATCCTCAAACTTCATTCTCTCCTAATTATCATTGAGATAATCATTTCAGTAAATAATTATTACTTTGTTATTGAGATTCCTCAACTTACATTTTTGTCGTTGGTTTTAACAGAACACGCAAAACTTCCCCGGTATAATTCTTCCCAGATATACATAAAATGAGAACAGTGCATGAAAGGATTCCATCCTATTTAAACTTTCTCATTATAGTTTTGTTGTACTTGTTCACGGCTGGGCGATCAAATTAAATACTGATTTATGGCTTCGTTAAAATTATAGAAATTAGCGGTCGTAAAATATGGAGGTTTGTTTGTATAACAAGAATTGTCAGCTTTCAACAAATCATTCGCAATTTCTATACTCCCACTCCTTCTTACCTTCTCCGACTTCATAGTTGGGTCAAACTGCATGGCAAATAATACCTATGAAGAATATCACAATGTATATACCAATCATATTCTTGAAATTCAGCTACTCAATAATTTCTTTTTGCGAAATATTCATCGTTAACGTCTGCAACCAAGAATTGAGAAAAGTGTTTGATATTCACTGAAGAGGAGAGTGTTTTCATTGAAGTAGCCACTTGCCACTCTATGCAGAATGTTTACTTGAACACTTTGAACGAGTGTAGTAAGAAATTGATACCATCAATATAAAATGTGTCAAAGAATTTACAGAGGAATATTCTGAAATAACGTAACTTCCAACGCAGAGTGTTTGTTATGTTCTTCAATTTAACCTCTGCCTTGGAAGTTTTATTTCCCTATTTCCGATTCTGAGAGGAATGTATGTCACACTATTCATCCGATTGCACTGAAGTGATTTGACAGTAGACATTTTTCTTCCTGACCTTATTTTACCTCAATCTCTCTCAATATAGGAATGAATCTCTGTTCAATAAATGAAAAACGTATTGATTTTCGAAATATGATAATCGTAATGATTCATTAAAAAATATTTTTCTTCAGACAACCATTGACTTCTTTATATCGGTATCGATAGGCAAACTTTCTAATTGGTTTTTCATATGCTTGGAAGTTATTGAATACTTGAATATTTCAACTCTCAATCCATCCCAATATCAAGTCGGACTTTATCGCAATTCAAACAGTTCAAAAAATTGGATGGAGTTTCGAAAAACTAGTTACTCAATAGTTATCATATGGATATGACTGTACCAGCTTTATACACGTGGCTTCAGAACACTCTTACGATGAATTTTATTTTTCATCCCTTCCGAGAGCCATTGATGAATAAATATCCCGGTGACATTTCATTGGGGATTTAATTTTCTTTACCAAAATAATGAAAACATGTTGATCACAATAGCTCATATATAGTCATATACTCACGCAATTCCTTCAATCCAATATTCCAAGTAACAATTATACAGTGCATCTCAAAAGTATCTTTCCCCTCCTCTTATCAAAACCTTAGAATATTTGATATCTCAATTTTTTTGTGAACATGTACAAAAAACGTCGAATTAGGGAGACTAACAAAACGTCAACTCATTTGACAATTATCCAGAGGCGCAGCTTGAATTTTGAATGTTAGTTTTAACTGTTTTAATTCATCACAAGTTTGCGTTTTTCAAAAGCAAGTTCACAAAACTGACATAAACCCAAACAAAATTACTATCATTAAATAGGTTTTTTCGATATCTTTTTAAAGAGGTGTCGTTTGCCGTAGGGTTCCATTCAAAATTATTGGTTACAATAGCATTATGACGTCATCTTTGGCGATTTCGTCATCTACCATCACTATTAGGGAAGGGGCCGTTCATAAAATACATCACACTAAAATCAGCTTTTTTTGACCCCCTCCCCCCATTGTCACGCTATGGATGGCCTCAAATAATATACATATTTTACATAATCAGAAGATTCAATGCTCAATAACACAATGAAACAGTAAAAAATCGCTTTATTTTGTTTAATTTGTATAGTGGAATACAGTGTACTGTAACAAGATTGATTCGCATTCTCAATTGAAAATTCATTCGCAAATATGGAGTCACTATAGATTTGATTAAAAAATCTGACGAGTTTAGGAATTCGATAGAAGATGTCGCACATGTAGATTTCCATCAAAATCTACTGCAGATTTCTTTCTTACCAAAATTTTTCAATTTCCGTCAGGAATCTACTAAAAAAGTGAATTTCTACCAGAAGTGGTCACGCTGGCTTCTAGTGCTCATGTCAAAAAATAATAAACGGCGAACGTCACGTTGCCGTATACCCCCCGTCCCCCCTTGTCACATATTGTCACACTCAGCCAGACCCCTCCCCTCCCCTTGTATGCGAACGTATTTTATGAACGGCCCCGAAGAATACAACCTTTAATATTCCATTTCCAAATTTCACTTGTTTGTTTATAATCGTTTCAAAGATAAGAGGGAGGAGGGGACTTTCAAGAAACACTGTATGTATACTATCGTATGAAGAAACATGAAGATTCCTTATGAGTTTTGAGAAGTTGAGATAATATGAAAATAAAAATTTGGTGGGGATGAGGTTCCTGGTAGAATGTTAAGAAAAAACTGTGAGGGGCCGTTCATAAAATACGTACGCATACAAGGGGGGGAGGGGTCTGGCTGAGTGTGACAAGATGTGACAAGGGGGGACGGGGGGTATACGGCAACGTGACGTTCGCCGTTTATTATTTTTTGACATGAGCGGAAAGCGTGACCACTTTTGGTAGAAATCTACTTTTCTGGTTGATTTCTGACAAAAATTGAAAGATTTTGGTATGAAAAAAATCTTCAGTTGATTTTGGTAAAAATCTACATGTGTGACATCTTCTAACGAATTCCTGAACTCGTCAGATTTTTCAATCAAATCTATAGTGACTCCATCTTTGCGAATGAATTTTCAATTAAGAATGCGAATTAATCTTGTTACAGTACACTGTTTCAGAATTTGTGTACTATCATTCAGATTTCATCATACTCAGCAGGGGGAGTCTTAGTTTTTGTGACGAAATATTTCTAGGGGTGGTCACAAAAAGTGTGACACAGCCTGACAATGGGGGTCAAAAAAAGCTGATTTTAGTGTGGCGTGTTTTATGAACGGCCCCTGAGCACTTTTTCGAACCCGTAAAACTTGAAACATATTTCCATCTAACTATTCCGAATCAATATATATATATATATATATATATATATATATATATCATATCAATGTGAAACGGAAACAAATCTCCATAAAATGGAAAAAAATTAATTGTTATTTATCACTCATGGCCTTTTCTTTCATCCACAAGAAATAAGAACATGACATGAAAGCGGATATAAAGCGGACCAAAACATGATCGAAGTAGTATGTACTGTGAGAACAAGAACATTGCGTCCGTTACCTCATAGACTTTGATAATGCCTACCACAGCTGTAAGCGAAACGTCAGGAGTAAAAACCTGTGGACCACTGCAAACAAAACCCGAAAAACACCCCAGAATCAAATAAGACAGAATCTGAAACTTCTTTTATGTAGAAACTATCTATCTCATTCTGTGAAAGAATCAACACAGAGTGTTTGTTGATATTTGGATATTAGCATATATAAGTTTTGCATTCTCTTCACATGTTCCTGAAATATTCCAACTTTTTGTTCGAATCTCCAGAAATTGCAGTGAAGAATAGCTGAGATGCCCTGTAGTTCCACCAAAAAGGAAATATCTGTTGAATGTACTCAATATCGTGATGTTCACCTATAAAAAGCAGAAAGTCTGCCAACATCTCTTTTTACAACGTGACGCTCCACCTGAGATCGAAGCCATTTCCGAGAAAACTTCTTTGATGATTCGGATGCGCCGTATTTCCAAATCGACTGTGTTATACGAGACCAGCAAGTCGTTTTTACCGAGATTTATTGGATTCGCCGGCTGCGTACCAACTAATAAAACCTTGGAGGACTACGAATATCTGCCGTCCGATTGTAGGAGCCCATTTAGAATGCACATTGCGTTATTACGGACCTCACAACTCGAAAGAACGCGGCTTGTATCACTTGGTTTGCTTTGTAATTTATTTACAATCTTGAAATAATAAATAGTGACTTGTGGAGGTGTAGTCGAGCCATCTGTTTTGAAATAATTGCTACCGTTCGGTTATGACGTATTTTTACGTGATGAGTGGAGCGATGGAGAAGAAACAGATGTCTCTGGGGTCACTGCTACCAAAAATAAAAAACATCGCAACGCCATCTAGAACAATAATTTTTAGGACGAAAACCTTGTGATAAAATACATTAAGTAGCAAACGAACCACTTATTTCAAAGTGAATATCGTAATTTTGTATTTTTCACGTGATATTCTTATTGAATAATAACTTTACTTGAGAATCTGAATAATTCGCTGTGACTTATGAAGATCATACGTGAAAATATGAAAACCTAATACGCAGATATTTTTCGGACAAGTGTAAATTCTTCTCCCCTGGAGAATGATGTACGTTAGTACCGCATTTTCATACGTACTCTATATTCTCTCAGATCAGTTGATAATACGTACTCTACTAAAAATAATTTCATATGTCTTCTTCATTCAAACAGCCTTCAATTCCTACTAGCAAAATTCTAACTGCTTGTGCATCAAAATAACATGTATTGGGTTGGATAAAGACTTTTCTTTTGTTATGGAGATGAAAGTTTCGATCAAAGTGATGGAATTAGGTTGAAGTATTCATCAAATTGTCGCTTCGATATTATTTGAAATTTCGGAATATGTTTGAAATCATAAATAATATGTAAGTAAGTGCAGCACAATTCAACAACCAACAAACAATAAAAACAATAATGATCGCTGACCAAATACTTACGTTTTTGAATTCTCAAACAATGTCAAAATCATAATCTTGGTTAGGAATCGTTAGAACGGGCGGCAGTAACAGATTTTTTGGACCAATATTTTACAGTCTACCTTTGGAATAGGAAATACTTGAATCTGAAACGAATCATAATCTGAGTTGTCAAAGTGGTGCAAATCACTTGAAGTTTTCTCCAAATGGCGCTGCGTTCTCAATTCGAAATCACAATGAACAAAACCATATCTTTCCCGTCAAATATTGCAAAACGATTCTCGAACCAATTGATTAAAAAATCAGCTATTCCATGAAAATCCAACATTGGATACTTGAAGAACTGAGAATTGATCTGCATTGAAATATGACACACAAAAAAATTCTAACAAGGTTGATTGATTCATCTTCCCAAAATTAATCAATGGATAGGAATTTTACTCTTATAAATAGCAGTATAATAGGGAAAAATAGATGTTTATGCTTTCACCGATCTATTCCTATTTGGGCGAACGACTTTTACGTTTTTATATCTAACAAGTATGTTGCGATTTCAAGAGTTCCACAGAGCTCAGATTTAGGACCACTACAGTTTTTTATTCAATATGGTGATATCTGAAATAATGTTTTTTGTTACTCAAAAAATTCACCAACGCCTTTTTCTTTATGATGGTTGTTGCTCCTTGCAAGGAGATTACATAGTGGTGATTTCAATAGATATCACATGAGAACTTTTCTATGAATCATCGTCGAACTTGTGATGAAATTCTGATTTTTATCGGAAAGTTGTTAGAAAATCAATGGAATATTGAAAGAGCATGTGAATGAGTGAACAAACACCAATACTCCCGATAGTACAAATAGTGAGTACATATGAAATTTTCATGTTCCACAAACTGACGTAAATATGTGTATGAATTTGTATTTGTATCCTAAAACATCAACTTGCATAAGCTTAACTGATTATTATTTATCAATTATCAACTTGAAAATTCAGCGCTGGCAGTTGTGACATCTAATTATAAACTTAAAATTCAAAGAGTGTATATTTTCATACTGCATATATGAACTTTGTATTCATCTATCTTTCATATGGAAAAACATTTCTTATACCTCATCTAGTAAGCTTTCAGGAAGAATCTGGACAGAAAGGTTTTGCTGAAACTCCTTTGTCACATTTACGATTCCAAAATAAAGACTTCTAACTCGAAATTGAAAATGGTTTCACAAGAAACAGTCATTTGAACTTTTTCGGCATTCATGAAAGGTGATAACCTCACTTATCCCAACTTTTTTTCACTGACAGAAGTGGTAGAAGGCTTTCAGTAATGGGAAGTGTAACAACACCGATTTTTCAACATGTAATTATAGTAACACAATCTATATTGTATTTCAAATTGTCCATTAGGAAAGGTTCTTCGACCCATATAATAGTATGAGGTTTATTGTGGAGAGAGTATTGATGCATGATTTTGTGGATCTTTCATTCATTATCTCGTCACTTGTTACTGGGGTTATTGTTAGTGTTTATGTGTGTAGGTATATCGATGTTGTTCTCGCTTCATCAATTGTATTCAATCAATGGATTTACTGTTAAGCAGGAAACAATCATTCCTATCATCATCAATCGCATTATCATTATGAACTGCAATCGCAATAAGAGTAACCATATCTCTACCTGCGCTTTGATGAAAAATCCAAATTCAATCAAGTAGGTACGCGTTATAATACCAGAAACAAAACAACAAACGAATTAAACCCCACCTCCATCCCAACCGATCCATTACTATCCGCATCAGCTACTCCACATCTCCAACCATGTTCAATTGGGCGTATCGGTATGAAATTAATTAATTTGTGAGGTGTAAGGATACCGCATTCCTCTGCAGCCGATCCATTCGCACTCGAACAAAAACTAAAGCACTCTTTGTTTTATTGCAGGTGAGTAAAGGATGCCTGGAAATACTCTCGAACGTGCTCTCAACGGCTTCCAATTGTATCGGTGAGTATTGGATGCTGGGGAATAGTTTGCTTTCACATTGACGGGGAATCGGAATAGTAGAGAGGTACGTGAAAAATAGGTGCTGTTTCCAGTTGTTTTTTTTTTTTTCAGCAACGCACCTGTCCTGCTGAAAATTATTTGCTCGAGTAGAAATCCAATGAAATCATTTAATTTGAAGTCTACCCCGATCGAAGTTACTGAACCAATCAGAAAAACAGTTCTTTCTGGGATAGACCTATGGGCCATTTAGTCACGCAATTGTGTTGACGTTAAAAATATTGAATATTTCAAAATGTCACCATTTGGTTGTAATACTATCTAGAATGTTAATGAAATTATGGAGTCAATTATACAAAAAATAACCGTTTACAGTAAAGAAATTTTATAGAAAGCATTCATGGACTTCTGCAATGAAAGAAATTTATCATTAATATGGAAATCGGGTAGCGGAAGAATTAGCGTCAATTTTAAAGAATTGGGCTGTGATCATGACAACAAAAGATGGTACAGTTTTAATAAGCTACTGTCAAAACCGTAACAGGATAAATACGATTTGCTCTGTATTTTTTTCAATAATCAACAAAAAAATCTATTCGAATAACCCTCGAACATTCAAATGTCATAACAACTTTCTCGAGCTTTTGGCTCATAGGAATCAAATCTCCGCCTATGGCGTCGTTTTTTTTTCCTAGCAACAAGTTTCGATTTTTTTTAAACAATTATTATCAATGTCCATGGGTTATTATTATTGATTATTTCACACAAACACTTGTCGACCAATGAAGAGCTTATTTGGCATTTCGCGTTACCAATAGAAACACGGGTTATTCTATCGGTGATTCTTGCCCGTCATGGGGTAACCTTAAGCCAATTTTAGTAAAATTTGTCTGGCGCTTAGCAGAGAATAATTTTTTGTTTGGCGTCAATCACCCACTTTGAGCAGAGGAAAACTAAAATGTTACGTTTAAATCCGGCGTCAGAGCAATTTAGCATACGAATGAAAATGCTTTATTGAGCCACATCTTTATATAGAGCCACTTGACACTTACGATCACCATGTATGTATTCTTGGTTATTCTGAGTTCTGATCTTGTGTCGGCCTTATTGTTACATAACACATTTACTGACCTCTCAAGGCGCGATAAATTGCCGTGCTACTTAACTTCCTCAACTTTTTGCAGAGAAGTGTTAATTTTTGATTGGGGTAAACTTGAAATAAATAGAAAAATGGGATCATGGTCACTGTAGAGTGTAGATGGAATCGAAATTTCTTCTGTAATTATTTCGAGTGCTCATTGTTGAACTTATCATGTCCAATCGGCATTGCGATTAGATTTGATATTTGGTTAGTTTTTTTGATGTGCGCTTTTATTGTTATTCATGTTTATAAAAAGATTGACAAGAATCACCTGGTGACAATGAGCGGTGGTGACGCCTCTGCTTGTTACCACGTACGAAACTCAAACTTCCCTAGCGTAAGTAGGTGGGTGGGGGTGCGAATTATTCTGGATCATAAAGGCATACATGCGAATACCCGACATTACATAATTTTTAAAATTTGCACCTCATTTCTTCCTCACGAATGTTCCAATAAAATACTATTTAATATAAAATTATTCTTCCGTCTATTCGTGATCTAAAAATAATCTCTCCAAATACATTCATGCCTAGAGTATAACAAGTGATTATTTTTTTCACTTGTCAAAATGTGACGTTTTTGGCATTTCAACCAATAGAAGCGGGTTATTCTATGGTTATTATAGCCAATCATTGGGTATTATACCGATAAAACTGCCTGGTCGTTTCGATTGTTTCGATAAAACGTTGTTTACCTTTGAACTGTCAAAACTATAAGGTTTACCGCGTCGATTTTATTGAACTGGCTCATATTTATATAAATGATCATGAATGAAGAGTTACCTTATTATTAATAGTAATACACTTTTCACTTTTTCAGCATAATAATAACATAACACATTTCAATGAACACTCAAACACGTAAATAGCTCATAACCCCAACTCTATGATAGATATAGCGAACGACCGATGCAAATATTTAAGGTTTCCTTAACTCAAATGAAGATGGCGTACAATAAGTTTTATGAGAAGAAACCGTTGTATGGAGATTTTGATACAACGACATAACGAATGATTTTACGTTCCTTCTGGCGCGATTTTCATTTCATAAAAAAATTTTCAATTATCGACCTTGTACAATGAGAGGTGTGACGCCATCTCTTGGTATCGTCGTCATCATATTCACCGCGTAAGCATCATATCTCTTCTGGATCATAGAAGGCATATATCGTTGTTTGACATTTCAAATTTTTAAAATTTTCACCCATTCTTTCCTTCTGATGTAAATGAAATACTGATCAATTAAATTGTTCTTCCTTCTATTTGTTCAAAAAATAATCTCTCCAAATACAACTCGTTCTTCAAATTTAATAAGATAAATTTTCATTTTCGAAACACTCAAACTTTTTTATTTTGAGGCAAAAGCATTCAAACAAACCAATTAATAACACACTTTTTCGGTTTGTTTTCATACTTTTGCCAAATAAAAAAGTTTTTGTGGAAAATGAAAATTTATCGATTAAATTTGAAGGACTCGTGGTATTACCTTTGATAAATTTTCATTTTCGAAACACTCAAACTTTTTTATTCTGAGGCAAAAGCATTCAAACAAACCGAATTAGATAGAATCACTCGTCCTACGGACTCGTGATTTTATCAATCGGTTTGTTTTCATACTTTTGCCAAATAAAAAAGTTTTTGTGGACAATGAAAATTTATCGATTAAATTTGAAGGACTCGTATTACCTTTGATAATTCCACACTAACAATTTTCGACCAATGAAGTGCTTATTTGGTTTCTCGTTACCATAGCAACACAGGTATTTATCGAAAGATTTTTCTCCCGTGGGGGTAACCTGAAGCCAATTTCAGTGGAATTTGTTTGCGCTCAGCAGAGAATAATTTTTTGTTTGACGTCCATCACCCACTTTGAGCAGAGGAAAACAAAATGTCACGTTCAAATTCGGCACTAGAGTAATTCAGCATACTAATGAAAATACTTTATTGAGCCACATCTTTATTTAGAGCCACTTGACCCTTCACAATCACCATTAGTGTGTTTCGAAAAAAGGTATGTATTCTTGGTTGTTCCGAGTTCTGATCTTGTGTGGCCTTATTGTTCTATTGCATTACTGGCCTTTCAGGGCGTTGATAAATTGCCGTGGTACTTGTCTTCCTCAATGTTTACAGAAAAGTGTTAATTTTCGATTGGGGTGAACTTGAATAGAAATTTGGGATCATGGTCACTGTAGAGTGTAGATGGAATCGAGATTTCTTCTGTAATTATTTCGAGTGCTCATTGTTGAACTTACCATGTCCAATTGGTCATTGTGATTAGATTTGATATTTGGTTAGTTTGTTTTGATGTGCATCTTTTATTGTTGTTCATGTTGATTGAAATGATTGACAAGGATGCCTGGTGACAGGCAGTGGTAGCCTTGCATTGTTACCACTTACGCAACTTGAAACTTCCCCAGGTAAGTAGGTAGGTGGGGGTGCGAATTATTCTTATCGAATACCACGCATACATAAATTATATGTGGAAATTGATTCTTGCTCACGAATATTTCAATAAAATTATTTGATATAAAATAATTTTCGAAATAGTCATGATCTCGAAAAATCTGTAGATAATTAAAGCACTAGTGGTATTACAAGTGATTATTTTTTTCACTTGTCAAAATGTGACGTTTTTGGCATTTCAACCAATAGTAGCGGGTTATTCTATGGTTATTGTAGCCAATCATTGGGTATTATACCGATAAAACTGCCTGGTCCTTTCGATTGTTTCGATAAAACGTTGTTTACCTTTGAACTGTCAAAACTATAAAGTTTACCGCGTCGATTCTATTGAACTGGCTCATATTTATATAAATTATCATGAATGAAGAGTCACCTTATTATTAATAATCATTCACTTTTCACTTTTTCAGCATAATAATAACATAACACTCATGAACACTCAAACACGTAAATAGCTCATAACCCCAACTCTATGACAGATATAGCGAACGACCGATTCAAATATTTGAGGTTTCCTTAACCCAAATGAAGATGGCGTACAATTAGTTTTTATTAAATACAATTCTTTTTTTGTTGTATGAGAAGAAACCGCTGTATGAAGGTTTTGATACGACGACATAACGAATGATTTTATGTTCCTTCTTGTGCGATTTTCATTTCATAACAAATTTTCAATTATCAACCTTGTACAATGAGAAGAGTGACGCCATCTCTTGGTATCGTCGGCAATCATTGTCATATTCAATGCGTAGGCATCATATCTCTTCTAGATCATAGAGGGCATACATCGTTGTTTGACATTTCAAATTTGTTAAATTTTTACCTATTCTCCGTTCCTGCTTATGTAAATGAAATACTGATCAATTAAATTGTTCTTCCTTCTATTTGTTCGAAAAATTATCTCTGCAAATACAACTCGTTCTTCAAATTTAATAACATGAATTTTCATTTTCGAAACACTCAAACTTTTTTATTTTGGGGCAAAAGCATTCAGGCAAACCGAATTAGATAAAATCACTCGTCCTACGGACTCGTGATTTTTCTTGTTTCTTCAAATAAAAAAGTTTTTGTGGAAAATGAGAATTTATTGATTAAATTTGAAGGACTCGTGGTATTACCTTTGATGAAACTTGGATGTATCGCCTGATATTCTGGCTCATGTTCCACAGTGATACTTCTGTCATGATGAAGATGTCTTCATTCGAAGAGACCGATTTGCAAATCTGAGGGTCCATTGCCTGAGACTCTGTAGTTTGTCCAGAATAATAATTATAGAAATTAATTTTTGAAAATCCAGGAGTACTGTTCGTGCATAAAAAACGAGAGTGCTTTTTTGTCCATGTTCCATGGCAACCATTCAATCAGCCTGTTGAGAATGTATGAAGTGTATTGCAGTGTGTGCCATGGAAAAATATGTTTCTGTTCAAACAAGCAATGAAAATGTTCATTTCGATTTATATCTATACACGAAAAACAAAAGAAGTAAATATACCATCATTTGCAAATACGAGGAATATAAATGAAGCCGCTGTGAAGGAAGAGCTATTATGATAAGCAAGTAATAAAAAAATCAACACAACCATTCTGGATCTGGAGCTAGAGATTGCAAAAAAACTTGATGTTTATTCGAAGCTTCTGATTTGTTGTGAAAATTATTTAATACCTCTGGAAAATCGAGTTACAATCAGGTCTTTTGAAGATACGTGGATTGGTCGCCAGTGACGACATATCAAAAAAACTTAAGCTACTTTGGGGATATGTTATGAACTGGGCAGCAATGGGAGATTGATCGAACCAATTGTTTCCAGTTTTCTTTTGAAAGAGGACGAAATCTCAATTACAACTGGGGCGAATAGTTCTGAATCATAAGAATTATATGATGTACAATTGAGTATTTTTTATTTCATACAGAAGGAATATAGACAGGACCAAAGACCTCATAAAATACCTGGACTAGCTGTCACGTGACTTCATCCTTCAGTGTACATTCAACTCAATGAAGAATAGATTCTTGGGTAACCAATGACTTCATTTTCACTGGAAAACACCTACGCTGACGTCTGGAAATCAGACAAATAATGAGCTCTATCCAGGGGTCAATGCTTATCAGTTTCTGATAGGTCATTTGATTCTTCATAAATTTTTTCGTGTGATTTTCAGCTCGTGATCGTATACCACACAACGATGAATTTGCAGATCAATATCGAAATTTTTCAGTTATTCTACGTTTCGGCTATTAGGTAAACATCATCAGGAATATTCTACGGCAAGTCTGTCGTTTTCACTGAAATAATTTCGTCAATTTTTTCTGCAAACATCGACCCCCGCCGGCACTGTCCCACCTCTCCAAGGCACGTATTTCTTGTATTTCATGCGCCAGCGACGACAGACGTGCTTGTTAATGGCGGTGGCTATTTTCGCCGAATAAGACGAAGACCGTCCTCAGCCCATCGTCGAGTGTTTGCTCTTAGGAACATCGGCCTTAAACGCACTTCACTTGCCGTGATTCAGTGCACTTCATGTTTCCTTTGTCATGTTTATACTTTTCTGAGCCGAGTCGGACTTATTTTGTCAAAATGAAAAATACGGCGACAACAATGAGAGACGAGAATGTTGTGTACGACGAGAGGAGACACGACGACAATCCTGTCTGGTTGAGAGTTCCATCTTCTCTTCATTGTTGCGATTCTTATCGTTTTTATGATCGTTATTTATTGAGTTAGCAGATGAAATCGATTTGTTGGTCCCTCTGGAGTGGGAAACATCGTCGTTGTCAACTTATTGAAGCTCAAATCTCTTTTTGGTTCGTTTGGACTTCCTTCACAATTCAAAATGAGATCTCTGGTATTTCAACAACCTAGATAGTTCATTCTATGTTTTTTTTTTTTTTGGACTGAGGTGGCCTTTACTTGATGGAAATCCATAGTTATTACGCTATAAGGTAGACACGATTAAATTTCCACAAAATTTATTGTCTTCGCGACATGTTTCGGTACACTGTACCTTTATCAAGCGAATGTATTTAAACACTCTGTGTTTAAATACATTCGCTTGATAAAGGTACAGTGTACCGAAACATGTCGCGAAGACAATAAATTTTGTGGAAATTTAATCGTGTCTACCTTATAGCGTAACATTCTATGTTTAGTGTCAAACCAAAATGTCACACCGAATAAAAACCCCTTCAAGCAAGACACAGGAGTCTTGAATCTGTAGTCACTACAGCAAGTGGGTTACCAATAAGAAACAACTATTTCTTTCCTCTAGTTTTTCAAAGTTCCCAACCCACCACAATCTGATAAAATGAGGATGGATATTGTAATTTACACAAGTGTGGAAGGGCAGATTTTCAATCTACCCCGATAAGTTACTATAATGGATATCTTGAAACTATGTACAGAAAAGACAAATTTTCAGTTCAAAAGTAACTTTCATCTACAAGAATTTGGGATTTCTATGGGTTCACCTCTTTATCCAGTTCTGATCAATATTTGTAAGGAGTATTGTGGGAATCTTTTCGTAGAAAGTTATCCAAATAGACATGGCATGGCGGGGATATGTTGATGATGTTTTTGCCATATGGAGTCATGGTCGAAATGAACTTGACATTTTTTTGGAACACAGTAACAAACTAGAACCACTAATGAAGTTTACAAAGGAAATAGAGAAGAACAATTAACATCCTTCACTTGATGTAATGGTAAAGAAATAATCAACACTTCATCTAGACATAAATGTACATCGAAAGAAAACACATATTAGCAGATATCTTCACTATAAATAATTCTCATCACCATACAAGTGTCAAGAAAGGTATAGTAAAATGTCATTTCGATCGAACAAAAATAGTACGCGATTCATTAGAAGAAATCGATAAAGTGGTTAATTTCATAGGATTAATATTGAAGGAAAATGGATATCGAGAGCATTTTACAGAAAATATATTGAATGAAATTGAAAATCGTAACACACCCCTCAGTGGAGACATACAACCTGCCTTAACTACACATCCTGTAACAAATACAATGTTAGAACAACATTTGAAACAACAAATACTTTACGTTCAATACTGACACTCACGAAATCAACAAACATAACAGAAAACACAAAGAATTGTATTTATCGAATGCCTTGTTGTGCGGTCAGAAATATATCGGTAGAACCTCCGGACCTTTAGAAGTGCGAAAGAGTGAGCAAAAGATGTACATCAAGAACAGATAGATTGGTGGATCCAAATTGTCAGAACACATTCTCACAGCCAATGGAGATCATACAGTTTAACTGAATGACAATAAAATGATAGAAAGAGAGAATTATAGCACAAAAATCATTTATCTTATCCGTTCTTGAAATATCAATGAGGTACATTGTATGTCTTCAATTTCATTTTCCCAAATGATCAACCAATGACTACATAATTATAGTGGAAGCTATCATTACACAATAAATCAGGTCCTCCATGCACTGTCAAATTTCAAGCAATAATTTTCGATTGACTGAAGATAATTGTAAAAAATATCAACTACTTTCCATTTGCGACGTTTCGGAAAAACTTTTCTTCTTTCTTTTTCAAGCCCTTTGAAAAAATCTCAATTCTAGTTTTTGGTACAACAGAAAAACTAATATCTCCGGAAGATTTTTTCCGAAGGTCTTGAAAATTCAATTCAATCTTTTAATTCACAAAGCATACGGAACTACCCAATTTTTTTGTCCGTAATATTGCAGTTAATAATACCAATTTGACGTTAGAGCAGATATCAAAAGAATTTGAGGCTTCTTCATTTCCACAGGTGAGAAAACCCACCAAATTGAATTTCAATCCATAAAATAATCTTGAGACTCTCCTCTACTGTCGTCGACAATAATTCAAAAGACAGTTCTGAAAAACTGTAAACCTCAGACATCCTTGCACCCGCTGAAGGTATAAATTATAAATATCCCTGACCATGTATACAGACATCACTCCAGCTGTATTCATCGCGAATATCAAAGGCATCACAGATTCATAATGGTTTAATTTATTTTACAAGGGTTTCGCTATCTGTCCCTGTGAATCATTCAGACTTTTTCCCGTTCAGTTTGAATTTACAGTCGCGCTTCTCCATAATGGATAATACGGGTGGTATTGATTAAAACGTCAAATGAGACGCGAGATTTATTTCCAGCGAATACGCGGGATTCTGCTAGCTAGTCATTTTTTTCGAATGATGCGTTCGTTTTGGATAGGGAAGGTTATTGATATTGGTACTTCACTAAGTTCTGTCGATGAAATGCTGACTATTATAATTGTTCATAGAGAAAAAGTACGATAGCTAGTCGGCCACACGGAAATTATTTTAGGGATGGATACTACGGAAAGATGGCATAAGTGAGATTGTTTCAAGTCATGTCTTTTTTACCTTCTTTTTCGTTATATACTCATCCAGCTGATAAATTAACGAAACAAAAACTCACACTCTGGAATGCAAGTTCTTCAATGAAGATAACCTCACTATATACTATTTTCAAACAATATTATCAGAATTGATCAGAAACCATCAACTTTGATTTGTGTCTGGAATATTAAATTCATTTGTTTTCTCTGATGTTCAAGTGTTAGAAATTGAAACAACAAACAGAGTACATCTTGCAGGACTATTACCGTTGACGAAAGAAAACACAAATCCCCTCAGTCGGAAGTTGAGTAATGGACCATGACCAATAAGAATTTTGTATGAGGTGTTGTTTTTCTCCAGTTTCCCCCTCTTTATTAATTATTAATGCCAGCTTCGACCTAGAGTGCCATG
Source organism: Zygogramma bicolorata (assembly GCA_032362365.1). Classification (NCBI taxonomy): domain Eukaryota; kingdom Metazoa; phylum Arthropoda; class Insecta; order Coleoptera; family Chrysomelidae; genus Zygogramma; species Zygogramma bicolorata. Next base: position 753,342 of record JAVJAQ010001250.1, read on the forward strand.
TATTATTAACACAGAACTCATAATTCACAGGAAATAATATCAACAAGATGTAATCACGAGTTCTGTGCAAACAGTACATGACTTTTGACGTGGAAACTGACACTGATGACACATAGAGTTAATAGAAAAAAATGTGCTCCGAATGAATTTTTCACTCGGTATCTTAGCTTCTCTATTCGTAATTGAGTTTTAGTGGTCGTCATTTCTTCTTGTAAAAAAAAGACATCTCGTCAGATAACAATTATTTTATATATTTTCACCATGGAAGAAGAATTCACTGAAACGAACAATTTGTAATAATTAATACAATAAATTTCAGAGCTTGAAGCGACTGGAAATTCTTCAAGCTAGGCGATCGGAATGTTACACAGAACATTTACTTTTCACCGTTCACTCCACGCTTTTCCTAACAATAAAGCATATAATCAACAAAAGTATGCTTATCGTCATAGCTACAACTTTGTAAAAACTCTGATATCGAATACGTCAACACTATTATTACGTTTGTTATCATCCAGATCTGTGAATATAAACTTTATTGGCGTGTTTTCATGGCGACAACATGAAATTATCCACGAGCAATAACTAACTTAGGACAATATTAAAAAGTTGTTAGTCGCCACATATCCGCCGATCAGAACCGACGATAACCGTCATTAGAATATAATGGACATTCATTAGAGATAATTCGAATTTGCATGCTTGCGGCGGTACATTCCATGTATTGTCTTCGTGCTGACATTCTGAAACTGGGAAGTTACTCAATACATTAACACAACCTCTCTACAAGCTGTTGATGATAGGCAACATTGCCCAATGGATATTGGAATGAGTTTGAAGTAAACTCCATAGGTTAATATTTTGACTGACAAGGGCGCTGGTGTGTCGAAGAGATAGCAAAATTGACTGGTATAAATGGCTGATGTTATAACTCGATTGGTCTATTACAAAACACAGAAGTTTTCGTATTTGTTTCATTTCTAAGATGAGTCAAATTCCTCATATCAAGATCTTTTTTAGTAACAGAAATATTTGGGCACACAGAAATAGAACCTGTCTCCACAAAGAATAAATGTACAATAATTTCCAATAGCAGTGGTGACCGTAGCTAGAATAGTTACAACACAGACACATAGTGCAAGATACTTCCATAATACCTGGGAGATGAGGAAAACATCTCTCATTGATTATTGTTATCCAGTGCGTGTTCAATTAGTCCAAGAACCAGGTACTTTTTTTCTGCAATCTTCTACAGAATTGATATTCTTGTTGGAAAATGTTCGGGGGTGTCCCCTGAATGTAAATTCAAGTTGGCGGGACGGGGGGGGGGGGGGGTTGAGCTTCAGCCGCCATCTTGGAAAACACGTTTTATCGAATATCTCGTGAACCGTGCATCGTACGATAAAAACAGTAGGGATCGTTTTTGTAGATAATGAAATTCTCTGCAACTTTTATTCGAAACTTTTTTTTGTATAAAGCATAGGTTTTTATTTATGGCGCGCCAAAATACTGCCATTTATACTGTTTCATCAACCGTTCACTATATATTTAGCAATAACCATGCTGGGAACAGTTTGGCGCTCTATAAATGAAGACCTATGCACTATACGGAAAAATGTTTCGAATAAAAGTTGAAGAGAATTTTATTATCTACGAAAATGATCCCTACTGTTTTTGTCGTACGATGCACGGTTCACGAGATATTTGATGAAACGTGTTTTCCAAGATGGCGGCTGAAGCTCAACCCCCCCTGTCCCGCCAACTTGAATTTATATTCAGGGGACACCCCCAAACATTTTCAAACAAGAAAATCAATTCTGTAGAAGATTGCATTATGAACCTACTTTTTTGCTCTGGCTCTTGGCGTAAATATAGAATAGATGTTTCAGAACCTGATAGACAGGCCCGAAATGAAAAATTTTCGGGACCAATTTTTCACTCTGCCCTTGAAAAGGGAATACTAATGGGTGCTGAAACAAATCGTAATGAAGAATCATGCGCTTCAGGTTTGTTCATGTGAAACCGAGGATTTTTTCATCAAGTCCAACTATATTTCTGATTTTTAACGAGCTCATTTCCATCTCTAACGCATAATGATAAAAGTCATAAACGTACATTGTTTCGAATGATACTACTAGGTGACTCACTAATAAATTGTTCGAAAATGTTACGATGTAATGAAAACCAGTTTTTTAAAGTATATCCAGTTCAGTTCGAAACAGTTTTCTCATATCATTTTATTGACGAAAATTGTTTGAATGGATACGGTGTGTTCCAAAAAAAACGAAAACTCTTGGTTTTACATGAAGTAATAAATAATGATTTAATAAAGGATGCATTTACCACGAAAATTATTTCATTTTCAATCAATGCAGCAGCTTGTCTTGGTAGATAGAAGTTTACCCTTATTGAGTCCAGTAATAATATTTGTTTTCTCAGATTTTGGTAGGTTAGAAACCTAGAAAACTACGAAGAAAATATTTTTCAACCACAAAATAATGTCGTTCAAACAATAATTATTGAAACCTTATAACAACACGCTTTGCTCGACTGTTATAGATGTCATGACGGCCTAGGCCATAATATTTGCCACGGACAATGCCGTTATAATAACGGTAACAAACAATTATTGTGAAGAATCATTTGGCTACTCTTCGAGTGCAATTTGCGACAAACTATTTTTGGTCCATAATGAGCTGGATTTCTTTTTTGTTACTGGTACGTTCTTCCAAAATTTCAAAACGAATATTTATTGTTGGAAAATTGTGGAGTATTGAAAAGTACCACACAAATATTCTGATTATCACAAAATTTATCTCCGTTTGTAATATGTTCAATGTCGTTCGTCCTTATATGTTTTTTTTTCAATTGCTATCAGAAACACAAAAAACTCACCACCAACTATAGTAGCAATGTTGAGGAGTCCAAGAATTATTTTATGAATTTTCCGAAATGTAGTGATGATCGATCCAAATATATTTTGCGAGACGTTGTATAACTAAAGGTGATACAAATCGGGCAACTAGGCGTCTCAACCGTTTTCAAGGTACTTATAATATACATTTCTGAGTACAAGTTGATAGTATTCTGTCAGTGATGGTTGAGAAATGAATACAAAATGATTCCATGAACCCCCAGTAGGCATTTCATTTAAGTCAACCTATAAATTAAAGCGATTTTTTTCGGGTAATATTTTGATCAAATGTTCCCTATATTTTAGTTTTTTTTTCATCAAATATCCTCCAATGGCATTCGATTATTTCTGCTCGTTCATTTCTCGAGACGATATTTAATTTTATCAAGACAATATTTGTGATAGATAAACATTTCTAGAACCCTCATGTTCTCAACCACAGCTCTGCCAAACTGAACTCCAGGGGTTGTTTCATAGAAGTCCGCTCCGCAAAGGACGTGACTCATGTCCTGTAAAAGTTGATAGTATTCTGTCAGTGCTGGTTGAGAAATGAATACAAAAAGATTCCATGAACCCCCAGTAAGCATTTCATTTAGGTCAACCTACAAATTAAAGCGATTTTTTCAGGTAATATTTCAATCAAATGTACCCTATATTTCAGTTTTTTTCCATCAAATATCCTCCAATGGCATTCGATTATTTCTGCTTGTTCATTTCTCGAGACAATATTTAATTCTATCAAGATAATATTTTTGATAGATAAACAATTCTAGAACCCTCATGTTCTCAACCACAGCTCTGCCAAACTGAACTCCAGGGGTTGTTTCATAGAAGTCCGCTCCGCAAAGGACGTGACTCATGTCATGTAAAAGTTGATAGTATCCTGTCAGTGCTGGTTGAGAAATGAACACAAAATAATTCCATGAACCCCCAGTAAGCATTTCATTTAGGTCAACCTACAAATTAAAGCGATTTTTTCAGGTAATATTTTAATCAAATGTACCCTACATTTCAGTTTTTTCCATTGAATATCCTCCAATGGCATTCGATTATTTCTGCTTGTTCATTTCTCGAGCCAATATTTAATTCTATCAAGATAATATTCTTGATAGATAAACAATTCTAGAACCCTCATGTTCTCAACCACAGCTCTGCCAAACTGAACTCCAGGGGTTGTTTCATAGAAGTCCGCTCCGCAAAGGACGTGACTCATGTCCTGTAAAAGTTGATAGTATTCTGTCAGTGCTGATTGAGAAATGAATACAAAAAGATTCCATGAACCCCCAGTAAGCATTTCATTTAGGTCAACCTACAAATTAAAGCGATTTTTTCAGATAATATTTCAATCGAATGTACCCTATATTTCAGTTTTTTTCCATTAAATATCCTCCAATGGCATTCGATCATTTCTGCTTGTTCATTTCTCGAGACAATATTTAATTCTATCAAGATAATATTTTTGATAGATAAACAAGTCTAGAACCCTCATGTTCTCAACCACAGCTCTGCCAAGCTGAACTCCAGGGCTTGTTTTATAGAAGCCTGCTCCGCAAAGGACGTGACTCATGTCCTGTAGAGTATTTATATCAACTTGTCTTTCCAAATAAGTAACTGGGATTGCCTGTCGCAAATCGCTTCAGTCCGCAACTTCTAATTATACCATCAGAGGAGAGAAATTCATTAGACTTGCAAATAGGGAATTAAATACAACTAAAGGTGTATAAGGAAATGTAATTAAGAATAGGTATTCGGGCCGAACGAGAAAGATTCGACCATTATTTCCAGCTTTACATGGGCTGTTTTGTAGTCGAGTAGGAGGATGGAGTTAGGTGATACAGTAATTAGAAGAGAGAGACTGGAAGATTTAACTTAAACGACGAATAAATTCTGTCGATACGGGACCACATACTGGACCCAACCTTCATTGTTGTACGATAAATATTTACACGAATGGGCTAGTTTGTTGAATGGATTCAAGGCATTACATTTCATGAGGTACATACATACGTATTCAAAACAATGAACACTGTTGTTTGAAAGCCATTTCCTGCAGTGGATAAATTCTTCTCATTTTGGTGGAAAATGGAGGATTGATTCAGAAACTATACTGACGAAGGAGGGGCGTATTATCGGTTTGTTACGGCTCCGTTGGAGAACGGTTCTAGAACAGTGCCTTGTTGTATTGGTGGGCAGTGGGCAGCTCTTCAAAATTGTTACAGCTCACAACTGCAACAACTTTGAACCGTCTCCAGTCGGAACCAACGCAAACATAGTATATCATGACAAATCGGAAGGTGAGAATTTGTCTTAGATGAAAATGGTAGACTTCTAACGATATTTTTTTTTGTGAATATAACGGTATGTTTTCAACTTTCCATTGAACCACAATTTCACTTACGAAACATCATCAAAAAAGTATCTATTTACGCATGTATGTTGATAACTTGATTGAATCCATGTATTTACATCAACTGGATCAGATATCGTCAAATTGGAGAATAGAAACCCATTTGTCTGCTTTTGGTTTTAGTGTGCAAGTTGGATCAGATTTCATTTGAGTGTAATATTTTTAATCAATTGGTGTTTGACACTTATCAATGTAATCTTTTTTCATACCCAATTACAGACACATTGCCTTTGTCCGAGCCTTTGTCACTATTTATCAAAATGATTTCTGGATGATCTTTCAGATATTTATTGAATTTATAGAGTTTGTCATTATATTGGCGAATTGGTGAATTGAGATCTGAATAAATTTCTCTTCATTGAATCAACTTTTTCTATAATGAATTCGAGATCAGCTTATGAAAATGGAATATGAATACGATCAGTACTCGGAGAGATGCTGAACTTTGGACTCAGTGAAAGAATATTTTGAATATCAGGTAGTATAACAACATCAATCAAGTGTCTGGACCACTTTTGTTTATAAAATTCCCTGTCCAGATTGTAATCAAACGTATATTGGTCGAACAGCTAGGAATATCAATAGTCGCATAATTTCGCACCGAAGAGATTGTGAAAGAAACATTAATTCATGTGCCTCATCGGAACATGTGAATCGTAATGATCATCGAATGGATTATGAGAATACACAAAACATAGAATAAATACCTTCTAATTTCACCTTCGAAGTCAATAATAATATTGTTGAAACCTCCACTTCATCTAAATTCTTAGGAACGCTCATAGATTGTAACTAAACATGGGAGGATCAAATACAAATAGTATGTGAAATATCAACAAAAGCTTTTATATTTTGACGACACTAAGAAATATTCTGAACACAGATATATTATTACAGGTTTACTATGCATTTGTGTATTCCACAATTTCCTACAATATTATAGTATGGGGTCAGGCATCAGACATGATAAGAATTTTTGTTGCTCAGAAAAGAATCATAAGGCTAGACAGGTTTTCAATACTAAACGGATCCCCACGGTTACATCAATTTATTTAATGAAACTCGTTAACATATATTTTCAAAAACAAACATTCATTTCCCATTAATAGTGATTCACATTCTTACCACAAAAGAAATAAAAATTATATCAAATTGAACAAGCCCAAACACTCTTATTACCAAAAATCTCCCATCAATGCAGGCTGCCGTTTTTTTAACTGCCTTCCGCACGAAATAAAATGCGCGGGATCCCCGGCGGTTAGGGAACTCCTTATCAGAGAATGTTTCTATACTGTTGAGGAATTTAAATTATACTTTTCAATTTTGAGATGATATTGAAGTGTATTTTACATAGTCTATGTTAGTCATCATTGTGATTAATTCGTCTTGTTTGTCAATTAAAACTTAACGACACTGTTTTTGACTCATCCTATCTATTGTTAACAATAGAAGGGTTGATAAATATTTTATTTTATGTTTATTTATTTTATTACTGAAATCTTGGACACAGAGAAGAATCTTTCGAAAAGAATACTTCTAGAAATGGTTCATATTCATAAAGAACAACATTCTGTTAATAAACCAACCGACTTGAATAACCTCAATCAGATATATACTTATTTATTACTTTTCAATGAAAAAAATGTAACAGCCCTTAATCAAAATTTTCCGCCTTGATTGAGTCAACGTGTCATTGTCATTTCATTTCATTCATATATTTTCTGTTTGTTTTGATCCGATTTCATATCAATCGACTGTAATCGACCTTTTTATAGTTGTCCCGAAGAAGGTAATAAACATTACCGAAAGTTCGACAGATAACAAAGAGTTTTCTTTGTAAATTTAGCCTTATATATATATATATATATATATATATATTTATATATATAACAAAACTGTAGTTTTTTTGGGTCAACAGCAGAACGGAAGTGTACTCTTATAACACCAGTTTTTCCAATATTTCGATAATGTTTATTACCATCTTCAGGAAAAAGCTACATATTATTATTTTAAGTTATCACATCAAATAAACAGTAACAAGAACCTTAGTGTATTTGAGGTTAGTCGTATTAAAAACGTTGGTAAAGTGATATAACATGTCACAGACGAAAAATATGTTCACAGTCCAATATTAAAATTTTTACACCAAGTAAATTGTTTAAAACGCCATTAAAATATTGACATGATTAAAAAATATATAGTTGCATATTCAACAGGTGAATATACATAAACGTCGGCATTAACGGTTGAATATGAATTATGAATGACATTGACAATGATGTTTAAAATGACAGAGTTGACATGAAGTATGGAACATCTAGAAACAGGTGTGTGAAGAGACATCTGCCAGGATGGAACAACGCCAGAGTGAGAGAACACTGCTACCATCTGTTCGGAATTGAATTTATAGTTATCAATATTATTGATTTTTGAAATTGAAGGATGTTGACATTAAATCAGAATGGAATTGAGAAAAGATTGTAATTATTATGTGAAAACTATTTTAAAACAAATTTAAAAAAAAATATATATATTATATTTTGAAATTTTCCATTTCCATTCCGGTTCCTTCATTATGAATGTCCTAGCATGCATCCAGTAGCTTATTATTCAATGAATGAATAATTCAACGAAAAACAGCGCCAGTAGCATGTTGCTACATCCAAAGACACTTGTCTATTCTCCTCTTGTCACAATCATAAAAAAGACAATAAATTATATTCGTTCCAAATATTTCGATGACATTCGTATATAGCCGCTTCCTGCCTCTTACGGTTTGTTAGATGACAACAAGCGATTGTCATGCATGGATACCAAAACGATGTCATCGATCAATCACTCAATAGGCACATAAGGACGTTTCCAAGTCACGTTCGAAGTAGGCCAGTCTTTGGGGTTATAATATTCTTGTTGAAATAGAGTTCATACAGTTTAAAAACTGGTACACGTCATCAGGGGCATGGTTGAATTTTGTACGCTATAGCCAGATTGTCATAGAATTATGGAATATCAGATGATATTCAAAGTGAAGTATTCATTAAAAAAAAAATAGGAATATTCTGTTGATAGGTGTCTATCTACATGTATATCATTCATCGATATATGGAAGTTCATCTTTTTTCAATAGGGATCATTTCAAAAAATCGAGATTTTCCTTTTTTCATAAACCAAATACTTACTACGTTCATACATAGTATAAATATTATAAGGAATTACACCTGTATTCAGTACTGCAGCAACTGTGTGTCTCCTGGTCTTACACATTCGAGGCGATTCAAAAGCTTCAGTACCTTTAATCTTTTGCGAAATCGAACTGACAGTTAACGCACTTGAGTTCAATGTCTGGTTCATAGACCACCCTTCTACCTTATCTTTTACTTTCCATTAAAGATATTTCTCACAATGCTAACAATGGGAGCATTCATACACATATTGTTTTAGTAAAAATGTCGTGTATCAACGCTTCCATTGCTTACTTAGCATTGTCACAACTTCCTCAAAATGAAAGATTGATTGATAGTAGAAGTTTGGTCTATGAATCAGACATCAGTCTGCTAGTACACGCTAGAAGTGATTACATATATAATCTACTGTTATTCCTGATTTGCCTCTTTAATAGCCGTTGAGAGAAGCAACGGGTCATTATTATTAATTATGTTTCTCATATTTGTCAACATTCAATCGAGAAATTCGGAGAAACGATACCTGTTGCACTCGATATTTCAAAAGCGTTTGATCAAGTTTGGCATCGGGATCTCCTTTGTAATCTGCCGTCTTATGGTTTGCCTCCTCAGTTGTGTGCTTTGTTGAAGAGGTTCTTGTCTGGTAGGTCTCTGTATGTGGTTGTTGATGGGGTTTCATCTGATGTTCTCCCAATAAATACAGGTGTTCCACAGGGTTCAGTTCTGGCGCCCAATTTGTTTCTGCTTCATATCAATGATATGCTCGAGCAAATATCTTGTTCAATACATAGTTTTGCGGACGACAGTAGTCTTCATATCAGTTTCTCTCCAAGAGTCCCCATACCAGCTCAAGAAACAAAAATTTAACGAAACATACACGTCAATAAATTTAACGACGACTTGGTAATAATAATAGAATGGAGTAATATGAACTTGGTGGAATTTAATGCTACGAAAACCCAGGCATGCCTCTTCTCAGGAAAGCCGATCTATCATCATGTAGTATTTAGATGTCAGGAGTAACTATTCCTACAAAATCAAGAATCTCGATGCTAGGAATTACAATCAGTGATAATCTCTCATGGGAAATCCATGTGAGATCGATCGCTAAAAGTGCTTCCCAGAAACTTGGATTTCTATTTCGTGCGAAGAAATACTTCACTTCTCGTCAGCTTCTAATGATCTACAAGGCTCAGATGCGAACTGTCATGGAATACAGTTCTCATGTGTGGAGTTCGGCACCAAAACATTCATTGAGGCTTCTCGATTCTATTCAGAGGAAGGCAATTCGTCTTGTTGGTGATTCTTTGCTAACAGACTCGCTCACTTCATTGGAACATCGGAGAAGGGTCAGAGACTCGTCTCTCTTCTATAGATACTATCACGGTCGATGCTCTTCCGAATTGTTATCAATCGTTCCATCCTCGGCAATATCTACACGGATGACTCGTACAGAATTCCCAACCCTTTGTTGTTAACTTGGAGACCTGTCGAACCTCTTTTGCTCAACGATCTCTTTTCAAGAGAACAGCTGAGCTTTGGAACTCCTTGCCGAAAGAGGTCTTTCCTGAGGTTTACAAACTTCAAAAATTCAAAGTGAATGTTGATTCGTATTTCCTGTCTCTTGATTCACTCGGTGTTCTTCGAACATTACAGGGCTTCCATTTCGTGTGAATCTGCATATAAAAAAAAAGTTGGACTAAATTGTGGGAGGAGTATTTCATATACCAGTAACTTGTAGGCGAACTGGGTTATCGAAGTTAGTATTGTAGTTTGGCTCAATTCGTGAGGGGGTGGATCGAGAGGTGCATTATTCAGATTACGGTATTGATAAAAATATGCATACAAATACTTGATATTGAGCATAGGAGTCGAAACTTCGAACAGTTCAACATTTCACACTCGGATTATTTCCAAAAAAAAACCCTTCTTTATACTAGCGAAGATGTATATTGTGTATATATTTTTTTCTGTCCAGTACCCTGCAGATCTCCAACCGCATCATTGACGAACAAGATCAAATATAGTTTGTATGCTAAGTGCATTTCCATCAACAACTAGTCTGCCAGGACTAGACTAACACGTACATTTCGACCCAATGTAAATATACACCGGATATACGAAATATACGTCAGATCGATGGGCGGTCAAACATAAAGCTCCCCACAATCATATTAGCCGGCTATCGTGTCCAATATATGTTTGCTATTAGGACGTCGCGTGGTCGTATAGGTGGGTCTCCCCTTTGCTGTTAGTGCGTTTCGATACCGTGGACGTATTGGGGTTGGACAAACTCAATAAACGTAATCAATAATTCAACGGAATTAGCCATATTCTGGCTGATTTATTAGCCTGTGAGTCTGTACTCCCCACATACTTATTGATTTTCCGTTTCATCAATGAACTGGTGTTGTGTGCATTGGTTCAATTGACTTCGGGGAAGTTCAATTGAATGATATGAAGTTTATTATACTTCAACGGTGCATGGAACAGAAATGAACGAATAATATGTACAAAAGTTGGGGTATCCAGATGTTAATGATAAACAGGTAATTAATTTTACTGAATATTTCTCTCATATATAAAATGTCCCATAAGAGCAATGCAATTATCGAAAACTTACAGCGGTAATTGCATTGTACCAAGTCACCATAACAATACATTTGAAATCGTATCGCTTGACGTCAGTAAACAACACAAATAAATGTCAGATAGACTTCAAAAATAGAAAATCATTTCGCGTTTAGGTGAGTACCCCATACAATCTATAGAGGAAAGTATAAATGACCAAAAAATAACATATTTTTCTGAGAATTTCTTTATTCGTGAAATTTCCAATCAATCACATTCGTGCATAAAAATTACCAGATAATTTTGCATTCAAGCGTGATATCTTATACTAATTGCATTCGGTTATTTTTATATTTTATAAAAGAGCCCTCGTCCTTCGACACTTTCGCCAAAATATGAAAATAAACTTGCAATTTTCAGATATCACGCTTTCTTGCAGAATTATCGGTAGTTTTTATGCACTCGTACAATTATAACCGATAATTGAAATGATCTAGAGATATTTGGCTATTATATTTCCGTTCAACGATGAACAGGGCGAAGACAATCAAAAATCAACCTGACGGGTACAAAGACCCCCCTATGAAAAAAAAATCATAATATTATATATATATATATATATATATATATATATACTCTCTGAATTATTACTCAATAAGGTATCGAAAGATAACTGCCAATTACGGGTCTTCTACAACACCTAACAAATATATTTTGAAATCAGTTATAATAAATGAACCTCATATATTGTCGGCACGACTCACTTTCACTTTGTATATGTGATGATATAGAACAATTTGTTGTGGTCAGTTGGACGACCTAGGTTCCAATCCTGGTAGTAGCATGATTTTTCGAATTACTCATTTGCCCTCCAGTCACGAAGCCAAAGTGGTTCAGATTCCACCCCATGAACTGGAGGTCCTGGGTATTCCTTGCTCGCACAAGTTCTTGTATGAGCTTGTATGAGGGATTTTCTAGGAACCTAAAATAGTCGTTCAAAAAGAATATCAAAGAATAAATTAAGAAATAGGAATATTCAGAATCAGCTCGATTTGATTGGTGGAAATCATTCGTTTTACATTAGCGTACGTTTTAATATGGAGTAATATGCTCCATTTGTGATTCTCGGTATTGTGGAGGGTAGTACATTCGCCTTTCAAGCGGAAGACCGAAGATCGACGAGCTTTTTATTAATCATTGAACAAATAACATAACACAAAAGTTATCTTTCGATTTTTTAGATCAACTTTCGATGGGATAAAACGTTTGAAATGCTTACACCCAGTATCTCGAAAACGAAACATTACCGGAACAATGTTTATGTGAACTTTGTGTCTTAGAACTACTCGGGGAATCACCCTTTTGAGTTTGACCCCGTACTTGAATAACGCCCTGTATATTTCTCAGATAACTCCAATATGTCTATTCATTCCTAATGTTTCTTTGCATCAGTATTACGTAAATATAATTCATGTAGTTCTCATTTTGATAAGCTTGAAAGTCTTCAATGAACTGTCATTCCTGTTCCGCTGCAAATACATTTCCTCAGATCCCGTTTCCATCCGGCTCGAAGGACCATTTCCTCTCGTAAATGTGAATATTGGTTCAGACGTTCTGACAACTTTCCGCATGATTCGTAACAATTACTCTCTGCTGTTCCCCCACTAATCATATCGGACTCGCCAGTTTTCTGGCATGCTCTTCCCATTAATATCGTGTTGTCACAAGTTGAGCCATTACCAAGGAGGTGCACATCCTCGCTCACCTCCCCCGGTAATTAATAAAGCGGCTACAAAGGGCGCAAGGGGTGCGGGACGCGGTCGTCTAATGAAATAAATTTGTAACAGAAGCAATTTCGTGTCAAATTATCCACCTTCGGATATCGCCGCCGGATTATATGGGATCATTTCGGACCATTAAGTTGCCGTACTCTGACCGGCTATTAAGATCGTGATGGAGGAGCGGGTTAGAGGAACTAAGCCGATGAAGACAATAAGAAACTGGCGATGGCAACGCACAAATATCAGGCGAATGTGGTGTCATCTAGACGAGACAGGTTGGGATAAGAAGATAGGTTATGAGCCTGCCTGTGATGAGCTTGAAAATAGAAACTCATAAAGTTACTTCACTATGAAATACATACCCAAGAATCACCTTTGTTTTCGGAAGGACTTTTGCTATCAATATGGCTTCTTGAGTATTTCGCCTTATTATATATCATAGTTGAAAACCATATACCAGTACTTTTGGAATATGTATTATTTATAACATTATAATACTTTCTCAAGCGAAAATTTTCTACAGAGTATACTCATTCTAACGCCAAAATGAAATCATTTGCACCCGACCTGATAACCGATTCAGCACCTTCACCAGAAGAAATTTATGCTTGCTACAGAATCAATTATATTCATTATAGTTTTTGGAATTGAGTGTCGTACTACATGTAAATTTCTTCCTGGTAAAAAAAGGTGAGGACAATCAATCAGACTTAGGCTACTTGCACACACACCGATTTTGGACGGCCGGTATAAAATCGGCCGATATTTTATCGGTAGCGGGTGCTTGCAGACTCACCGGATTTTTACCGGTCGAACAATCAGTTGCTTTGTTGTCGTGACACGAGGTTATTGAAAAAAAATGTATAATTGCCGGTAAACAATCGGTGGGTGTGCAAGCGTGTATTTAGTTACGTACGCCACTACCTCCCGGTAATGCCGGCCATGCAGTGGCAGTGGACGGCTGCTAACCGATATTTTACCGGCACCGATCAGCGGTCGGCGTGTGTGCCAGGTCCCGTTCCCACATGTGGTTCACTATTGGAATTTGGACGACCGGTATAAAATCGGCCGTCCAAGATCGGTGTGTGTGCAAGTAGCCTTAGATAGGAATTCATCTTTTAATTATCGTAATATAATCAACTCTTTTATATCCAGTAAAACACTGGGACGAAAAGAATAGGATGTTACTATTGTTAGTAGCACTGAAATCAGTTATTTCTAGACTTCCGAATGTGTTGAGAATTCTTCTTTCATCTACATCTTTGATTATTCTCAAATTGGTTTTTCTATTCTTGTTATCGCTATTCAGAGCACACTGAGTACCGAATACTCAAGCCGATAGCAAATTGAAAGCTTTTTTTACATCTAATTCAAATTCAAATTCAGATTTATTGAATCCACTATTCCATTTCACAATAGATTGGACGAGTCAGGTTACAGATAAATACGAACATTAATCTAAAAATAATACAGGACACGGTCACAAATTAAGTAACAAATAAAATTTATCGGTGTATAGTGCCGATGGACAAAAAAAAATAAAACTAATTTATTTGTTCTGAAAGAAAACCTTCTAATTCATTCAGGCTATAAAAACAATTATCTGTTGAAATTTTCTTCAACCTACCTTTGAAGACCATGTACGAGGGAGAGTTATTTATATTTTTAGGAAGTTTATTGAAAAACTGAACACCAGCCATAAGAGGTGATTTTTTATAAAAAGAATGATTTGCTTTCTTTATCAACAGATCGCTATTATGTTTGTGTGGTACTGGATATCGTCAATAATAAATTGAAACTCAAAATAGATGAATCAAGTATGGAATTTTGCTACCGATTGGGGAAGAAGGAAAAGAATAAAAGTAGGGCAATAATGGTGAGATTTTCCACGAACTACTTCAAAAATCTCGTGTATACTAATAAAAGACTCCTGAAAGCCACCAAAGTGGTGATTAGAGAGGATCTCACTAAGGAGCAACTGGAAATTGTTGGGGAAGCTTCTAAACGGGTGGGATCAGCTGGAAAAATATGGACAAATAATGGAAACGTTTTTGTTAAGCTAAATAATCAGCAAAATGTATTGAAAATTGGCAAGATGGAAGATATCATCAAAATAGCTGTTGAATGTAACCATTCGTCAGTGAGTTATCAAATATATTCATTAAAATGCTTATTGTGTGACAGTAAACAGACTCTTTTGAATATTATGTACACTAAGATTTTAAAGGATTAATGTGCAGCATTGCGAGCAGTTGGGATGCTCGCTTCGGCCGTATGTAGAATACAAAAAGAACTATTCATTATTTTGTTTCTCGTTTAGTTTTTTCTTCGAATATTTTTTTTTTGTAGTTGAATGCGAACAGATTGCTTCGGAGATGTATTTTCTGAACGTAGGTTTTTGTAATGCAAGATCATTATTGCCGTCTTTACAATATGTTAAACAAATAGTTTTAGACAATTCCTTAGATATTTTACTGATTTGTGAAACATGGTTGAAACATTCCACTGATAATGATCAGTTGAATATTAATGGCTTTAATTTACACAGGGTGGACAAAAATTGTGAGGGGAGGGGTTTGTGTTTATATGTTAGTAATAAATTACGGTTTGAGGTAATTGACATTGGGCGCGATTACATATGGGAACAGTGTTGGATAAGAACAACTGTTGAAAAAAAATCTATTGCTATTGGTGTGATTTATAAACCTCATGAACAGAATACAAATGCATTTTTGGATGAGTTTGAGGATAGCTTGGCTACAATAGGACCAACGGTAGACGAAATCGTTTGTATGGGGGATTTTAATTTAAATTTATTGGATGATGAGAATAACTGCGTGAATAAATTTTACTCGATACTGAATACATTGAATCTTTGCCAGTTGATAGATGTTCCTACTAGAGTTACGGCCACGTCGGCAACTCTTTTGGACTATGTAATAGTCCAGGAGGGAACTGAGGTGGAGAAGGGTATTATACCTTGCAACATTTCTGATCACGATATAGTTTATTGCAAGTTGAGAGTACGTGAAGAACATCGGGTTCCCAAACTTTGTACATACAGGAGCTTCAAAAACTTCAACCAAGACCTTTTTCAGGTAGATCTTTTCAATACTTCCTTTTTCAAGATATATGACCAAGAAAGTGTTGAAGAGAAAGTTACATACTTGGTGAATTCTTTGAATAACATATTTGATAAACATATTCCAATAACTACTTCTAAGGTGACAAAACCGAAAGCCCCATGGCTCACGGGTGTGATAAAAATAATGATTGCTGAAAGGGAAAAAGCTCTGGTGAAATTCAAGAGAACAAAATTACAGAGGCACTTAGATTTCTATAGGCAAATGCGTAATTTAACTAACCAAGCTATCAAAAGAGAAAAAAGAGCTTATTTTGCCCATGCATTTAATAACACTTCACCAAAGGACATGTGGAAAACTCTCAAGGCTAATGAATTTATACCTGAAAAGGAAAATGAAATACCAGAAATTTTAAAAAACCCTCAGGAATTGAATAGATATTTTATAGAATCAGTCCCACAAAATGAACCACCACAAAATTTATTGGATTTTTATAAAAATAATAAACGGGTTGATAGTGATTTTGATTTTGAAGAAATTAATGATATGTTTGTATACAAAACTATTTCTGAAATAAAAACAAATGCTAAAGGATGCGACGGGTTGAGTATAAAGCTGATAAAGCTGTGTTGCCCTCATATCGTACCCTATATTACCCACATCATAAATTCTGATTAACCGAGAATGTCTGTCCAACTGTCTGGAAGAGAGCCATTGTGAAGGTTCTGCCTAAAAAACAGAGTCCAATGGAATTTAAAGATTTGAAGGGAATAAGTATTTTGCCTGTATTGTCAAAAATCTTGGAGAGAGCCATGGAGTTTCAAATCAAAAACCACCTATTGAGCTTCTCCTTATTGCCTTCTGTTCAATCGGGATTTCGGAAAGGGCATAGCTGTACAACCGCTCTTCTACATATTGCGGATGACGTAATGAAAGCAATTGATGAAAACAAATGTACGGTGTTAGTCCTACTAGATTTCAGCCGGGCGTTTGATACTATTAGTCATAATCTTCTGTTAGCTATTTTGGAATATATCGGTTTTTCTGCCGATGCTCTGTCATTATTGATGGAGTATTTGAAGGATAGACAGCAGATGGTTAGAATAGAAGAATGCAGCTCAGATATTTTATATCTCAAATCAGGAGTACCTCAAGGTTCCATACTCGGCCCTTTATTATTTTCTATATATACTTCCTACTTACTTCAGGCTCTTCACACTTGTGAAGCACATTTATACGCTGATGATACTCAAATATATTACAGCTTCCCGGTGAGAATGGTAGACATTGCTTGTGACATTATCAATGCAGATCTAAATAGATTTGTTGAACTGGCAACCGACCATTGTTTATTTATAAACCCCAATATATCGAATGTAATGATCTTCGGTCCAAAATATCATCGTTCCATAGTGACTAACTCTGCGAATATCCGCATTCGGAATGAACCGCTTGACATTGTTAGTGAAGCAAAAAATCTTGGTGTCTTGATGGATGTAGAGCTAAGATTTGAAAAATTCATAAATAGACTTTTACAACGTGCCTACTCACACGCACTGAAAATCATTTATGGTAACCGACATCTTTTGCCTTATCATGTGAAAAAGTCATCATGTGAATCTTTGGTGCTTTCAGTTTTCAACTAAGCGGATGTTCTTTATGGCCCATGTCTAACCACCCAGTACAAAAATAAAATTCAAAAAGTTCAAAGCTCGTGTCTTAGATTAATTTTTGGTATTCGTCGGCGACAAAGAATCTCATACAAACTTCAAGAAATTGGGTGGTTGAACATGGAGAAAAGAAGGTTATTTCACGCTGCCTGTCTTTTTCATAAAATAATTGTAACAAAGAAGCCCTCATATCTGCATAGAAAAATTACATATCGTACAGACATTCATAACTTGAATATTCGATATAAAAATATGCTTGTAGTGCCAAAATTCAGAACAGAAGTGTTCAGGCGGTCTTTTAGGTACCAAATTTGTCAAAGGTATAACTCTGTCCCCACCTCTCTTAAACAATCAAATTTCACAAAATTCAAAACTGAATATAGAGACTATTTGTTCGGCTAAAATGGAAGAAAATGCATATATATCTTGTAAGGAATAAGTAAACCAAATTATATCTGTAAGGTGTTTGTTCGTATTCAGATTATAATAGTATTATTTGTATAAGAATCACAGTTTTTTCAGGGTTAAGTGGAAGAACATTTTCCTTGATGCATTGCATTACGGACGATGAACTTCGCCCTTTATTTCAATTTGTCATTCAAGTATAAGAATTATAGTGTGTTTTTGTTTTATGAAATAATTAAGACGATATTATTATTATTATTATTATTATTTATGGATGTCATAATTTTTAAGGAGTTTATCACACCGACACCCGATGAAAACAAGGAAAACGTGGATTCGATTGCCCCAATAAAATATATTTTTACACACATTTTTGATTCTCTCAGCCACAGCAACGCATCTCTTCTGACTAATTGTCATTTCTCATTACTCTTACTTAACCGGCAAAAACAAAACACAGAATTGTTCTACTGATAGAAGATATTCGATTGAAATAAGCTTCAAAATTATCTCAGCCCCGCTTATTTCTAATGAAAAAATTTTTAAAAACTTGAATTCCTTGAAATATGTGAAAGGAACTGTCTATGTGTCTTGAAGATGGTCAGTCCAGAAAATTGACTTGATCTGATTAGTTATCAATCAATTATCAAAGTGGCATTCAGTCTGATAAAAAACTTCTATCTCTCTATGAGCGCAAATGCAATGAATACACTGTGGTTCAACTTTGTTTTTTTTTTTAATGCAGATTCACACGAAAGGGAAGCCCTGTAATGTTCAAAGTCCACCGCGTGAATCAAGGGACAAGAGATACGAATTAACATTCACTTTGAATTTTTGAAGCTAAACGTTCCATTATATCGCCTTCGTCAATATCAGTGTCCTTGTGAACATGCATTTGTGCAAGGCCACTTAACCGTTCTTCACCCATATTGGTTCTCAGACAACTCTTGAGTCTTCTCAGTCCTGAAAAACTTTTCTCTGTAGATGCAACACTCTCTGAACGCAATTAACGATTGTATTCATCATATTGTTCAAAAGCATTCAGTTAATCACTCGGAATTTCCGATTCTTTGATGTTTCCATCTAATTTTCCATAAATATAGCTCTGCATTAAAAGATGCCTTTAGCACGTCTCGGGGAGTCTCAAAGAAACGTCCATATTTTGCAGTCAGAATCACTACTGTGGAATGGATGCCATCTTCATTTGAATGAGCATATTTGGAATCAAATGAATCCATGTTTTTTTGCTGGAAACGACCTCAATGTCGGAAATGATACTTTCAAGTGAAGGAATATATATCGTTATTCTGTAGAGGACTAAATATCTGGATTAGGTCGATTTTTCATGAATTTATTTACTCTTGGAATGCATAAATCTATATTCAAATTATCTAGACATGGCCTCATTTCTTCAAACAAATTATTGCAATTTGTTTCTGCATTGTTGCGTTTATCTTCCAGAACAAGCAGCATATTCAGAACAGCAGTCTGTATGGAGCTTATATCCAAATTCTTTGTTTGCAATAAATTGCTCAGAGATAACGTTATTGCGTAATTGAACGAAACAAAATATCTACTGAACAGAATATTCAAAATATTATTTGCAATATTTCAAACCAGCTTCTACTGTGGAACAAATGATATACTGTTACATTCTATATTCATACCATAAATTATATCCATTAGCCAATAAATGTATGGTCGGTGTTCACTAATATTATGTTCTAAATTGTTATAAAAATGTACGTTTCCGTTAACCAGCCGACGAACGTCAACCCTCAGAAGTCGAAATTTGTGCGAGCAATGGATCAACGAGGCCTTACCTTTTAACGTGCTATTAACAATTTTCCAGATCATCTGAATTATATTGATTCAGGCCATAATAGTATCTCGTGTTTCAAGACAGTTCATTTAGGGTGGATTGCCACCATTGCCATTGCCAACTTTGGGGCAAAGCCCCCTATGCTTCCCCTACTTGTGACCGCCACTGGATTCGATTCTATGGTTTACTAGTTCACTCGAACTGAACGTGAACCTGGCTCGTACAACTGGACCTTATCATCATTCATTCTTGATGAATGATTACTAATCTCACCAATCACATGAAAGGTTTGATAAGGTATATTTGCAAGGTACTCGATTTCTGTTTTTTTTTTCTATTGACTTTGAATCCATTGAAATTAATTTCTCAGGAGAAACAAATCCTCAATACAAATCAAAATACTAATGCAACTCCTAAGTCGCGGACCCTAGAACTTCTCAGAAATCTCAGCCAATAACTGGGATTATCATATTTCAGGATATCCATTTTCCATAGAAAATATGATTCATTGGGTTGTTTTTAACTCTGATATTATTATTGTAACTACAATGTTTTCATGAATCAACATTATTGAGGTTGCCGTGATAATATATTTTTTCAAAATAATTATATTGCTGTTGAAAATCTGCATTTATTTGGTCATCATGTAATTTACATCACATCAGTTTTGGGTTTCAAAGAACTGCCTCAGTAACTGAGGTTTGATACAGCAGAAATATGATCTGTAGGTGAGGAATAATAATAGAAGTGAAATGGCACAACTATTGTTCTTTCAAAATTCACCGTATGGAAAATTTTATTCTATAGCTGACTGAACATATCAAAATTTTCAAAACGCAAATGTTGTGGTAGGCGCTGATGCTTCTCGGCGATTATTTCATACTCCAATAATCACGCTCAGATATATATATATATATATATATATATATATATATATATATATATATATATATATATATATATAGAAGAGAGGAGAAGTCTTTGCTGACAAGTTAAGAACAAAACTTGGGAATTATAATTTGGGACTGCAGCAAAAGCGAAAGTGTACTCTTATAACAATATATTTCAAATATTTCGACAATCGGTTATTGTCATCATCAGGGAGCTACAAAATAATGTTGATTAATGAAAGTATGAAACAAATTTTCCTTACCTACATTGTTAGTGAGGATGGTCGCTGAATGAGATGGTTACTATGCGTCACTTTTTAACCATCTCATTCAGCGACCATCTTCACTAACAATGTAAGTAAGGAAAATTTGTCTCATACTTTCATTCATCAACATTATTTTGCAGCTTCCTGATGATGACAATAACCGATTGTCAAAATATTGGGAATATATTGTTATAAGAGTACAGTTTCTCTTTTGCTGCTGTCCCAAATTATATATATATATATATATATATATATATATATATATATATATATATATATATATATATGCATGTGGGTGATTTGATAATATATTCAAATAACGCTTGGAAAAAACTTTAAAATTCAGCTGACTACCTGAGTTTGTTGAATAATCAATATTTGGATATGTATTCACACCCCCACATAATTTCAGTGAAACATCATTGGAGAGATGAGAGAGTTATACTCAGTATACATGAAAACTCATGTTTATCACAAAAATCTTGTTGACCAAGATTGAAAATGTAAAATATAGCCTTTTAGGCGTTCCCATCATCCAGAAGCAATGATCATACCATACAGCTTAAACTTTCCTACCTCAAGCAGTATGTTCTCGCAACTTTATTGCCTTAACCGAATCCATAAAATCACTCATACATATTTACGATCGGAAGGAAATCCTGAAATAACGTCTGCGCCATATTTCATGTAGCACACTTTATTGGTACGAGCTAACTTTTCCAACTTATTGGCAGAATCAAAAAAGTTCACATATATTCCCGCAGTATCTGAGAATATCTTGAAGTGATCTTTCTCGGAAGTTGAACTCAAATATTAAAGTTAACCGGTCTGGATGTTCCTGAACTTCTCGAGTAAACGATTTTGAATTCGAGCAGTACGACATACATACAAATCTGGTGTTTGACGGCAGTTTACATTCAGAAAGCGCGTCGTAAGAATTCTCGTGAGAGTATGAGCGTTGTTTATAAACTCTGCAAACTCGAATATGATTATCATTTGAGTTAGATGATTCTCCAGATTCCAGATTGATTCTGGAAAGGTCGGACTGAAGTTTTCTATCGACATGTCTTTCGTATTCTATATTCATCTATTCATGATATAAATGTGATTGACATTGATTCTATTAAACATGGAATTCTTGGAACTCATTGGAAAATTGTTTTTTTCAAGAGTTTATTGAAAAGTTATAAACTCATTCAATCAATTGTTTCTCTTTCATGAACACAACTTTTCCTAGATGAATTCCGTGTAAACTTTATATACTATAGTGGTCCACTAATAATTCATATGCAATGTAAGTATTCGACACATATTTGAAATCTATAATCCCTTTCCATAAAATCTAATATAAAAATATTCAAATCAGGAATAGAAGAAAATTACTCGAAAATAGCCAAAATTACAAAAATTCTATTTTATTAGAATTTATCTGATATAAAATACCTATTTGACACCACAATGGCATTTTATATAGTTAAACACACAGTCGGCACCAATTTTCTTGTAAGATGGATAATCTGGCTTTGCAGTTGAGTTAATTCTGGACATGTCAAATTTGGTATTTTTAAAAAAAATCTTTACTGAAAATTTCGATAATTGAATCAGTTACTTCATTCAAATTTTTTAAATCTGTACTGAAATTCAACCATCTACTGTCACTACGGAACTTCTCCTTTTCTTTCGGAAATCACGTTCTACCAATTCGAACGAAACATAATCCAAATTCTGTTAAATTGAAAAATACCAGACCTACATAAATATGATATTTCATGAATACGAGGGCGTATTAGGGTCACTGTAAAAATAAAAAAAATCCCCAGATTAAAATCTGTCATTGACAGACTGACAGATTTTTATCTGTCAATACGCCATTGATAGATTTTGATCTGTCAATGCGCCATTGACACATTATAACCCGTCATTGACAGATTTCAATTTGGCATTGACATATTTAAATCTGTCAATGTTTTTTTTTTGATTTTATAGTGACCCTAATACGCTGTCGTACATAAAATATCCTTCGGTCGAAAAAATCAACTAACGTAAATAAATTGATTTGAACTGGCCGGTACTTGATGGAAATCCGTTTTATGTGCCATTCTCACTAAGTATGGGTTTAAAAAACTACGAAACGTGAGATATGATAACTCATCCTGCGTGAGAAAGCTATTGTATAGCGAAACACGTGTCGCGGTTTTGTAAACCCATTGTCAGTGAGACTCGTACATGAGACTGTGATATTTTTTCAAACTCCCAGTAATTCATCTCTCTTGGTTCGAAGGTCATCCAGTCTTATCTGTTTGATGTGGAACTATCAGAAGTGGAATACACCAAGAAAGCAGAATTCCTGAAGGTGTGTTGTCAATTTAGGTCACAGATCAACAGAAGTAAAATCTGCATTTGGTATTGTTTGTAAGTCTTGTGTTCATAAGAAATGTGGAGTTTGAATCTTTTCAATTGGTAGAGGAAAATTTCGGGAGAAATGAAGAAAATGAATGAAAATTCGCCAAATGACAGTATAGAATGGGAATTTGGAAAACCTTTTCCCTCGATATTTTCAATCAGTAATTCCGGTTGAAACCAGATTTCATCTTTTCGTTTCCAAATACCAATGTTGACAGTGCCAAAATCGTACGTGACAACTGTAATTAGTCTCTTTTGAATCCATCCATAAATGAGAAAAATTCCCTGCTAGTGAGGACTGTATAATGACTTTGGTGAAATATTTCCAGCAAATCCTATCATATTCGGTTACTGTTTCATTTTTAATTATCCTCTTTTTAATTTCCATAACTGTCTTCTTTTTGGTATCCATATAGTTCTTTGGCAGTTTTCAGTCGACTAATTTGAACGATGGAACTTAGAACCACAACCACTAATTTTCATTTCTATAGCTGTCTTGACAATGCCAAAATCGCACGTGAAAACTGACATTAGTCTCTTTTCAATCCATCCATAAATGAGAAAAATTCCCTGATAGTGAGGACTGTATAATGTCTTTGGTGGGATATTTCCAGCAAATCCTATCATATTCGGTTACTGTTTCATTTTTAATTATCCTCATTTTCATCTCCATAGCTGTCTTGACAATGCCAAAATCGCATGTGGAAACTGACATTAGTCTCTTTTCAATCCATCCATAAATGAGAAAAACTTCCTGACAGTGTGGACTGTATAATGACATTGATGGATATTTCTAGCAAATCCTATCATATTCGGTTACTGCTTCATTTATAATTATCCTCATTTTCATTTCCATAGCTGTCTTGACAATGCCAAAATCGCATGTGGAAACTGACATTAGTCTCTCTTCAATCCATCCATAAATGAGAAAAACTTACTGACAGTGTGGACTGTATAATGACATTGATGGATTATTTCTAGCAAATCCTATCATATTCGGTTACTGCTTCATTTATAATTATCCTCATTTTCATTTCCATAGCTGTCTTGACAGTGCCAAAATCGCACGTGACAACTGACATTAGTCTCTTTTCAATCTATCCATAGATGAGAAAAACTCCCTGATAGTGAGGACTGTATAATGACATTGATGGAATATTTCTAGCAAATCCTATCATATTCGGTTAGTTTCATTTTTAATTATATAACTGTTTGCTTTTTGTAATCCATATAGTTCTTTGGCAGTTTTCAGTCAACTGAATTGGACGATGAAAATTTGAACCACAACCACTACACAGGAAACGTTGTCAACAAGACTCAAACAGACCCCATTTTCACCATCCACATTTTTCCTTGAACCTACGACCCCACAGAATGAGTTTTGTCTCCATCTCGGCAAATGCATCTCCGAGAGGAAAGAACTATATATTCGAAATCATATGGCAATACAAATTTGAAGTAGTCAAGTTCAGGTGGCAATTCGATAGAAATGGCCAAAGTTCCGAGATGGGCTTCGGAGCTACAAGAACTTCAATTTGTGAAATGGTTTCTCGGCATCGGGTTAATGTCGGAAATAAGATAAGAATAGTCACAGACAGCAATAAAACTGAAATGAAAAAAGTTTCACAAATTTCCTTGCACTGCGAATTGTTCCGAGAGGAGATGGGACAGGGGAGATATTGAGTTTTATATATATATCACAATTGCTCACAGCTTGGAGGTGATACGGAGTTCTGAGATATTACTTTGTGCCTTCTGGGAGAGTTTGATTTCTGAAATATATTCTTCTGTTTCTCGAATGGACTATGGAACATTTATAAGCATTGTCTAAAATATAAATAACCTAAAAAATTTAGAAAATTTTTCAATTCGAGAATTGATACTTTGTACTAAGATTGATGGATTCAGCAGAATATGCCACTTCATTATTTTTCATTAATTACAATAAAATCATTGTTTTTGACTTACTATTTTTTATTTTGATGCTCATTGCTCTTGTAGCTCATTTTCCACTATTTCATGAGATACATACTTGGAGGAAAAAAGATGAGATTTCAGGTAAAAAAATAAGACGTTCATGAAGAAAAAGTTATGTGCCTTTTGCTATTTAGATTTTTCAGTATCAATTTTCTTCTTTTGAAGATGGTTTGTTCGAATGACTGGTTTAAAATAGTTTTATTGAAACCTCTGGTGAAAATTTTATCACATTTTAAAATTTCATAGACCGCGATAATCAAAACTGCACCTATAAACGTTGAGTTTGGAACCTTTGGTGTGAAAGTTGAAACTTTTCCTGGAGATCAATTACTGTAACACCAAACTGATATTTTTGCACTCGACGCGCGTTTCGCTAACAAGGTTAGCATCTTCAGGAGAAGAAAATTGATACCAATTTCCATATTGAATTGATATCAATTTTCTTCTCCTGAAGATGCTAACCTTGTTACCAAAACGCGCGTCTAGTGCAAAAATATCAAAACTGCACCTATTCTCTTGAACTGATGAAACATTTCATCTACCATAGTTACACAATATACTTTGCCATCAATCTTTCGAGGAATCCGCTTATTTTCGTAAAACCAATCATTCTTTTCCATATAATGAAATATGATTCCCATAAACATCGAGCGAAATGTAAATAAGAAGACGCATCCTCAATTTTTCCCGATTTCGTTCACTTTTTCTTCGAACAGCGTTTTTAATCATAGAATGGGAACGAACACAACAAAAAATATAATTGAAGAGGACTTTTAGAGCATACCTCGACTGCTGCTATCTGAATACATCTCATTCCGTGTTTCATTGTGAGAGATCTTTGAATAAAAATGAAGCGAAATTGAAATGAGAACGGAATGAAAAGATGATTAAACGGCAAAAATGGAACTGGAAATGTCAGAAGAGATTTCAAGCTTCAGGAAATGATGAATTAAAATTCTGAGATCAAGGGATAACTTCATGAACTCCCTAGGAGTTGCGAAATTCTTCTTGACATGGAAAAATGTTTTTGTGTAAGGCAGAAGTATTTGAGAGAATGAGAATAAATTATGATGAGCTATTCAAGATGACGACTTGGGCGTTTTCATGCTGTATTCAAACCATTCAGGACCGGAAACTTTTCAGATGGAGAATTACTGATCTTCGTGGTAGAACAAATCGAATTTCTGAACCAAAAATAATCGAATTATTCTACTTGGATTTTTTTATCGAAAAATTGAGAATATTGAATTAAATCTAGAGATTTATTCAGAGAAAATATGATCTTTCTATCAATTTCATCACGTTTTAATTGAAGTAATGCCTCTTCTCCTTCTTTCAGAAATAGCAAGAAAATATCTGGTCATCAAGATGGAAATCATAGAACTGTAAGTACACAGGTACAGTTTTATGATTTTCAGTATGAAATATCATCAAGTGGAAGGGGGTCAGTTTCATTCAATAATGATGTTTGAATGGTCTGGAAACCATTTTTTGTGTTTTCTCTCCCACAGAAATGAAAAGGAAAACGTTCAAAGTTCGTATAATATCTTTTTTTCAGGCAAATTGGTATATTAGTCTCATTATGTAACTGCAATATTGAAAAGATCCGAAATTGAGTGACTATTTTGTCAGTTGCGTTTTGAATTTTTATGAATTTGGTGATTCAATCGAAAAATTCACGTACTTCGTACCAAGAATTGCATTTCCGTTGGGAATTTCCCAAAATGGGCTTGAAAGAGAAGGCAGACTTTCTGCCGAAACGTTGCTTTGCAAAAGGAAGTATACGCATTTTTTGATAAATTTGTTGAATTAAACTCCAAATATATGAAAATACGATACTTAACTGACAAAATAATGACTAAACCTCGCATCTTTTTAATATTGCAGTAACGTTTTGGGATGAATATACCAATTTGCCCAAAGAATAGATAGTATAAAAACTTAAAGCTTTTTCCTTTTCATGTCTAGAGGAAAGAATATTCAAAAAATGGATTTCAGATCATTCAATATCACTTGACTACTCCACTGATTATTATTCAGACATGGGAACAGACATAAAAACAATATTTTCGTTACAAGATGAAAAGTTCTTTCAGATTCGATTTCCCAGAGTCACTATAGAGAACATCAAACAGTTAAACGAAGGAAAGAAATCTATATCAATTCACACTCTGGAGCCATTTGTATATCATTCGTATTGTATAATCATTTCGACACTATAGTGAATGAATATGACACCTGAGAGAACATTTCCCTGCGTTCGAATGATTTCGAATAACGCTTTTGTGGAATTCCGATTGAAATACAAACGCAACCTGCTACCACATTAACTTTTTATGCAAATGCTCAATAAAACCCATGAATAAAGGAACATCGCTGGAAAGTTATGGGTAGTTGAGGACACTTATCAGACACCGCTGCATTATAGAAAATTCATTCAGCTGATTTTATTTATCATTAATTACTTCCTTTGGTTTCGTCTGGCTGTTGGTCTTTTCGATTTTTCTCCACGACTAGTAAATACTCTTAGACGATATCTTGCTATTTTTGTGATATATTCATGTCATTATCCTTGCAGCAGGCTGCATTTTGACATTTTATAGCATGGATCGAATTGAAAATTGATGAATTGGTGTCAGCTACATAGAACTTCTATCGACAAAGGTACAAGACTACCTTCAATTTTTTTTCACCATATTTACTTGCACCAAACAGGATTTTCCTCATCAATGTAAAGAAATTTACATTCCCAATATATATTGGTTGGTTGGTTGATTTTAAATAGATTCATAAGTGTGGTTTGAACGACAATTTTTAATTTGTTATGCAAATGAGTGTAACCTTTTCAGATAAGAACCAGGTTTAGAGAAAGCGAATACATATACAACTGCAAATTCATGAGGATTAACAAAAATATATTACAGTTTCCTGTATGATTTTCACTCACAATGGGTTTACAAAACCGCGACACGTGTTTCGCTATTACAATAGCTTCTTCAAGCAAGATAAATAAATCACTATTCTATGATTCGCTATTTATATACAGTAGGTCGAACGTCTCTTACAATAAAGGTCCGACTTAGGTCCGATATTCGACCCATAATTTGTCCAAATACTAATTAGTTACATACGAAGATTATTCCTAGAAATAGAATTATTGGCCGGGAACATATTCAACAATGGGGAGTTATTTAATTCAACCTGATCATTCAATAAATATTCTGAATTTTTCCCTCTATTGATTTCCAAGCTTTCTAGAAGGTTAAGTTTCCAACCTTTCTGCTCAAAATGCCTTATTTTGAACTCGTGGTTGAACTCATGACCTTCCAGAATGAGGTGACTTGCATAAGTAGAATTTGTTTTTCCATTCAAAAAACTAGCTCTGTGTTCGCTTAGGCGAGTGTTGAAAGATCTTCCCGTTTGGCCTACGTAGTACATCGGACATGACCCACATGTTAATTCATAAACTCCTGATCTTTGTGACGATTCATTTTTGTCTTTATTATTTTTGATATATATCCCCAATTTATTATTAGTACGAAAAGCTGTATTAATATCATTATTTTTCAAGAATCTAGAAATATTTACGCTTGGTTGGCCTAAATAAGTTATGGTTCTGTAAGTATCCGGTTCGGTATTGACTACTGGATACACCAACTTGAGGGCTTGACTATGTAATTTCTTCCTCTTTATTGTAAGAGACGTTCGACCTACTGTATATAAATAGCGAATCATAGAATAGTGATTTATTTATCTTGCTTGAAGAAGCTATTGTAATAGCGAAACACGTGTCGCGGTTTTGTAAACCCATTGTGAGTGAAAATCATACAGGAAACTGTAATATATTTTTGTTAATATGGATTTTCATCAAGTATCGGCCAGTTCAATTCAATTCATGAGGATTAGCTTAAAACATTTTTATATTACAAAATCTGTTTTCGAATATACGGTTCTATTTCCACTGCCACTTCATGAAAATGTGATAGTTTCATTTTTCGCACCCTTTGATGTGAATGCTGCCTTTTTCTATAGGAAATAGGTGTAGAAGCATACAAAGAATTTCTAATACACAGTAGTATTATTTTTTGTAGTCACTGCTTTTTTCCATAGTTATGTAGTACTGATATAGCTCACGATAGTGCACTATGAAAGTTAATATTAATGGAGGGGCATAAAATTTTCCATCTCATTCGCTTCTTTCCACAGAGTATAATCTGTATTCAAAAGTAATTCACTGTTTTCAATCGATTATTTTACAGAAAAAACCTTCAAAATATTGGTTGAAGTTAGCATGTTACAAATTCAAATGGAAAATTAATAATAATTATTAGAAAATGAATAGCCTCAACTCAAAGAGGAAAACCAATAAAAGCAGACCAAAAGCACAGAAGTAACTGAACTGAGTGTATACATTTCTTTCAACTCTTCTTGGTAGGGAGAGAAGTTAAATTTCTGTTTTGATATCGTTTTCTATCTTTCATCTTATTCAGATGTGACATTCATGTATCTAGCTTCAGGTGACAGATGAAAGCTTCATTAATTCTGTCAATCATTAACTACTTTAACCTGTATAGTGTAATCATTTTTTAGATCCACCTCATTTTGCCTAAATGGGTAGTTATTTCTCCGTTCAACTAAATACTTCCATCCATCAACAATCTCATCAAGAAACAGTTATTTCCACCCTGCCATTCTCTTTGGAAATCCAATTTATATTCCACCCAACGTTTTCATTATGATTATTATACCGAATGATAAAATCACGAAAAAACCCGCCATCAAAAATAATGTCCCCGTTTAGCGGAAAATAAATTTCCATTCTGGTCGAACTGAGAATACTCGAGTCCATTGTTTCAAGCAAGTGGCGTCGTATAACAGTGGCGGAGTGGATCACAGAAAAGGAAATATGTGAAGAGTTCACAGTAAATTCTTCAAGTAATAGCATCTCGAAACATTTTGAAAACATTATTACACTAAACCAATATGAGAAATATTCAAAAAAAAGTAGGTAGTGATATGCCTACACCTGGGAAATGAATTGAATATATAATTCGTTTATGTTGTGAATATAAATATAATTGTCATTATGAAAGATATTCGAATGGTGGTACAATGAGCACAGAAGTAGTGGTACAGTAGGGCATAAATCAAGACAATCTGAATAATTTGCAATGAGATAAAAAAATTCAGCACAGAAAACTTTGAATATTTAGATGATATATTTTCAATAAAAAAATACTTCTGTCTTTATCAGTTGATGAGTATGCCTACATCTGTTCTCCAAAGAAGATATAGAAGAAAAACAGCGTATATCTATCTGGTCAGTTATTCGATTCGAAATATCATGATTTAAGGAATCAGATACAGACAGTCATTCATTATTATGAAACCAGCTAGAGAAATAATTCTGTGACTTTGTGGTTATGGATAAATAACTCAATAAGAGATACATATACATCACAATAAAGGTATCTGCAACTAGCAAAAAACAAATTATTCTCCCGGAGAGTTTTGAGAAAGTCAATGGAAACAAAATTTCTATGAAAGAAATGACATATATGATATACAAAAATATGAAACAGAGGGGGTTGAAGATGCTAACCTTGTAAGCGAAACCTCTGTCGAGTGCAAATAATATCAGTCTGGTATTGGGGTTAAAGATCTCCAGAAAGGGTCTCAACTACTATAGCAAAGCCACAGATTACAGAAACAAGATAGGCAACGGCATACTTGTAAAAGCCAAAGAGTATGTGGCTCAATTCATGTGGCGGTTGTTAACCCCAAGTATTGAAGAATATTGAATGGATTAGAGAAAACTGTAGAAACTACAAATGTAGAATACTGCATTATCGACGATCTGATGACAGATTTTCCATACTTTAATCTTTCGATACAAACCAACCAATGATGAAAAATCATCTCACCGCTAAATACAATACGTCTCCTGTGCGAGAAGCTTTCTTTACAATACATGCCGTCACATACCCTAAGGCGACTTACATCATATGACGCAGTTCAAATTATTGATTATTTGATTTCGAAGATATTTTCAAAGTTTGTTGATTTGACTCACTCGATCCAAGTATAGAAAATCATTGGGTTATTCTTGGAGTAAACGATGACTTCTCCGCGCATTTTTCCGAAAACATGGTCTCCTTAAAAAAACGGAATGCATTGAAATCAGCGTAACAATATACTTAGAAATCCAAAATTCCAGTGAGAGACGCGCCCCCATGCCCTTTCTGTAAATACGCCACTGTCTCATAAGCGTCGGCGTCAATAGCGTCGCGTGCGAGCCTTTACTTGTCCCTTGGAATAACATAAATCAGACTCTATCTCGCCATTATCTTTATACAAATAATAAACAGGTCTACATTTATGAGCTATGAATTCTCTGCGAAAAAGAGCTGATGTAGTGAAAAAGGGAGTAATAGGGTTATATCGTGTTTTGAATTGTATAATTATATTAAACATGGTTACTTAAGATATGAATTCCGTGACTTGCAGTACAATGAGATTATGATATCAAAGTAAATGTTACTACTGTGACTTATGGTATTCCGGAAGTGAAAAGGCGACTTTTCGAGATTAGGCGCATTCTGTCATATTTTCAGTTCTCACCTCATTTATTATGCGATTTGTATTGAGACTGTTAGTAATGCAGTTTGAAGCAGTAGAGCTCCAGTAACATCATTTGAGTCAGACTATTCCTCCAAATGGGTAATCGCACGTTAAAAGGTAAGGCCTCGTTGATCCATTGCTCGCACAAGTTTCGACTTCTGAAGGTTGACGTTCGTCAGCTTGTTAACGGAACGAACAATTTTAAAACATTTTTTTTTTAAATCTATTTCTTTGATTTCTTTTCTTTCACTTTGATAGTGAATAAAATGACATATGGCTTCGGTCAGGTATAGAATCTATCTACAGAGGAGAATCATAAACTGCACATGCATTATGACAGTCAAAGTTCAAAAAAATGAACATTGAATCAGCATATACTCTAAAGATGCTTCATATATGGCCGATATCAGATATTCGGAGTTTTGATAATGTCGTTCGTAGAGTCAGCTCTTAATTTTTCTAGGAAATGTTGTGCAAGGACCTTTGTTTCATCCTTGTTTTATTTGAATGAAAACAAAAGAAACAATATACTATCAAAGTTAGCTGTATCTTCGTAAACCCAACGGATATATTTGAGAATTATATTATCAGGATTTGAAAAAATGGATACATCCTCCGTTAGAAGTTTCAATCAATGCAGTCTCGGCAATGTAGAGGTTAGCACGTCCGCCTATAGAGACCAGGGTTGAAATACACGCCA
This sequence comes from Zygogramma bicolorata, assembly GCA_032362365.1. Taxonomy (NCBI): domain Eukaryota; kingdom Metazoa; phylum Arthropoda; class Insecta; order Coleoptera; family Chrysomelidae; genus Zygogramma; species Zygogramma bicolorata. The sequence goes on from JAVJAQ010001250.1 coordinate 786,034, forward strand.
GGCCATCGTTCTAGGTAATCGAACGTTGGAAGGTGGGGCCTCGTTAATCCATTGCTTGCACAAGTTTCGACTTCTGACTGTTAAGGGAAAGAACATTTTCAGAATAATTTTTCTAAACAACAGTGTAGGGGTGGTACAAAGTAGCGCTGCAATTTCATTTGGAAATTCTGGACCATGATTATAGTTAGTTATAACTGATTTGTCTATCAGGCACAATCGAATTTATTATATGACCACTCCAAATGGAATAAGTCTCTGATCATTTCATTGACAAACTTAATTAAGTTCTAGGCAATTGCCCCTACAACTTTCAAACGCTGACTTTTCTGCTATACCCATTCCACGTTAATAGCCAAAAAATGATCTTACGTATCGAATTACTTGCATCCCAGCGCCTGTTCTGGATAATTAATCAATTTCGCAGTTTCATGGTGTATTAGAGTAATGTTCTTCACATATGTGTCAACGTATAAATCCCATTAAACACGGTTTTGCTTCATTAATCCCAGAAGCTATTCTTACACGAAGCCGCAATCTCTCCAATCCATTAATTATACCAGAACTAATGTTCTAAAAAATAGTATATCCTACTTGAAAAAAGTTGGGTGAACATTTTTCCGAAAATGAAGGCTGAAGAAATGAGTCCTTGTTTGGATGAATGAGAGGAGATATTTTTGCATTGTGAGAATGAAATCAACATATTCGACTTCTTGCAAAGAGCAATATTTAAAATTGAATTGTATTCAAGAGTTGCTGGATGAAATTAATAAAATGAACTCAGACTTGAAGAAATGAGACAGTGTATAAACCAGGAACCGATAGCAGATAGTGGTAAAACTGAAATAGGAACAAACAAAAAATACAATATACAATGATACTGAAACCGGACATCAGAGGGGCAGAGCGATGGAGAATTTTGGTGAATCAGAACAAACTGAAGAACTGGTTCCAGCCCTCAAACTGAAAGATTCATGCGATAGAAAAGAAAACTGTCAAGTGCCAAATAAAATCACGAACAGATGGTTCTCTCACTTGTTCTCTCTTTGATTTTGTTGAACTGTATGTAAAACTTATAGTTAGCTCCTCGGTTAGCTCTCATCAAGTTATATATGCTCTGAGATGCGAATTTTCAAATTGAAATATCAGTCTTTTCAACAAAGAAATTAAAACACTATTAGGCAGCTGCAACAAATATATCGCTGATAACATAGAAATAGTCGAAATAATGAATAAATTCTGTTTCGCCTTCATTTTTGTTTTCAACCAACTACAATTCAGGGAAATATATAACATATAATTTGGAATATATGTATACAAATATAGAAGCGCATTTTTCCATTATTTCCTAAAAGTTGCTGGGCTGTATCAAAATGCTCTTTCTGAATGGAAAACACAAGTTCAGTGGTATTTTTCAAATTTGCTTGCCAATGAATTAATGAATTGGTTTCTATGAAACATACTTTTGTGTGTCGTAGCTTTCAAAAAATGAATCTACTTCCGCTTCGAAAACTATGATGATTGCAAATGTAGATCCCCAATGATTTGTGATTCCGTGCATTTCTATTTTATGACTGAGTGCATTCAGGTCCAAATTCATGAAAAAAAAAACAGTTTTAACTCCATGTGACGCTCAAACAGAATCTGACATAATTTGTAGGCTTTTCATTGAGCACTACTCGGAATTTGAACTATTTTAGTTCTCGATGAATTTGGGCTTTAGTTCACGAAGCATAAACAACACACAGATGTAGGTTTCATAGGAATCAATAAATGCATCAATTTTTTTTCAAATGATCGTACAAGTTGCCGACTGATTTTGTGTCTTTTTCATTATAAGGATCATTTTTTGAAGTAGGGACTATTTAAGATAAACTAAACGTCGGTCCATCCTCAATCAAAAGTATATTATCTGATTTTTACAACTTGTAGTTTTGAATATCTACCTGATGAGTTATTTCAGTCAATAATGTTGTTTTTAAACTTGTACAGTTATCCATAACTTTTTCATTGATCTCAGGATAACCATAATCTTTTGAAGGCAGTTTATAACCATGCAGTAAAACGTCACTCGACGATGGATTTTGAACAGTGTATTTCCGTGTTCATTCAGAAGAGCCACATGTTTGCAATTCAATTAATTCGACTAGTCGCGATCAAAGTTATGTTCAAACGGAACGCTCTGTCTCTGTTTGACCTACAGACTAATTAGTAGAAGAGTAACAGCATGGCTGAGGTTGTTGAGGATATTATACGGGCCTAATTTTATGGGCTGTGCACAATTATACAAGATGTCTACAATGTACTTCGGGCTCACTGCATTGTTCACCAAAATGTGAACATATAAGTCGGTAGACGTATTAGAGCATGGAATTAGTTTTACATAAAACTTTATGGTTACGGTTGTGTTCCGATGAACTTTGTCTTGCGCCTGGCAGATGTGAATGGAAATCAGAATATATTGTCTTCCAAGTATAATTTTATTGTATTTCCATTATGGGTGACACGGTGCATTTCCTATTGGAATCTTTACCATGGCATGATGAAACCTTCGACTCATCCGGACAAACAGAAGAGAGACTCTTTCTAGACCTTACCTATATATTTTTCGAGCTGAATAGTTCGAATTTTGAGCCAGTATAATTCCATATGCTGTGTTAATGTAACAGCGAACCATAATATCCATGACATTGTCGAATATAACTCACCATTTACACTTTTGCGGGATTTTCAGGTTTTCAATGATTATTATAATCAAGGTACTTTTTGAAATCGACAATTAATGCATTTTCCATCGTTATAAAATCCGAAACCCTTCACATGACTTCAAATAACTCACTTTTGAGATGTCTATTGATCTGATTCGTAAAAAAATTGTATGCAATCGATTATAAGCCTGACAGAAAGCTTCTGATAATAGAAATACTTGTCTATGGAAAGTAGAACATGAATATGCATTGTCAACTGTAGAAGAAGCAAAAAAGATCTTGACTTTTTTATGGATAAACAAGCTATGAAACGTCTGTTGAACCTCTCAAAGGCACCATTCATTTTGTGTCATACAAGGTTTCTAACATTCTCAATCCCAATAATACAATGGACACCTATCTCAAACGAAACTTCTGCACTTAATTTGGGAAGAAAGATGGCGGACGGTACGGACGCATCATCACAAGAGCAAGCTGAAAACCAAGAACTCAAAAGTGAAATGAAGCGTTGTTCAACAAAAGACAGTACAGCTAGTGTGTGCATCAACTGTTATGGACTTCAACATAAAAGTTATTCAAAAAGAAGCACAAACATCAAAGTTATCACTGACGCTAAAATTATGTGCTGCGACTCAAAAAGAACAAGTGAAGAAGACACCAGAGCAAAAATTCTACATCTAGAAAAAAAGAAACTTGAAATTGAAAATAACTACCTCAAACAAATAATAATCGAAGATCAGGAAAAAAATCAAACATTATGAATATCAATAACAGTCTCCTACTCGATAAAATCAGATTATAGGAAGAAAAACTGCAAGATAGGCAAAGAATACCAGAAACTTTACACAAAGTTTCAAATGGACATGAAAAACATACAGATGAGTAGTCATACAGTGACAAAACAAAATTGATGGGAATTCCTCGAACAATAGCAGCAAAAAATCTGCGTCTCAGGAAAAACTACTAACAAACAAGACCGAAATCAAAGGAAATAAACAAGGCACCTCGTATGAATTTACGAGCATGGAAGAAGATGCGTAACCAGATAACCAGCCTGGCTTCCAAACATTAAGATACAAAGGAAGAAACAATAGAAGACCGGTTAAATATTTTGGCAGTAATGAGAACGGTGATAACTTTGCAGTTGAACGCAAAGTAGGGTTGTACCTATATAGAATCAAACGACATATTACACCTGATGATATACATAACTATGTGAAAAATGGAGACAACTTCAGAGGAGCTGAAATAATTGCGAGAGAACTACACCAACTGAAGAATACCAGAATGAATGCTTCATGTTCGGAATAAATGATTGTTTACAAACAACCGAAGAGGCCTCGGAGCATGGCATTCAAAAGATTTGATTTTCGTAAATATAATAAGTGTCAAAGAAGCCATCAGAATTTTCAGAAGGATATAAACCTAACATAAAATCGAATTAAACATCCAAAGAAAGAATTAGCATGATTTATCACAACCTATGCTCCATCGGAAACAGTATTGAGGGTCTAAGTAATATTTTGGCAGGTTACGAAGACTGTTCATTTTTGTCACTCAGCGAACACTGGAATTCAGACTGGCAACTTAAAATTTTTGGTATGAGGAATTTCATACTTGCATCAGCTTATTGTCGAGAAGAAGGACAACATGGTGGTGCAGCAGTTTTATGTCAAGAAAGGAATTAATTACTAAGTGCGAACTGCTGATGGTACAAAGCATCGATTAACTCGACAGAAAAATATCCATCCCATGCCGCAATTAGATTATTCAACAAATCGCTGAATGAAATCACATGCTTAAACAGTCACCAAATTCAAAAAACACGTGAAGATATTTTTAATAGATAAATATTAATAAATAAATATAATAAATAATATTTCAACTAAATTACATATCTTTCATGTTATCACCATTCCACTTCTGTATTTTATTTGTTTTGTAACATGTAAAGTATTTCTGTGAAATAAAGGTTAATATAATTATTTGCATTGACCCAACTTTAAGAGAGGGCGCAATGAGTCGCCGATGGTGGAATGAACCACTTAGGAAAATTCTACGACTGGTTGCGAAAACAGACACCATTACACCCGAATGTTTTTAACGTACTCTACAGAGTTCTCCACAGGAGGAGGTAGATAAGACCTGAATTTGGATGGTATATGACATCTGCCCGCTTGGTTCAAAAACTAGTGAAGGCTTAGGATGTGCTTACGATATATGAATGGGGACTGGAAAATTTAGCAGGGTACTCCAAATCAGGCTCACAGAAATCAGGATATAGAATAGCCAAGAAACACTTGAACTATTAACATAATCGACGATAGCAGACAAGTCCTACTAAACTTGAATAATCAAGCAATTCCATCAAGGCTAGCATCGAAATGTCTCTCGGTCTGAATAGAACAAAGAGACATTCCACATCAAGGCGTTATTGCATAGCTGATTTTCAAGCCAGGAGGTTAAATTAGTATGACTACATCGGCAATTACGATGCTTACGGAAAAACCCATCTTCAAAAGGCGTTGGGATGAAACTACTAACATGATTTTCCCGCGAGAGCTATCCCAATGCAGAAACATCCGAAAATACCTGGGGAATTATTCTGATAACTACGGGTGTTCTTACAGGATACCGACTGTTGTGAACAAGAAGATGGAATCATAGAACATGTAATATGTGAAAGTCCTGCATACCCATCAAGATAAAGATCAATGTTCCCACTCCGACTAGGGGGCTACTAATACATCTCTGTTTTAGTCCTGAGTCCTTGAATGACAGTTCAAAGGAATTAGGAGTGTTTTTGGCCATATACTGCCTGAGTAACATTTTTGAAATTGAAGAGAAGACTGAAAAAAGTACCTAGCTCTTTGAATGATCCTACATTGAGGTGTATAATCAACTTTGTTTTCAAATGAAATACGGAGTAGATCAAAACAAAGATGTAAAAATTGGCTCTGAGTCGATTTGAGAGGGATAATTGTGCAGTGGGCAATGCTCACCCCTGACATTTCTCAAGTCCTTAACAGTACTTGAGCATTCAACTTACGTTCAGCTGGTACCTGAAAAACCGGTCCTGAGTCAAATAATTGATATCCATGTTCACAACTTCTGTAAATAGTGAGTATTCTGAAATTGTGCCATCGTATCTTGCAATGTTGCAGATCACCCCCCTCAGTGAACTGAATATTCTCCTTCGGTAATGACAAGTATTCATCAGTTGTTTATATATCCGAGGAGCTTTCTAGCTCTAACTCTTGGTAGTATCATCCAAGCGCCTTTCGAAAATGTGTGATTGGGGCGTTCTTTGATCAGCAGCCGTTGTTGCACAAACGCAATGCCAACAAAAGATTGCTGGAGCTGAGACTAGCAGACTTGCTGGCTAATGCTTCGGCCTCTTGATACTTTGGTCCACTCAAAGTGTTTCTGAGAGTCTTCAGACGGGGCGTACTGTTTTTCTAGCCTTGATGGAATTACATGTTTGGTCGTATCACTATTGTTGTGGATTTGAACGTCGTTTCCATAACAGCAACTCACTAGCTCTGCTAGTGCTGCATAGTTTCCACTGATACTTTCATTTTGAGAAGAATACTTCAATAAGGTTTCGAATACACATCTATCGAGAGAATTCCACAAATTGCATTATTTTTACGTCCTCCAAAACATTCAGCAGTGTATTCCATCCGACGTAAATTCGAACTCGCACTAACACGGAGTTACAATGCCGCACGGAACAGGGCATTAACGGTAACGACTTGAATAACGAAGTTATCTGATGTCGGATAATCGAACACACGACGCAACAGAACACTTCGATGGTATGTGAGATTTCCTCGTTATATTGCTCGATAGAGATTGCCCCAATAAAACGTTTCAGAAAGTATGGGCGTTGAAGCCGTTGGGAGTTCCGTTCGAATGTCTGGAATGAAAAAGGTTTCTCGAAATATTGAGGGAATTCTCGGAGGCCATAAGCTGCAAACTGAATATAAAGTTTAGAGCGATTGTGAAATATAGGTCCATTTCGAGATATTTGTCGTCATTCATCTGTGAAAGAAAGAAAGGTGGTTTCGAGCAGTTTCTTTCTGACAGATCAGACTCCAGAGATTGGCAATGAACTGAAGTGCGAGCAGAACCTTGACATTCGGTGAAAACGTCGATGAGTCTCAA